>OX123202.2:33300418-33616783 GCA_944739405.2 Euclidia mi | reverse complement strand
GATACGGATATAGCACTCACGTCTATTCCTGTCACACCATTGTCTATGGCAATAATCAAATAATAAAGTATTCGTAATCAATTGGAATGCTTTTTATCATCATAAAATACTCCAGCTTTAACGAGACCAAGTGAAAATATTTAAAATCATAGAAAAAAAAACAATTTGTTTTGTTCATATGAAGTTTAGGGTCGCCACAACAAACTCAGACCAAATTCTGCCATTGTTCTTTCAGTAACGCAAGGATTTTATATATTAAGATTAGTGTTATTTTGCTTTTGCATAATTAATTTGCTGTAGAAATTTGAAAGCAATTGTTGTAAACTTTAGTTTGTTATGTTTATAAAATTAGAAGTTCATTTTTAATTTGATTTCATGAGATGAAATGGCAATTTTTATTGCATGTAATTGTTTTACCTTCAAAGCAAGCCGGTGTGTGTTATACATAAATTATTGTCAATTTTGAAAGAATAGATGCCTATTAGTTTGCTTAGCTTTTAGTCTCTTGCGTGTACGAGTGTATTATCATTATCATTTACTCGTATATTACTTGTCCTATGTGACATATCATCGCAAAATCCTAACTAATAAAGCTTGAAACACGAAGTTTGGACAACGAATTCATTTATGTCTTAGCATCCACTAGTAAATGTTTCTCTATTATGCTACCCTAAAGGGGTAAAATAATGATTGAAAGTTTAGCGACTGCTAGTTATGTTTATTTAAAATGGTTATTTACTACAGCCAATCACACAGTACTTACGCTTTAAGACATAACAACTCCATTGCTTTAATACTCATTCAATGAACTTCATCTGCATAAGGAATAATAATGCTCATTACACAATATTAACAAAGACAATATTATAACATCAAGACTTGAACAAAACCACATTATTTTACGCAGTAACGTAACGTGCTTTTGTTCATAAAAATATATATTAAAAAATACCGCTCTCTTGAAACATACGATATGTATAAAACAAACCTATGTCTTTTACTGGTTTTAATGTCGCCCAACAATGAAGCTAACTGAATAAGCAAAAGAAAAATTGAAATCTTAAATAGTTACAAACATTCAGAAGTAATTCAAGATTTCTATTAGACTGCTTTCCGAGGATAAATAAACACATCGAGCGAAGAGAAAATGTAATTTTAGACGAAGAAATTATGTTCTCCTAATAGTTGTTATTTCAATAATAAATTTTGTTGTATAAGTTAAAGTCACATCATTTTCATATCTTATCTATAAATTTATTATATAACCGAAACCGTGTTATATAAAATTCACGAAAATTCTCCGTGAAAAGCTTCACATTTATTTTATTTCGAATTTCTATTCAGGTGTTGTTCGAGCTAGAAATAAAACACAGTCATAAATAACCTTATAAGCTTCTAGTCTGCTGGGAATAGTTTAGCACTTTAAAGTTCTAAATTCAGTATTGCTATATATGCAGTCTGGCGTCTAGCGATATTTTTATATTTAGAACTTGAAGACTCTGGAAGTTGAAGTTTTGACAAAGCTGAACTTAGCCTGAATATAAGTCAGCCAGATTTAATTTTGATATGTTTGCATTGATACATTTTTATAGTTGACAATGATCTTTGAAAGAATAATAACTTCGTTTTAAGATAAAGCTTATTAAAATGCTTTTATTTACATCAAACAGCTTTAATAAACTTCTTATCTTGCAATAAACTAGTGAACATGTTAATAAACACTGACATCAATCTAATGTGACAGTGGTACTAAATAAACCAGAACTTTTGTAAATAATAATTAATGTTTTGATTAGTTTTATTAGCATAGCATAGAGTGATATTATACATACATATTAAGATTACAGATATACGACTTGTTTACGTAGTCAAGGGTATGATACGCAGATCTATGTACGTTGCACCTTCATTTTGCTGGCCTTGAGGTAATTTTAATTACTAGAAGAACAAAAAAAAACTAAAGTAGCTGCATTTTGATAACAAATAGTGTAACGGATGCCAGGAATCGAACCTTTGCTAGTCCGCTACAGTGCGCTGGTAGTGTGCTGCTGACGTGTGCCTACGACGATGCGTGTTCTTCTATGTGTGTGGACTGTATGGCTTCGATGTGTAAGGGCTTCAGAAATGAAACATCTTCATACGTTGAGAGCGATGCTGTTCAGGTGTGCGGTGCTTGATGGTTACATAGGTCACAAGATGGTGGTTGGGACGCCAACAACTGGCCGAATACATGGTCGCTTAAGTACCTCGAAACTTTACCTTATCGACGACCATCGCACCGAACACGTGCACAGAATATCTTTCGTTTATTTTTATTTCAAATATAGTACAAATGTTACGTATGATTCGTTCCTATTATACATACATACATGTTCTATACATCGTTAGATAGGTCTCATTAAGTTCTATCTATTTGTATACAATACCTAAACCTAACTACTAGCGTCACTAAGTTATTCCATAAAAACTCCCAAAAAATGCTGTCACACAAGGGCCCGCCCACTATATTTTCTATTGAAAAACTATTGTATACTAAATTTATATATATAATTTTGGTAGGCCGTTGTGTGCAACTATATGGGGCATCTATTAAAACAAACACCATAAAAATATCTTTATTCATTTCGAACCTATTACATGATAACTTTTGAATCATAAAAAAATTACAGAATTTCTTAAGTAAATACTATCGTAAGTAAACAAATTTATGATAAACATACGAATGTTTGTTATTATGCTTATTTTAACTATATAAGGTAATAAATAGCAATAAAAAGGTATCTAGACATGATTTCAAGTCTATATGAAGCCAAAAAACACTTATAAAACTATAAAACGAATATGTAAACAAACAGCTGTTTTATGAAGTATTAACTCTTATCTGTCACTACTGATAAAGCTATTTATGATTCGATATCTAAGGTCCCTACAGTTAGCACAAGTTTAAGACTATTGTTCATGTATTACATAGTTGTTGTATATTAACAATCTAACCATTTACACTATTTTAGCTATTTTTTAACGTTTTGACACGTCCGGGAACCGAACCCGGTGTACCGCACGATTAGATAACACTGATTTTATACGATTTTCACTCGCGGTTTCGAATACACTATTCACTGTCATAGTTTTAATGTCTGTCGCGAACATCTCTCCCGCCGTGCAGCAACGCGCGTGACCCGTCGTGTGGCGGTGCTGCAGAGCACCCGGTGAGCGACGCTTCGTCACTTGGGCAGGGGGACCAGCTTCTTAGCCGGCCGTTTGAGGACGCCTGCTGCTGTGCGCACCTCGATAGTGCGTATGGCGCCGTCGGCGCCCGGGTAGACAGCCACAACTCGACCGCGCGGCCAGGTATTGCGCGGGAGTTGGCCGTCGGCGATCAGGACGGGGTCGCCGACCTCGAGGTTGAGCCCAGACCCATGGGGCTCCCGCCGGTGTTGCAGCTCGGGTAGGTACTCGCGCACCCAACGGCGCCAGAACATGTCGGCGAGGATTTGGGCGCGCCGCCAGTGCTTGCTGCTGTTGAGGTCAGCCTCGCTGAACTCGCCCAGCGGAGGGAGGCGAGCAGAACCACCGAACAGGATGTGGTTCGGGGTGATGGCCTCGCTGTCTGCTGCGTTGACGGAGACGTGTGTGAGGGGTCGACTGTTTACTGTGTACTCGACCTCACACAGTAGTGTAGCTAGGACTTCTTCGTGCGGATGGCGCTCGTGAAGGACCGTATAGAGGGCGGTCTTCACGCACCTGACGAGGCGCTCCCATGCGCCCCCCATGAATGGCGCTGAGGGGGTGATGAAGCGCCATATGATGCCACGGCGACTCGCTTCTTCGGCGACGGCGTCTCTCATCTCTCGGTCGGCACCGTACATGTTGGTGCCGTTGTCCGAGTAGATCTCTGCAGGGCAACCTCGGCGCGCTGCGAACCTGCGCAGCGCCAAGATTGCGGAGTCGGCGCTCAGGCTGGCGGCGACCTCCAGATGTACTGCCCTGGAAGTGAGACATGTAAACAGTGCCACATAACGTTTGTGACGCTGTCTACCGACGGTTATGGAGAGCGGCCCGAAATAATCAAGACCCGTGTAGGTGAAGGGCCTCTGATGGTGAGCAAGGCGCGTCTTCGGATGGTCCCCTGTGGCTGGCTCAGGCGGCTGCGTTTTTCTAATGCGGCATGGTAGACATCTATGTACTATTTTCTTTGTAGTCGGCCGCAGACGAAGAATCCAATAGTCTTGGCGTATTTCATTGATTACCAACTCTGTACCGCTGTGATGTAATTTTCTATGCGTCCAATCTATGTATAGCTGTGTAATAGATGATCGCCGTCTAAGATCGGCGGTCTCTTTGTTTGTTCGGAGATTTCTTCTGTAGCTATTATACGACTGCGTAGAGTGATCATTCCGTTGTTCATCTCCACGGGTAACGAATACAGGCAGTGTCTCTGGCGACACCTCCTCCGCGCCGCAGCTCCCGAAGGTCGGCGCCGAAGGAGTCCTCTTGTACCGCCTTCACAAGAAGGTCCTCGGCGCCGCGGGTGTGTTCTGCGGAGAGAAGCACGAAGTTTCGGGAGTCGGCGGCTGGACGAGGTGCCGCTCTGCCCGACTTGATGTTGTCCTTCGTCTTCGTCACGTGACGCCAATCTGGATCCTTCTGTCTATTTTTCTGCGTTCTTTTATATAGAACCTTCTCTGCGGTTTTCTTACATAATGCTATAAATTGTAGAACTCTTGCTGTTGCTCGTAAGAGCCTTTCCCATTTGGAAAATCTATACGGGTCCGGTACGGCTTCTATAATTCTATATGTTTGACGTTTCTCTACAGCTGTCATTGTGCGCTCTTCGCCTGTCGCGTCAGGGGCGATGTGCTTCTCTACGGGCCATAGTGACGGGTCTTCATACAGGAACGACGGTCCGGTGTACCACTCGTGTTCGGAGTTAAAGCTGTTTGGCACGTCGCGTGTAGCCGCATCCGCCGCGTTCATCTTCGTAGGTACCCAGCGCCAATCTTCAACTTTATTATGCTCTTCTATGGCGGCTAGGCGGTGTGCGACGAATGGTTTGTACGCCCGTGCTCCTTTTCTGATCCACGTTAGTACGGTCTTGCTGTCCGTCCAGTACACGACGGCCTCGGGTTTGACGCGATGTTCTTCTATTACCGCTTGAGCGACTCGCGTACCCATGACGGCGGCTTGCAGTTCGAGTCTCGGGATTGACACCACCTTAAGCGGTGCCACTCTCGCCTTCGCCATAACGAGCGTCACGTGTACACGCCCATCTGGTGTAGTCGCTCGCCAGTACACCGCTGTTGCGTAGGCCGCTTCACTGGCGTCCGTAAAGACATGTACTTGGAGTGTACAGGCGTCACTGTACCCGGGGTAACACCGCGGGATGCGTATCGACTTCAACTGTTCTAAATGCTGTATCCACGATGCCCATTGCACTCTGAGGCTTTCGTCAAACTTCTCGTCCCAATTTGTACCGAGTCGCCAGGCTTCCTGTAGTATCTGTTTGGCTCGAACAGTCACGGGCGATGCGAGGCCGAGTGGGTCGTATAGCGACATAACTATTTTCAACGCTTCTCGTTTGGTAGGCGCTTCGGTGCCAATGAGGCCGTCTGGAAGCCGTGCGAGTGTAAGGTTGAAGCTCAGCTCGTCCGCGCTCGTTTTCCACATCAAGCCGAGAATTTTCTCTTCTTGCCCCTTGCTGGCGAGGCCGACTGTCTCCTGGCGATGTTGACTTGGTTCTATTGCTTCGATGACGTTTCTAGAGTTCGACACCCATTTCGTGAGGTGAAAGTGCGCTTGTCTGTGTATGTCTCGCACTCGTGACGCTATACTCGTCGCTTCCTGTTCGTCCCTGAAGCTGTCCAGATAGTCATCCATGTAATGGTTATCTATAATGGCTTCTGCTGCTTCCGGGTACTCTTCTGCGTGCTTGCGAGCGTTCCAATTCTTCGCGAATATAGCTGTACACGGTGAGCTTGCCGCGCCGAAGATAATGGACTTCATACGGTATTCCTGGGGCGGTTCCTCCCGCCGGTCACCTCTCCACAGGTAGCGCAGCGCGTCTCGGTCTTCTGGGCGTACTCTCACCTGCATAAACATCTCCGTTATATCAGCTGAGACGGCAACGCGGTGTCGACGGAACCTCATGAACACCCCCGGCAACGATTGTAGCAAGTCCGGTCCCGTGAGCAGGTAATCGTTGAGTGACATACCTCTGGTCTTCGCGGCGGCGTCGTGAACTACACGAATCTTCTCAGGCTTCATGGGGTTGTGTACATCGAAGTGAGGCAAGTACCAAGTCTTCCCTGGCGTACTATTTATTCATGGGAGCTTCTTCTGCGTATCCCTTTTCTATCAGCGAGTTCATCTGTTCTGTATATCTTGTTTTCAACTCTATGTTTCTATCTAATTTTTTCTCTATGTGTGCGAGCCTCCTTGCCGCGTTCTCGTAACTATCTGGCATGACGATGTCTTCTTGTTTCCACAGAAGAGCCGTCTCTATATGTCTATCTTCTAATTGTTTCGTATGTTTTTCTAACATATCTGTAGCCCGCTTCTCGGGGTCCGAGTTCGGTCGACGTGGGTTCACTATGAGCGATTCCAGTGCGAAATATTCTTTCAGTTGCGCTTCTATGTTTTCATCTATAGCGGAGAGACCGTTGACGAAGTGTACGGTGCCTCCCAAGGTGCGTGAGCGCGCGCCGTGAAGCACCCATCCCAGCGACGTAAGCGACGCCACCGGTTGATCGTTGGGTCCTCTTCGTACTGCGTTCGCTATAAGCAGGTGCCAGTTGTCTTGTCCTATTAGCACCTTCGGCACGCCTATGTCGTACACCAGCTTTTTCTTGATGCCTTCGAGGTGTTTGCAGTCTATCAGGTCCTCTTCGGCGATCTTCTGCGGCGACAGGTGTAGGCTGGCTACGGTGCGCGCACACAAAGGCACTTGTTTGCTGTCGGCGCCGGCTCCTCGTATTTGTATGTCTACGCGTCGCGACGTTGGCATGTCGATCGACGTATCGCCTATGGCACGGATCGTAAACGGGTCCAGGTTCCCTTCCGCGCCGACTTCCTTGGCTATGTCTTCGTCTATGAGCGATACGGTGCTTCCGTCGTCGAGTAGGGCGACCGTAGACGCCTCTCCCGCCGGTCCGACTATCTGCACGGGCACTATCTTTAAGTATGCTTGAGCCTTTGCACGTATGCACGAACTGGCGACCGTTTCTTGCTTTTCTATGTTCACGTCTTCGGTCCTATGGGCTCCTCTATCGTAGTGAAGCAACTGGTTGTGTGTAGCGCGGCATCCCTCTACACCGCACTTCTTGGGCTTGCACGAGTGTTCTATTCGGCGTATGCGTAAGCAGCGAAAACACAATCCATGCTGCTTAGCTAGCTGCCATCTCTTCTCTGCGTTGGCGTTACGAAACGTGCTGCAGGCCGACGAGTAGTGTCCTTCGCGTTCACATATCCTGCACTTCGCGTTAGACGTGTCCGTATGCGTTCGCTTCTCCGTCGCCGTCGCCGTGTACGTCCTCTGCACGGTACGTCTGCTTGGCGGCCCATCGGTGATGTTCTCAGCCGGCGCGAACGCGCTACAGTAACGCGCGTACTCTGTCACGAAGTCACTGAATCGGCTGAGGTCCGGCTTCGACTGGCACTTCTCGGTGTACGTCTTGTACCACTGCACACGTAGCGAGTTCGGTAGCTTCTCGGTCAACACACGCACTAGCTCCGCATTGATGGGGTAGTGTTCCTTTTTCAACGCACGAAGTGTGACGACGCCGCTTCTTATCTTGCTCGCGAACGCGCATATGTCCTTAGGTGCTTCGCTACAGTGTGGCAGGGTCCTCAGCTTGTCCGTCTCTGCCTGTGCGATCGAGTCTGGTCGTCCGAACTGCAGCTCCAACTCCTTCATAATTTCGCGCATGCCCAATCAGTTCAGAGCTAACTGTTTCTAACGCTTTTCCCTTGAGACTTCTTCTCAGTCTCGCTGTATTCTCCACGTCGTTGAAGAAATTCTTGGTGGTGTCGTATATCGCCTTGAACGACAGCCACTCGGTGTGCGCGCCGCCGAACGTCGGTAGCGTCATGATGACTTTCGAAACCGCCGGGTGTGGTGCAACTATCGATGTGTCCGGTGGCTTCCTGTCGGCGAGCGCGGCGAACGGCTTCAGCGAATCACCTCCCTGTTGATGAACGTCCATCTTATGTGAGGGCGGTCCATCTTCTTTATCTATCTTCTGTGCCCCGTCGACGTCCCTCTTCTTAGTGGGCGCTGATACCACTATATCTATATCTTCAGGGTCGGGCTGGGGTTCCGGAGCCTCTTCCAACCACGAACGTATGTAATCTTGCTTCGACTGTCCATCCTCGTCGTAGTCATCGGAGTCCGCCTCCTCTTCAGCCTTCTGTAGTGCTAACTGTGCTAACTGTAGTTTTATCTTCAAAACTTCTTCTCGAGCCAACATCACATTTCTATTGGAGCGTCCCGTAGCTGCTGAGCGTTCCCTCGTTGGCTTCTTTCTATCTCTATTTTCTATTATACTATGTTGCGCTGTACAAACGCTCGATCTATCGGATGGTTGCAACGTCCTTTCCTTGCCATCTTCATATTTCGACTGCACCTCTGCTCGCTCCCTTGCATCTTGAGTGATGTTTCGTTCGTCCCTCCCCGCGTGGCCGGGGGGGGCCGGTGGCGGCGCGTCGCTCCCGACTGTTGTCGACGGCGATCGCGGTGGCCCGTCGTGACGGACGACCGCGGCGGCTGGGTTGCGGGCAGCGGCGGTGCGGGCAGGGGTACTGAAACTAGGCCCGGTGCCGGCCGCTCCCCCGGCGACCTCGGGAGCACGACCTCTTGAACGCGTCGTAGGCATTCTTCAATCCGGCTCGAAGCGACCAACAAATGGTCGCGACAGCAACAGGCGATCCGGCTCGAAGGACCAACAAATGTAACGGATGCCAGGAATTGAACCTTTGCTAGTCCGCTACAGTGCGCTGGTAGTGTGCTGCTGACGTGTGCCTACGACGATGCGTGTTCTTCTATGTGTGTGGACTGTATGGCTTCGATGTGTAAAGGCTTCAGAAATGAAACATCTTCATACGTTGAGAGCGATGCTGTTCAGGTGTGCGGTGCTTGATGGTTACATAGGTTACAAGATGGTGGTTGGGACGCCAACAACTGGCCGAATACATGGTCGCTAAAGTACCTCGAAACTTTACCTTATCGACGACCATCGCACCGAACACGTGCACAGAATATCTTTCGTT
This sequence comes from Euclidia mi, assembly GCA_944739405.2. Lineage (NCBI taxonomy): Eukaryota > Metazoa > Arthropoda > Insecta > Lepidoptera > Erebidae > Euclidia > Euclidia mi. Next base: position 33,607,519 of record OX123202.2, on the reverse strand, counting down.
TATTTTTATTTCAAATATAGTACAAATGTTACGTATTATTCGTTCCTATTATACATACATACATGTTCTATACATCGTTAGATAGGTCTCATTAAGTTCTATCTATTGGTATACAATACCTAAACCTAACTATTAGCGTCACTAAGTTATTCCATAAAAACTCCCAAAAAATGCTGTCACACAAGGGCCCGCCCACTATATTTTCTATTGAAAAACTATTGTATACTAAATTTATATATATAATTTTGGTAGGCCGTTGTGTGCAACTATATGGGGCATCTATTAAAACAAACACCATAAAAATATCTTTATTCAATTCGAACCTATTACATGATAACTTTTGATTCATAAAAAAATTACAGAATTTCTTAAGTAAATACTATCGTAAGTAAACAAATTTATGATAAACATACGAATGTTTGTTATTATGCTTATTTTAACTATATAAGGTAATAACTAGCAATAAAAAGGTATCTAGACGTGATTTCAAGTCTATATGAAGCCAAAAAACACTTATAAAACTATAAAACGAATATGTAAACAAACAGCTGTTTTATGAAGTATTAACTCTTATCTGTCACTACTGATAAAGCTATTTATGATTCGATATCTAAGGTCCCTACAGTTAGCACAAGTTTAAGACTTAATGTTCATGTATTACATAGTTGTTGTATATTAACAATCTAACCATTTACACTATTTTAGCTATTTTTTAACGTTTTGACACGTCCGGGAACCGAACCCTGTGTACCGCACGATTAGATAACACTGATTTTATACGATTTTCACTCGCTGTTTCGAATACACTATTCACTGTCATAGTTTTAATGTCTGTCGCGAACAAATAGAAAATTATTTCGTAGTTTGACGAAAATTAAATTGCTAATTACTTCTCAGAGGGAGTCAAATAAATATGGCACCGATTATAATTTATTATTACAAGCGCGAAAGTTTTGAAGATGGATAGCTCTTTCACTCAAAAACTTCTTATCGAATTTTGTTTGAACCATGCAATAACATAGCTTAAAAATCAGAATAACCCACATACCGCAACCCACACGGGTACCTAGTCATAGATAAGAATATTTTTGTTATTAAATAATTGAAAGGATTTATGGAAGGTATTTTACTTACATACGTCATGTAAACTGTAAAAGCTTTGTAGCTTTTAAACACGTATGTGTATGTGTATACGTTAGCGCAGATGATTAAAATTTTAGGATCAATAAACAGCAGCGACATATAAAGACAATCTTATCGACATTTATAAGTATGTACATAGCATCTCTCATCATCTTGTCCGTGTGGACAAGATGATGATGGTGTGTGTGACGGATTAAGAATACGGATTGTCACCACCCCATATCATCCCATGGGTGTCGTAAGAGCCGACAGAAGATGCATATTATGCAGGGAACAGCACTGTAAGAGAAGGAAAACTTGATACAAACCCTTTACCAACCCGTTTGGCCAGCGTGGTATAGTAGACTAATTCCTCCTTTCAAAGGAGAGGCCTATTCCAGCAGTGGACTGTTAAAGGCTGATGATGATGACATAGCATCTATGACTTAAATAATATACAGGTTGAATTATTGGTCATCTGAGATATACTTTTTTCTAAGTTTTCTTTTTTTAAGATTTGAATATTGAATACGATCCTAAAATCCGTCAGATGACTAACAAAACTCTCTGTATAATTAGTAACGATTTGACTAATTTTGTTTGTTTGTTGTCGCAGGTATCATCAGATGTTTATAGATGTTAAACCTGTCACCGTCGGGTTATCGGAACGTTGACGACAGCGAGCGGACGGTCAACAGAAAGAAAGTGTACTCGCGGCGGCCGTGGTATGCACCGTATATCGTTCCCTCAATATCTCAGAGGGATCCCCTCTGAGATATTGAGGGAACGATATAATTCGCAAGGTAAGTTTATGACACTGATACACCTAAGCATTCACTTGTAACAGAAAACCGAACATTCGCCGTTTTTCGTTTTGTCGAACTGAATAATCAAAAGATGTCCATAATCTGCACACGATGCAGTACCGTTACTATTGCTGACATAGAAATTCAGTTTAAAATAGCAGTACTAAAAATACGTAACTTTTTATTTTTCTAGTGAGTGTGTGGCCAACTCTGGTGTCAGAGTTTTCAGACCGCCCGAAGGCCTCCGACATGGCCTAACGATCCTTATCCTTCGACAAGGACTGGGACTAACAGCTTTACGTACCCTCCGAAGCACGGTAGCGCTCAGATATAAATGCCACACACGGTCACCCATCCAAGAAGTGACCTGTGCAAGCGTTGCTTAACTTTGCCAATCTGTTACGAACGGTAAATAAATCAAGTCTCGCTATGAGCGCTACTAGGTTAGAAGTGATATTGGTTTTAAGTAATCAGCAACATGCCTGCGAGAAATTGCAAACCCGGTCAATATTAATCCAACTATTGTTCATACATACATACTTATACCTACTCACGCCTTTTTCCCGTCGGGGTAGGCTGAGACAACGGAACGCCACTTGCTTCTATCCTTACAAACCTCACGCGCTTCCTCTACATTAATTACTCTTTTCATACATGCTCGCCGGTTCCGGGTGCTGCGGACCTTGCCGTTTTTCAGAATGTCACCAGTTTGGTCGACGAATGTCCTACGAGGTCGGCCGCGATCGGCTTGCTCGTACACGTTTGCCTCATATATTTGGTGCGTCATTTTTTCTTCACTCATTCGCTCCACGTGTCCAAACCATCTCAGCATTGCTTTCTCAATTCTTGTCACAACATCTTTCAGGTCACATCGCTCTCGTATAACTGCATTCGGAATTCTATCAATCAGTGTCACCCCACACATACTACGCAGTGATCGCATCTAAACTGCGTTAATTCTGCTTTCATGCTTTTTCTGTCATATCCAACACTCACTACCATACATCAGCGTGGGCACAAGCACACCATGATGAACCACCAGTCGCGCCTCTTTCAGCACAATCTGACCGTTCATAAAGGCGTGCAGCGCTCCATTCACACAGTTTCCCGCAGTCACTCTCCTTTCAATATCTCCTTCACATCTTCCATCTCTTGTAAACATGCTGCCCAAATATACAAATTCTTCAACTTGTTCAACATAGTCATCTTCAATCGCAATATTACACTCAGTCACACTTTCATCCTTTTCAAACACCATCACTTTCGTCTTTCTTGCATTTAATTTCATACCCTTCGCTTTAAAGCTCTCGTTCATACAGTCCATCATTTGCTGCAACTCATTCGCCGAGGACGCAAGAATGACTTGATCATCGGCGTACAAGAGGCACTTAGCACGCAATCCTACCATATCGACCCCGCATTCACTTTCTCTTATCTCATTCATGCAGCTATCCATGCTACTATTGTTCATATAATGTTATTTTAATTTTTTCTAGTAATACGGGCAAACGGATATTTTATATTTATACCTATAAGAGTGGATCACGTAATGTTCAAAGCTAGCACACAATACATAATATGTATTTATTGCTGTAGTTAGTACAAGCTTAACAAGACCCTGTGTTTGCTTTCTCTTGTTCAGTGCTTAACAAAGTTGTATGTGTTGTAGTGTTCGACATTTTATAGAAATACTAGCTGACCCGGCAAACGTTGTTTTGCAAAATTTTTTTTTTTTTGAAAAATAGATGTTGGCCTATTCTCATAGATACCGGATAAGCACAAAAAATTTCATCAAAATCGGTCAAGCCGTTTCGGAGGAGTATGGTAACGAAAACTGTGACACGAGAATTTTATATATTAGATTTTCTCTATATTTTAACGAAGCTTGTATGGTACCTATTATTGTTTTCTTTTGAGTCTCTACTAGGTTTTGAAATTGAGGTAGCTATGTTCATCAAGTAAGAACATGTTAAACAAAACCAGAAAGCTTTTTGTAGAAAATGTATACCTAGTTTAACATATAGCATTGTAGAAATATCAGGTTCTTCGCACATCACATCGTTCAATCGCACAACAATAACAAAATCCATAAACAGTAGTACAAACATCATGAGTCAAATATTTAAAATCACGTGCCACATTAAACCTACGACATCTGTTGCTTTTCTTATTTTAATGCCGTAATAAAACCTACAAATTATGTTATAAATAAGTAGACATGACATAATAATACCTACAGTTATAAAGGTTAATCCACGAAGTGTGTGAGTATGTGTAGGTGTATTGTGTGACGTAGTTCGGTAAGGTTTGGTATTTTAGATCAGTTGAAAATTTATTGTTTAGTGAACAAACCTGAGGCAAATGAGCGACTCTGGCAGTAATAACATGTGAACGTAGATAGATATCTTTTGGTGGGATCTTTCTTCTCACCGAAATAATTGTCAAAAATCTCACAACCTTACTGAAACCTTCGGCTTGCCAAGCTTTTTAGACAATTCACTATTTAATACTCACATAACTTCAAAAAGGCAAAGATGCGCGTCATGAGTTTGGATCGGAAACTTTTGAGGGGCAGTGTTGCATTTTAGATTGTTTGGTAAATATAGTTAACTTCACGCCAAAGCACGTCATACAGCATGTTTCAGTGCACTGCTGAACGTAAGCTGCTTCAAATTTGCTTTGCAACTCCAGGAAGGGATTTAGGGATTTACTCGAGCGCGTCAGATATTAATAGCATCCATGTCCTACGTATTTTTAATAAAGTAGGAATGTTAATCTGATCGTTTGCATAGTGGAGGTACGATTTCAAAATGCAAAAAAAGAAAATTAATCGATCGTGTCAGATTTTCTTTGGGGATGTTAAGTGAACCCAAAAAAGGCTCTCATTGTATAATCTGACGATTTAGGTGTCACGCAAACTCGTGGCCATTATTAGAAAGTTGAAAATTGAATGAGTGAATTCGCCGTTTTAAAATCAAGTGCGTCAGATTAAGATATAATTATATGCTTTATCCTAACGTCCTAGACGTGCTTTCTCATAATCTGACGATTATCTGGAGGGATTAAGGCAACAGCTCATTTAAAAAAATTTGACAGTCTTTAGTGGCTCCCCACCAATGAAAAATTGTACATTATTCAGATTTTTATCTGTTTATGATCTAGGCATTGCAACCCAATAGGTCACTATGACGCTCGAGTAAATCCCAATTTAGCAACGCGGGCTCCCCTAATATTGAGTAAATAGGAGGATTCGGCCTACGATATCACGCTGGCCAAACGTGTTGGTATATAGTTTGATGACTAGTTTTACGTCTCTTCTTATATACTATTTGTTTATTGCAGTTTCTGTAGTCGATTTTTACGACACCCACGAAATGAAATGGGAAAATAATAATATAATATTCTACATTCTACCACATACACACATCACCATCTAGTCCCAAGCTAAGCAGAGCTTGTGTTATGGGTACTAGACAATGTATAAACATACATATATACTTTTTTTTGTAAATACATACATATTATACATAGAAACAACCAGACCAAGACAAACATCCATGTTCATGCACACAAATGTTTGACTTGAGCGGGTATCGAACCCGCGACCTTCGGCGTAGCTGTCGCTTACACTCCCGCTGCGCCAACCGGTCGTCATGATGATGACACTTTGCATTTTAAAACCATCCCGGTAATCTCATGGAGAGTCTATTCGCAATAAGTTTTTGTACATACATACATACATACATAGACTTACGCCTGTTTCCCGGAGGGGTAGGCAGATACTACGGAACGCCATTTGCAACGATCCTGACATATCTCTCTTGCTTCATTCAAGTTTTTGTATAATGTTTTAATCATCCCAGGTTGAAGTACAGGAAAGCTAAGGTTTTTAATACACGTAAGTGTACGTGAAAATTAGTTGTACTATTATAAAGATTAGCTAGACTGCTATCTTACGGTATTAGCTCTCTAGAAAGTGCCTCATTGAGTACATAATTGATGCGCGTGATCAATTGACCCACTTTGTCTTCGAGTAGCGATAGTACTTTAAACTAAACCACATTGCGCTACTTAATTGTATGCTGTGACAAACTTTATGCTTACGCTCAAGACAGCAGCAGAGCAATATTATCAAGTATGAGATTGCATATAATCTATATCAAGCATGAGATTGCATTTTAAGTTTTTCGTAAAACTATTAGTATAGTATTATATTATCTGTGGCACAATTTAGTTAAGTATATACAAATGTTCATCAATATTATTAAAGCAAAACTGAATTTGTTACTATTTTTGGACATATTATCATGTGTGGGTTCTGTGAGTACTTTTCTTATACCAACTTTTAGAGCTAATGCCTTTGTTTATACGCAGTTAATCGAGGTATTTAACAACCACGTCATATGAAATTTCAACGGCTAAAGCCGTATACAGACTTTGCGAGGCATGCGCTGCGCACGGCGCACAGCGCATGCCTCGCAAGGTGTGTACCTTTATATTCGTGGCGAGGCATGTGTAACGCACGTGCGAGGGCAAGCCAACGAATGTCGGCAAATGCTACAAGATCAAAGTGCCTCAGTGCGAGCATTACATTAGTTGTGGACGGTGCCACGCATGCACGTTCGAGGTGTGCGCCGCGTACAATATCCACGTACGCCTCGACTGCGAAAATTAAACTGCGTTTGTTCGGGCCAAACAGCGCGCAGCGCATGCTCGGGCCGATCCAACCCACACAGCAGCAGTCAAGATGGCACCTTTGCATCGCGTGCGCGTATCCGCTGCTGCTTTTATAATATATAATTTTCTCGAGATTTTTCCTTCTATAAGATCCTAGAAGATAATTTTTTTTCCAGCTCAGCGACGGCTACATTACTTCATTCGCAATTAAATGCCATATGTCTTCTCTTTTGTTTTTATTATAATAATAACGATGTTTTGGATAATCGGTTATTTTCGTATAATTCAAATTTTTCGTTCATAATGCGTGCAAACATCACAGCGATGCGGACACAACCGTCTAAACGCAACGAACCGCTCGCAATGAGCCGGCGCACACGCGCGGCTCGAACGCGCGCGTCTGTGCGTAGCACATGCCTCGCAGCAAACATGAAGATAGACAAACGAGGCGTTTGCTTCGTACGCGATGGCTCGACCCGAGCATATGTTGGTATAATTTTTCAACACGCACGCCTCAAACAGAGGCATTCGTTGTGCGCCGTTCGTAGCGCATGCCTCGCAAAGTCTGTATCCACCTTTACGAATTTTTTATACATAATTTAAAGCGTATATAAAAAAATCTTTCAAGGAAACTTACCAGTCAATTCAAAGTTTTGTCACTGCAGAGTCTTACAAGTACATATAAATATCTATTGGTGAAAATATAATATGCCTTAATAACACAATAACATAAAAATAAATAAATAACGAATATTACGCGACGGAATATGCGTCCAAGACTTTTTGTCTTGGAGCCCGGGTCCGCTTATAGTCTAGCCTGTGATTTGACAGAATATTAACTTTTTCACAGTGTGACAGTCGTATGACCTCCGCAATCCGAAAGGAAAGCTTTATTTCATGATTTAGATCAGTGTCAGTTTTATTCAAGCGTACATTGACTTCCCATAGCGACTGTCAAAGATTTTTATGACAGCCGAGACTGGCGACTTATCTGAGGCACGGGGCACGTGAAAATAAACAATTTAATAAGTACTTAACCTCGAAAAGTCAGTGATGTACGACAAGGATTTAGGTAATTTATGGAAAACATCTAAAATGTTTTAGTTATAGGTAAGTATGTAGTCTTTAGTTTGAGTTTGGTAGACTATGCTATTAAACAACAAAGGCATATCTCTCGTTTATCTATCAGGAAAGGCTTATTGTTTCTGGATATCGATGAGAATAAACTGTGAACAACTCATGGCATTCACTCACGAAAGGTCATGAGGTCAATATAGTGAACCTTTCTGCTGCTCCAGATTCCGACGCGCGCTATTTATCTTTCTTGGAAGGCTTAACAAGCTTATCAATATTGTGCACGCAATCTTTGACAGCGTTGTTTTGAAAAGAAGAAAAGAAAATAAGAACTCTTTTTAAATTATGTTTGCTGGCTGCGGCTAAGCTCGAAATATTAGGTTAAATTAATTCGGGCAGGCTTAACCTACTTTTATTTACATTGGATAGCATAGAAAATACAACGGTTTTATCTGTTCGTCTCGTCTAGTGTCCTTCTCGTCTTCAATGAGTTGTGGTGGGATATCATATAGCCTTAATCATTGGGCTGTCTAGTGGAAAGATAATTTTAAATGCAAACTGTAGTTCATGAGATTAGTGCGTTCAAACAAACTCTGAAGATTTTTTTATATTGGTGTATTTGTTATATTAATACGCTTTGATCAAGTTCGGAAGCTTCTAACGTGTACATCTACTGGAAAATGGCGGTCGAGATCCGAGAGGTTATGCCGATTAGAACCCGAAGTTATTGTCATGGCCACAAACAATCACCATTTAATTCAGTTCAAGTTTGAATCTTACCTTAACAGAGTTGTAATTATGTTCATAAGACGATGAGTCAATATAATAAACTATAGTGCGTATAGAAACTTTTAAACACTCGCGTTGCATGTTTACGAATATATATATAGACGGGAATTAACGCAAACATGCATTAGGTATTTACATACAGGTCTCCCAAAGTGATAATGCGCATAGAAATCTTCGTCACTGTTCGGCAACGGTTGTATTCCCCGAGCGTCGAAAGACGATATGTATATAGAGTTGTTAAGTGCATCATCTAGTAAAATTATGTTTTTTGTGCTAAAAAAATAAATATTGATTTATCAGTAAAGAAATTTGATTTGATAGTTCCATATAAGTAAATAGTGAAGAAAACCACACGATAGCGAATATGCTATAATTTTTGTTGAATTGATTTACTTCGATTATACTTAATAATATATATACTTAATTATAATACTTTTTAAGTGTCTTGCTGTAGCTGGTGTAATGATGGAAGAAAAGAAGGACTAAGTAATACAAGGTTTATATTAGAAGAAGAAAAATGGTTTTCAAACACAGGTTACATTAAAATCTTAGAAATCTAATCATAACATCTCAGTTCAAAAGTATTTACAGCAGTGATCATTCCAAAATAATATTACAATTACAAAAAAATTAATCAGAAAAAGGGAGGATATCTATTCCTGACATCGTAGATTCATCAGAACTTTCATTATGCTCTTGTTCATTGACACTTTCCTCACTGCTATCACCTGTGTAAATAATCATTTCATCAGAAAAACTATCGATTCTTGGGTCAAATTTTCTATATTCGTCTTTGCATTTAACAGCATGATCACAAACTTTTTTCCATTCTTCTGGTCCTATATTATTGATTTTTTCTAATATAGCATCTTTAACTGACGTGACAGTCATTGCAATATTTTTTTTGGCTACGTGTTGCTTTATTTGTTACCAAATATTTTCAATGGGGTTAAAATCGGGATGATATGGTGGCAATCGTATAATTTGATGCCCACGTTCCTCCATTATACGGTCAATAGGTGGGTCCACACAGAGCGAGCGTTTCCTCGCGAGGCATTTGCCGCGCGAGGAAACGGTCCCCGACCGAGCGAGGCCATAGAATAAAGCTGCGTTCACATTTATCTGATGTGATCTCTCGTGACGGTCTCTGTCGTAATTACTTACCGTTCACATTTGTCTGTCGCCGTCTGTCGCGATCTGACGCAATTTTAAATCAGTTCTGTCTTGACTCTCGTGGAGTTCACACTTTCGCAATGTTTTTAATGATTTATCCGATTCAGATTAAGTAGATATCCAATTATATACATAAATTATTTACATAGGATTATATTATTTCGTATTCAATTAGCTCATCTATAGGTCGTCATCAGCCCTTAACAGTCCACTGCTGGACTAGGCCTCTCCTTTGAAAGGAGGAATTGGCCTACTATACCACGCTGGCCAAACGGGTTGGTATAGGGTTTGTATCAAGTTTTCCTTCTCTTACAGTGCTGTTCTCTGCATAATATGCTCCCTTTGTCGGCTCTTACGACACCCATGGCATGATATGGGGTGGTGACATTCAGTATTCTTAATCCATTACCACACGGATAGGTACTGTATAAGAATAATTATTATAAAAAGGCAGTCAATTAGTTCGTCGTCCATTGCGCACAATTGCATACGCGCGTCTGACGCTTTACGACAGACAGTAGCGCGTCCACATTAGTCTGACTAGTTGTGTCGCGCGAGTTAACTGTACGGAACCCAAAAATGTTAGCTTCGTCAGCACATCTCTCCCCACCAAATTATCTAGATAATCTTATTGTCATCTTAGCATTAATTTATTATGAATACCTTTGTAGATCTTACATTAGCGATTACTATTTTATATTTTAAATATACTGTTAAGCTGTTATAATTAAATAAAGTATTTTTTTTACAATTAATCTGAGTCCAATCTCTTAATTCGCGCTGTACCGTCCCCACACCCCCCCCCCTCTCTGTCGCAGACCGGGATATTGTCTGTAGCGACACGACAGACGCCGTCACGACAGATTACATCAGATAAATGTGAACGCGGCCTAGAGCGCGGCAGCCTCAGCACCGTAATAAAAAAACAAAATTGTAGTTGTCATAAAGTTTGAATTCAGAACATGAAAATATAGTTGAAAATCTATTAGGTATTATTGCGCATGTATCAAATTGTCGACTTGTGAATTAGAGTGAAATAGTACATTTGCCATCTATCGGTCTACGTATCAATGTGAGATTGTTGGTCTCTCCTCTCTCTTATTTTTAAAATTTTGTTTATAAATATAGTACTTGGAAATGGTCATACTGCAATAGGGTTGAGGCATGTGTTTTTACTAGCCGGCTGCCTGACTGACGCCAATTGTTGTACCTACTTTGGGTACTAGACAATGGTAATAATGGGCCATAATATACATATTTAATTATTTAATACAAATTACAAATTATATTTAATATGTTTATATCAGACGGCACCTTCCCTGAACAATTTAAAAGGGCTAATATAACTCCTGTATATAAATCAGGGTCCAAACAAGAAGTCGAAAATTATCGCCCCATATCTATTCTGTCTGCTTTGTCGAAGCTTTTTGAAAAGCTCGTTTATCAGGAAATACATAAGATAATTTGCAGAATTATAATAGAACAACAACATGGATTTGTTAAAAGTAAATCTACAACTACTAATCTTTTATTATTTACCGACTTTCTCTTTAATAATATGGATCAACAAGTACAAGTTGACGCAGTGTACACAGACTTTCAAAAAGCGTTCGACAAGGTAGACCACAATTTGCTTCTTACCAAAATTGCATTTAACGGCATACGAGGAGATTTGCTTCGCTGGTTTGCATCATATGTTAGTAATAGATCACAAAGGGTTGTTATCAAGGGATCCCACTCGGCGACTTCTATCGTAACATCTGGCGTACCCCAGGGCTCAATTTTAGGGCCACTTTTATTCATTTTGTTCATAAATGATATTGGAAATTGTTTCAGACACTCAAAATTTTTGCTCTATGCTGACGATCTAAAAATCTTTAAAGCTATAAATAAACCAGCAGATTGTTTTCAGTTACAAGAAGACTTAAATCGATTCTCTGAATACTGTATTCAAAACAAACTTTACCTTAGTATTTCTAAATGTTTAACTATATCATTTACAAAGAACAAAAACGTTTTAAATCATAATTATAATCTAAACAATGTACCTCTATTGAAAGCTCTATCCGTGCGAGACCTAGGGGTACTGCTAGATAACAAACTTCACCTTGATCAACATATTGACAACATCATCAAAAAGGCTTATCGTATGTACGGGTTCGTTATGAGATCAGCTACTGAATTTAAACACGCAAGCACTTACTGTCATCTCTATAAAGCACTAGTTAGATCTCAACTCGAATATGCGGTGGTGGTGTGGAACCCTTTTTATAATAAATACGTTGAGATGCTAGAAAGAGTGCAATGCAAATTCCTTAGATCGATGCACTATAGGTGCTGCCGCAATTTCCCAACCAATTTCCCAACCTATAAAAATCTTCTTGATAATTACAATCTAATGAGCCTGAAGTCTAGACGTTTATATCTTGAAATTATGTTTCTTTTCGACTTATGCTATAACAGGTATAACTGTTCTGAGATTACTAATAAAATATGCTACTGTGTCCCAAGAACTGTTATTAGACGAGAGATATGCGCACGTCCTCTTTTTGCTGTGTCCCATTGCCGCACCAATGCTGGTCTGCGGGCGCCTCTACGTCGCTTGTGCAAAAACTATAACGACTTTTGTTCAGAAACTACAGAATTAGATTTATTCTCAGTGTCAGCAAATAGATTTCGTTCTGCTTTGTTAAATAAACTTAAGGATTCCGATGTATAGTTATTTAAAAATTCTTGTAGTCTTACTCGCATAGATTGTTCATTAGTATAGTATAGTATAGTATAGTATAATATAGTCATATGAATTGTATATGCTGTGGCTAACGGTGTGGGTTTCACATTTATAATAATATCTTTGTTTACATTATGTGCGCAGATATAATGTGTTACTGTTTGTTTGTCCCAAATAAATAAAATAAAATAAAATATTTACTTATACTTACTTTTTTTGTAAATATATACATAGAAACACCCAGACCAAGACAAACATTCATGTTCATGGACACAAATGTTTGACATGAGCGGGAATCGAACCCGCGACCTTCGGCGTTGTAGTCGCTTACACTCCCGCTTTGCCAACCGGTCATCGATTATTGTTATACCTAAAGGATGGAATAGGTAGACATGGAAAAAATATAGAATGAATAAATAGGAAATGAATGTCTGTAGGCAAGGATACTGTAACTGAAGCACAGACTGTAGGATTATTATTCGTACAATAAATAGCGTCAAAGATGAATAGGTTATGATGAATGTATCCCCCGTCATTCAGTGACCAGTGGATAGGGTATGCGACTGCTGAGCGGAGGTCCCGGGTTCGATTCCTGGGTCGGGCAAAAGAGTTACTGGGTTTTCCCGAATTCTCAGAAGCAGCACGGAGTCTGCTTGTGTGCCCGTTAACGGCAATAGGCTCCTCCCCTATTACGTGGGACCTAAACATTTCATGGTGAAATGTGGATGTAATAATATTACAACTCTGCCTATCCTTACGCGGATACAGACGTGAGTCTATAAAAAAAATGTCCAACATACAAACACACTTGCGAATTTATATTATTAGTAGGGATTATTATGTTCGAGCGAGGCACGAAACAGCGTACAGACCGCGGCAAAACAAAAACCAAACTCGATGGCTCGGCCGTTAGGTCGCTCGCCGGCGGCGGTACACGCGCTTGCCTCGGCCGGGGCACGTCCACACAGAGCGCGCAGCCTCGCGCGCCAATTCGTCGCGAGGCCGCGCGCTCTGTGTGGACGTGTCTAATTCGGTAGCCGTGCGCTTTCCTCGACCGAGCCACGTCCACACAGACCGAGCAGCCTCGCGAAGCATTTTCCGCGCGAGGCTGCTCGGTCTGTGTGGACCCGCCTAATGACAAATTCTGTGTATTTCTCTTTATGTCTTTTTATAATTTCATACAAATCGGGTTTCAGGTCATGCGGAATGTTGTGTTGTCAAGCTATCATTTGTGGTTTAGGTGTGTTTGAGTTTGGTGGTTTCACAGACAGCTTATTATGATATGGGGCGTTGTTTTGTTGTTGTTGTTTTTATTTATTTGTTGTATTATTGCATTATGTACTAATATACTTTATAATATTATTTATTCCTATATCTATTTGTTTATTGTGTGTATCGTTTTAAAATGTTTTTTCTAGTACTTAATATGTATTTAAAGTAGGTATTTTAATTTTTTAATATTAACAAGCCGTGAAAAATGTTAGTATATTTACCTATTTTACAAAATAAACTATTTAAATTTGAATAACATAATTAAATTCATCTATGAAAACAAAACCAAGAAGGGTGTGTAATAGCAGCTCTATATAATTCCACACAGAGAGAACATGTGCAATCACCACCATTATATAAAGACGACTGACGGACCTTTGACGGACCGACAACCGCCGCCGACCGCCCGAATTGTTTTCGATTGTGTACACATAATATTCACTCCTATTTCTTTTGAACAAGGTGCAAAATGCAAGTGCATTGTTTAGGGCTCTTACAATTCAATGATTCGGGTGTTTCCGGGAATACGACAATTAACGAAGATCTGCATGCGCATTATTAATTTGGGAGTACTGTACCTTGGGTAGAAATAGAATCTTCAACCTCGCACTCGGCGACGTGACATCGCTACACCAGTCAGCTTGCGACCACGGGACGTGCAACCGTCTCGAAACGTCAAGCAAAATAAGGTATGTAAATACCTAATGCATGTTCGCGTTAATTCCCGTCTATATATATATATATATATTGGTATAGTGCGTATAGTTTGACATAACCTATGCATAAGCAGCATTTCAGCGGCTGATTGCCTACGTAATAATCCCGAAAGGCGTGTTTCCCTAAACTAAAACAAACACAATTACACCAAATGAAAATTTAGCGTATATAACGTTACCATGTCACCTTACCACAGCAAAACGTGTCTAGAAATTGTACTTAAAAGTAAGTAAGTACGTAAGTATCTTACTCCTAGGTACTTTTCTAGTAGTAATGGCTACCACCCAAATAAAGATAGATTAGTTCTTAGTGTCTCAGGACCTAATTTCGTCATTAACTTCAATGAGGACTTAAATAGTACGCCCCTGGAAATGTTGCCTAAGTTTATCGATTCTGTATCGAAGTCCTAACGAAAATAGATACCGATTGCATTTGACATTAAACTTCAAAATTAATTACTGAATTCATTACATTAATTTGACGACCGGTTAACGCAGCGGGAGTGTAAGCGACTGCTACGCCGAAGGTCGCGTGTTCGATTTCCGCTCAAGTGAAACATTTGTGTGCATGAACATGGATGTTTGTTTTGGTCTGGGTGTTTCTATGTATTTCTAAAAAAGTATATAAGTATGTTTATCTAGTACCCATAGTACAAGCTCTGCTTAGTTTGGGACTAGATGGTGATGTGTGTATGTGGTAGAATATTATTATTATTCACTCCATTTATTATCAATCTCATGATTTCTTTTATATTAATAAACTACATTTTACTAGAAAAACAAAAACGGCCCACCAGTGTCGGGCACAGGGACCAAGCCACAGGTGGTTAGGACCTCAGAGACAGGAACTACCACACGATGCGTGCCGTGTCGAGAAGAGCTGCCTTCTGAATCAAGAACTTGATCCAGCTGCCTAGTGCGAGCCTCTTTAGGTGTTAGTCGAGGCTCTTGGCGATTAATCCATTCACCGACACGATTATCGGCACAATGATTGCCGAGTCCACATCCCACATATCATCACAATCTGGTGAGCTACGTCCCTGGCCAAATTATTAGACGCACTGCAGTTTAAACATAAAATTATATTTATTTCTATTTTCTTTTAGAGTCAATTAATACATTTTTGTTCTATAATAATTGCACTTTATTTGTGAAAAAAATAAGATACTTAAATGGATACCAAAAAATTAATTTTGTATTTGGTATTTATAATAAACCTGTGTAGTATCATCAGATAATTAAATGTTTCATAAAATCTTATAGTGTGTCTAATAATTTGGCCAGGGACGGTAGGTCCAAATATTTGATCTCTTTCTCTTTTTCTGCTTTCACGAGATTGACGTCATGCGGTATGGTGATATCGACTATCATTGCGAGTCGCTCTGCTCGGTCTATCACTACAATATGAGGATTATTGGCTACAATAGTCTTGTCTGTAATGATAGACCGATTCCAGTACGTTATTGTAGGGACGCTCACACACATGGATGTAAATGCATGTACATGCTATGTGTGTAAGCGTCCCTACACTATTCCTAAAAATGTCATTAATTGAAGGGGGAATGGTGTAGGGACGCTCACACACATGCATGTAAATGCATGTACATGCTATGTGTGTAAGCGTCCCTACAGTTATTATTATGTGTTTCTCTATCATGCGTACTTTTCTAACATATGGTGTTAAAAAAGTATACAGCACTTTGGCAGGCGTACACGGAGACATAGGTCCAACGCGCAGAGGCCCTGCGAGAGTTTTAATCCAGGATGTGATGGGACACCTACTGAGGAGCCTCCATAACCGCTTGCCCTCTCAACATTTTTAAATGCCTACCCAGCATCGACAAATTTCAAGTGCGCGCCGCCACTTGAAGTAGGGCGCGCTCAATAAATTAGTTTTTGTTCGATTGTTAATAACGTGAGAGGAGTGGTGTTTGATTTTTCTGCAACCTAATGAATGACTCATTCTAATGGTACGAAACAAATTACGTTTGAATGAAATGTTTACTTTAGGCGAGCGGCCGTAACGTAAACAATGTCGTCTTTAACGACTTACTCGACACTTTTGTTTATCATAATATTTTCATATAAGTACCTGGTGATATATTATCTATGTAATAAAATAAGTTATAGCAATACTTACTTAAAAATATTTAGATGTAAGCATTTGAAAAAAAATATATTTCGCTGACTTTGCATTCCGCACGCGGGGCGTAATTCTGGATTAAAAACATCATTGTAAACAAATTATGTGATTATATATGATACTTTTATGTTTTAATTGTAAATTAACTGACTAATTATGAAGTTACATCAAAAAAATAAATAAACATTGTGTACTACTTTAATTCTATGTATGTATTATACGGTTTAAATTTATATCATTGGAAAGCTCATTTAATTACGCATCTATTGATATGCAACATACCGCAATCGGTTATGTTATCCGAGTTCCACAAACAGATAAGTGCGCAGTGGAAAAGCGTGGGAAAAATTACAGTTTACGCGCTCATCTGTTTGTCCAAAAAAGGGAATATAGTCACTTTGCGCGGTCAAGTGGTTAACAGCACTATGAAGTACAGCCACAAATTAGCCGTGACAGGTGTAGGACTATTGTTACTTGTATGGATACTAATATTTCTGGGCTATTGAGATGGGTGTCTGATGAATCAATAGACGTGACCAGTATGGATAAAGAACGGCGTCTGGCCTAAGTACTCTTATAGTACATCGAAAAGGGGCAGACAGTGAGTCGCCAACTCACTGGATCCCTTCTCTAAATAGCTGCCAAGGCAAACAAACTCTACCATAAAGGCAACAAGGGTAACACCGGTTTGAGCGGCTAGGGGTGTCGGGCGGTGCGGCAGCGGTTTCGCCATCGCGGGTCTCCTGTCCCGGAGCGGGTTTCCCCGTAGTTACGACCTTGACAATGACACTTCCACCCTCGAGCAAATAGCTCTTGCTCTTGCTTCTGGCCGGCCAACTAAGGCAAGCTAGAGTCGAGGGTCCTGCGGGTGCTCTTGAAAATCCACTCCAAGCAGCTAATAAAAGCAAACCGGAGACGAGGCCCTGACCGACTCTCTGAAGCATTCGGGACCGCAGTGTCGCCACACACATTCAGCTCGCCACAAAGCTGCCCTGCGGTTTGTAAGCTTTCTTTCTATCTTATAATATATACCTATATCACAAGATTAAGGTGATGTTTGAAAGCTGTTACTCTATCTTCTGAGATTGCGTTAGTCTCATGATTAGATAACGACTGCCCCAGAGGGGTTACTGCCCGGTGCTGTTCGAACTTTTGCGTTAAAACAATATCCGGCCTTTGGCTAACACGGAGACATAGTTCCAACGTGCAGAGGCCCTTAGAGAGTTTTAATCTAAAATGAGATGGGACACATGCTGCGGGGCCTCCACGACTGCACTACTGAAAACAGCTATGGACTAACCGCAGCACGTGTAGGACTATTGCTATAATGTAGAGTTCAATTTAATTGAGTTATGGGATTGGGTGTTAAATAGACTGGTAATAATGATGTTATGGATAACAAACGTCACCTACCAGTAATACTCTAATAGTATCCGTCTGCATGGCAGGTGGTGACTCGCCAACTCACTGGATGGGCCAATAGCCACCAAGGCAAGCATAGTCAAGCCATAAAGGCAGCCAGAGGGCAACACCGGTGCGAGTGGCTAGGGCTGTCGAGCGGTGCGGCACCGGTTTCGCTATCGCGGGTCTCGTGACAACGGAGACCCGGAGTGGGTTTCCCCGTAGTTACACCCTTGAGAATGACACTTCCACCCCCGAGCTACTAGCTCTTGCGGCTTCCCTCTGGCCGCCCGACCAAGGCAAACTAGAGTTGAGAGTCCTGCGAGCGCTCTTGGTCATCCACTCCAGCCAGCCAATAAAGGCAAGCCAGAGACGAGGCCCTGACCGACTCTCTGAAGCATTCGGGACCGCAGTGCTGCCACACACATTCAGCTCGCCACAAAGCTGCCCTGTGGTTTCTAAGCTTTCTTTTCATCCTGTAATACATTTTTTGTTTATATCACAAGATGAATAACCATACACAACCACAAAAAACCAAAGTGGATATCACGGGGCATTAGGACTTGTAGTGTTAAGAAGAAGTGGAAATATAGAAAAAACCCAAGTGTAGATAACAATTAATCAAAATTGATGCAATACAACAAAAGACTGAAAAAAATTGTGACTTTAACCCAACGAGCGCAAAATAATTATAATATAATAAATTCAAGAAATAAGGCAAAAGCTGTAAGGCAAACTATAAACGCTGCAAAGCAAAATAGGCCATTAGAATCTATACCATATATTAAATTTAATAATTATATTGTGACAAATCCGTATGACATATCAAATGAATTTAATAATTCTAACTCAATATTTGTGAAGTCATGTTTGCCAGATGATATAAAGCAAATAATAAAAGGTCTAAAAAATTGTAGTAGTAAAA
The DNA here is from genome assembly GCA_944739405.2 of Euclidia mi. NCBI lineage: Eukaryota > Metazoa > Arthropoda > Insecta > Lepidoptera > Erebidae > Euclidia > Euclidia mi. The sequence continues at coordinate 33,588,690 of OX123202.2, read as the reverse complement.
AAACACACACAAATAGTGTGACGCTATGACGATATCTGCACTAAAATAATTAAGTTAGTAGCAGAAATTATCTCACAACCTATTAGCTACATTGTAAACCTGTCTATAGAAAATGGTGTATACCCCAAAAAACTAAAAGTTGCAATAATTAAACGAATTCATAAAAAAGAGAGTAAAGAAAACATGAATAATTATAGACCTATTGCCCTTATATCAGTCTTCTCAAAAATCAGAATAAAAGTATCAACCTTGCCATATATGAATTTTTAAGAAATTATAATGTCCAATGTCGACAAGCGAATACCAATCTGCGCCATTTTTATGGATATGACGCAAGCTTTTGATCACGTAGTACATGACATTTTATTATATAAGTTAGAGACATATGGTATAAGAGGCAATATTTTGAAATTAATAGAATCTTACCTCAAAAACCGTACTCAATACACAAAAATTAATAAAATTAATGTTAGAACTAAGATGGAGGATACATACCTATCAAATGAACGCAAAATAAAATACGGAGTCCCACAAGGAAGTGTATTGGGTCCATTACTCTTTATAACCTACATAAATGACCTTCCAAATGCGAACTCTAACCCAATGACGCTCTTTGCTGATGACAGCACCGTTGCAATTAAGTGTAAGGACAGAATATCTTATGAGCATGATATAAACAGTACTCTTAATGCAATTATTAAATGGCTGGACATTAATAATCTTAAGGCAAACATAGCTAAAACCAAAATAATGCACTTTAATCAGCGTATAAAAGCAATCACACCTAACATTATCTATAAGGGTGAGCCTGTGTCGGCAGTGCAAACAACAACCTTTCTCGGTCTTACTGTGGATAGCAAGTTAAATTGGAAATCTCAGATCGAAACACTGTGCAAAAGAATAAACAGATCAGTATATGGGCTACATGAATTAAAACAGATTTCAAGTGTTGATACTTTAATAACTGCATATCATGGTTTAGTTGCTTCAGTCCTGAGGTATGGTGTCGTTTTTTGGGGAAATTCGACTGACATAGACTTAATTTTTAAAGCACAAAAGCGATGCATAAGGGCTATGTTTGGGCCCCAAATTATCAAAACCTGTAGGCCGTTCTTCCAGAGGTACAAAATTTTAACACTCCCAAGCCTATATGTATATATGAGGTCGCAACATTTGTTAAGGTAAATTAAAATTTATTCACATTAGCCTCAGAAGCCAATAATAGACGACAACGTGACATATTTGGCCTTTGTCTGCGCCGCCCCTAACCACTTTAATGCAAAAAAGTGTCTTTGACATGGCACCTGTAATTTTCAATAAGTTACCTAAAGAAATAAGGGCAACGAACACTGCTGCATTTAAGAAAAATCTTAAAAACCTTTTAAGTAATAAATGTTATTATAACTTAAAATAATATTTAAACGATACATTTTCAAACTAAGACCTCATATTAATCACTTCAACTAATAGAATAATAATTTATAATTGATGTATGTATTATAATTTTATAATATAAATAATTAATGAATTGATAATGAATTGTAATATAGGAATGACATTGAAATAATTTAATTGTTGTAATTGTAAGAATAATTTATATTAATTTATTTTATTTTCTATTATTTAATATCTTAAAATATTACTATCTAATTTTATATATTTATTTTATATCTTAATTTTGATAAAATATCACCATACGTTTACATTATGCATGCGTTATGGTAGAATAACACCATTGCAACAGTGTTTTCTGCAAAATAAATTATTTGATTTGATTTGATTTGAAGGTGATGTCAGAAAGCTATTACTCTGCCCTCCAAGATTGCGTTAGTTTCATGATGAGATAACGGCTGCCCTAGAGGGGCTTAATTATTGTTATTCACTTTATCTATAATATAAAAATGAATCGCAAAATGTGTTGGTAAGCTCATAACTCAACAACGCCTGGACCAATTTGGCCAATTCTTTTTTTTATATGTTCGTTGAAGTTCAAAGATGGTTTTTACGGCGAGAAAAATTCTAATTATTGCCGGAAAAGCCCAAAAACAGCCCTTTTCATTTTCCCATACAAACGTTTTTTAACTAAAACCTACAGTCAATTTGTAATTTATTACCGCTGCAGAAAGTTCAAATTCGCGTGTGCGTTGATATACTTCTTTGTTTGATGGCAGTTTTGACAGGTTTCCGGACCTGAAGTCTCAGTGCTGCATCCCAGCGGGCTTCATGTCAGAAGAAACCCATTGATAATCCCTACTTAATATTATAAATTCGAAATTGTGTATGTATGTATGTTCCGATTTCACGCTAAAACGGCTGAACCAATTTTGTTGAAATTTTAATATAGAGATACATATATTGGACCATGGAGACGGATATAGGCTACCATTAAGTTATAAAAATTAAAATGGGAGGGATTGTAGGGAGGGTAGAAGTTTGTACGGCACAAATTTACCTCTTGGAAGTAAGAAAGCATGCGCTGATAATTGATTGCTGTGCATGTGCTATCGCATATCTGTCAGTACTGTCACGTCATACCTACATAATGTCATATTGTGCACGTTGATTAAATTGTTCGCATATCTATACTTCTATACTATAATATAATAAAGCGGAAGAGTTTGTTTGTTTGAACGCGCTAATCTCAGGAACTACCGGCATGATCTGAAAAATTATTTTTGTATACGATAGCGCAGTTATTCCGGAAGGCTATAGGCTATATAACATAACGCTTCGACCCTTTGGGGCCGGGCAAAAGGCTAAAAAGGCTAAAAGATAATGTCGGCTAATCTCAGGAACTAGCAGTCGGATTTTAAAAATTGTTATTGCCTATGATAACCTAATTATTCCGAAAGGCTATAGGCTATATAAAATTACGCCACAACTTTAAGGGGCCAGACAAAAATAATCAAATGGTCAAACGAGAAGGGGGAGGGTTGGGTCAAAGGCAAAAAAGGCTAAACGAACAGGAAACAATCTATATGGGTATCGTTTTCGAGATTTTCGGGACGCTGATTAATAATATGAAATTTATTTAGTGATCCAAGATGGCGGACGGTAAAATCAAAGATGGCGGATGAGAAAATTTAAAAAATCAGTATGGGTATGGCCTTCGATATTTTAAGGGGTGGGGAATCGAAATACAACATCTATTTCGTGATCAAAGATGGCGGATGGGAAATCAAAGATGGCGGATGGGAAAATTTATAAAAATCAATATTGGTATCGTCTGCGACGTTAAAAGGGATGGGAAATCCAAACACAACATCTGTTTCATGATTCAAGATGGTGGATGGGAAATCAAAGATAGTGGATGGGAAAAATTTAAAAATCCAATATGGGTATCGTCTCTGATGATTTAAGGGATGGAGAATCCAAATACAACATCTATTTCGTGATCAAAGATGGTGGATAGGAAATCAAAGATGGCGGATAGGTAATCAAAGATGGCGGACGGGATTTTTTTAAAGTCGATATGGGTATCGTCTCCGATATTTTAAGGAATGGGGAATTCAAAAACACCATCTATTTTGTGATCAAAGATGGCGGATGGGTTTATTTTAAATTAATATGGGCATCGTCTCCGGTGTTAAAAGGGATGGGGAATCCAAATACAACATCTATTTCGTGATGCAAGATGGTGGATGGGAAATCAAAGATGGCGGATGGGAAAAAATTTAAAAATCAATATGGGTATCGTCTTTGATGATTTAAGGGATGGTAAATCCAAATACAACATCTATTTCGTGATCAAAGATGGCGGATAGGAAATCAAAGATGGCGAACGGGATTTCTTTTAAAGTCGATATGGGTATCGTCTCCGTTATTTTAAGGAATGGGGAATTCAATATTATATGAAAATCTATGTTTGTTTGTTCATCATTTATAGACTCTGAAATGATAATAGATTAAGCGCGAAGTCAATGGTAACTTTTAAAAAGGGGCTTGGAAAAAAGGGAATTAGGTAAATAAAAACTCTTAAAAAGGCGATACGAAGTTCGCTGGGTCAGCTAGTTGCTCATAATTTTCATAGTTAATTTTATATTAATAAACTACATTTAAAAAAAATCCTTTATGAATATAAAAGGGACCACGGAGACCCACCGGTGTCGGGTACAGGGACCAAGCCACCGGTGGTTATTATTATTATTACTTAAATGGTCTGTAAAGAACTGCAATAATATTTGTATTTCAAACGTATTCTATGAATACAAATGTGATACAATATTCTGATGCCGGTATCATTCGTTCTATGTAACGCTTAGTATAAATAGGGAATCTGTATTGATCCAATAGTCATAGACGTTATTGACGATGCTTCAAGTTACGAACGCCGTTTTCATTGCAAAGTGAAGTTTATGGGCAGGAAATATGCATAACAGATCTATAGCTCACAATGTGGAACACTGCCTGACAGTTTTGTGAGATGGTTCTTGATCTTGTTAGATGTCCATAACTTAAAGTGGATGACTGGAAATGAGGTGGCGAAAATAGAAGAGCGTGTCTTGTGGTGTACCCTAGGGGAAGCCTAAATTCTAAGTGGACTACGATAGGTCGATGAGATGATCTGAGATCTGTTATGAAAATGAAAAAGCTCTAGGCGTTGTTTGGTTAAAATTTGATTATGATGAGTTTTTTTACCTACCCAAGTAGGTACTTACGTAGTGGCATAAAGACTGCTTATATTATTTATTAGCTAGCGTATAAATATAAATTAGCTACAATATTAATAGTCTGTTTAATCCCTAGAGCTGAGCTTTATGCTTACGCTTAAAAATTAATATGAGCAATGCAGGTTTTGAGCTTTGTTAAATGTTTGTCGAAAATGTCGGTACTAAATATTTATGAGATGGAGTCAGGTTATACGACATACACTACATGTAAACATTCTAACAACCATACCCGAAACACCGTGGCCGTGTGGTTGACGGCGTAGAATACAAGTGTCACCACCCCCTATCTTCCCGTGGATGTCATAAGAGGCGACTAAGGGAAAACACGATGCAAATACCATCTTTGCGTAGAGACGGAAAACTCGACATCAAACCCTATACGACTGCCTCGTTGGTCTCGCGGCATAAATGTGCGCGTGGCATCGGGAGGTCCCGGGTTCGATTCCTGGGTCGGGCAGTGTTATTGGGTTTTTCTGTCACGAAATTCTCAGTAGCAGCACGGAGTCTGGAAATGTGCCCGGTACGGCAATAGGCTCGCCTCTTATTACGTGGGAATAAAGTATATCTGGCGAAAAGTGGGTGTAGAAATACACCTCTGCCTACCCCTTTGGGGATAAAAGGCGTGACGATATGTATGTATGTATGTACCCGAAACAAAAGTCTTGTTCTTTTGTAGTAATAAACCTCCACATAGCAGCAAGTTTTGTAAATTTTATATTACGTGTTGTATGCTGTCGGTACTTGAAACCTAGTGTCCAATTACGCTAAAAGCTCATTCACGTGTATCTTAATATTCTTTTGTTGAAAACTCAATGTAAGTTGGAAAGGTTGTAAAGAGAAATGTGTAACAGTGCTTTGTGTGATCCACAAGTTGTTGTGATTTCGTAGTTTGAATATCCATTGGTTTATTGTTTAGATATATTCCTAATGCGGTAATTTTATTTCAAAAATACAAACTAGTGCCCCATATACACTAAATAAAATGAATATAAGAAGAACAAATGGAGTATTTGTTCCAAAATTAATAAAATTGGGCACTTAGTGGTATAGTTCGCCGTAATTTGTCCTATTACTAAAAGGTCTCCAAGGCTACATTTTAGTCTTGAAATGTTATAAATTACAGTCAAGAACTGGCACCCGACAGACCAAGCTGTTCATAAATCAAACTTAAACTTAATTTGGTTTATCTGATAGATGATAAAATGTAGCTAATTTTAGGAAGACTTGAATATTAATTTTTCTCTTGTAATGTTCAAAATTTTCACTTAATCAGATCAATTGAGTGATTGGAAATTCATGTTCATTTGTAACCGTGGGTATGATCTTTGTAGATGTTAATGAGATTTTGCCAATCATCCTGTTTAGGTATAAGAAGACTGTCGGATCAAGGTAAAGGAGATATTGTAGCAGACTATGTGATAATAAAATTGATATTTGCTATTAATTGAATTACGTCATTTTTGTTATGTCGTCACGCGTGTATCCCCGAAGAGGTAAGCAGAGGTGTAATATTACATCCACATTTCGCCTTATGAATTTTAATCCCACGTAATAGGGGGCGAGCCTATTGCCGTTACCAGGCACATTGCCAAACTCCGTGCTGCTACGGAGAATTCGGAAAACTCATTAATACTTTTGCCCAACGCAGGAATCAAAACCGCGATCTCCCCTCCCGATCAGCAAACGCATACGCTATCCACTGGACTTCGGATACAGTCTTTCTTTACGTACCTAGTTATGGCATTTATATATTTATATCTTGTTGGTTCGTTTCATAATTCAGTGTTTATATGGTGAAAGTACCTACTTACGTAGGTTCAGGAATAATACGGGTAATGTTAAGCCCACGCGGAGCGTGCACTCCTGGGATCTCTCTTAGCTTCGCCGCGGGTGTCCAAGCCACAGTTACTGAACCCCCCTCCCCACCACGACAAGGTGGCAATCCCACAGGGGGGCAACGGTCACACCTGGTGTTAATCGATCACATGGTCAAAGATGATAAACGCTATTTTATACTCGTAAAGTCAAAGGTTGTTTACAATATTTGATATTTTATATAATACTTTTGGAAGACATTGGTACAATATTGTGTTCAGTTTATTGGAACATTTGGACATTGTCTCTCGGGATATATATCATGTAACTTCGCTTCGAGTATTCGATATTTCAGTACTGTTACAAGAGCCATAATCAGAAATGAAATGAAGCGTTTCTGGAAGACATAAAATTTTCACAAGGTTGGTCTATAAAATGATAAAAAAATGTTTGTCAACAGATTACGACCCGGATTACGAGCCTGAGGAAGACGAGCAGAGACCAAAGCAGGAGGCAGACTACTACGACAGGGAGCATGAGTACGAAGTCCCAGTGACGTCACGGCACGTGGAAGGAATCAATCAAGTGGACAGCTCGCATGATCGATGATCGGACCGAACTCTCGTTACGAATAGTCACCTACGACTACGCCAGTCACTGAGTTCTCTCTCGCTTATGCTGTGAATAGGAGAAGTGAGTGTCTTGCTTTGTATAGTAATAAGGTTTGAAAGATATAGAGCATAAGTATTACTATTTAGTGATTTTACCAAAATACATTGTGTTGCAAGTTCATGTTCTGGAAATGTTTGCATCCAGCACTGCAGTGAACATAATTATACTTATTCTGCTATGTATATCTACAATACTAGTATTAGTCTAGTCAGCTAGCAACAGCAGTTACCACAGACTACCAGCTAGTGCGAGGGGTCACTTATTAGTAATATCAATAAAAAAATCTATCCAGCTTTTAGCTTGGTCCAAAGTTGTTGTGAGGGTGACACCCACTATCACAAAATAATTGAACTTGTCTGCTCCTCAGAAATGCTCCTAATACGAGTATAAGATTTGATGCTGCCTTCAGCTACATTAAATAACAGTTATTATGTTTGAATAAGTGTATGTGTAGATCTCGCTCAGATTCTAATAATATTATCCTTTCAAGTACAAACAAATAACTAACTATGTCAGTCGGGACGTAGAATCTCAGAAATTATCTACATACTTATCGCACTATTGTAAATTACACGCAACACTAACATTTAGCTTGGCTGTACAGTGAGTAGGCGTTGTAAAGAATAACAGTAAATTCCATACTAAGTTGCAAGGAAAATGCTTTAAAGTTATAATTAAGTTATTTTAACGTTCGGCTTAAGCAGTTCCGGTAGACCAGAGGAGTTAAAATGAAAGCTGAGTTTAAATAATGATTACTTTCATTTAATTATTTTCCTAAGTTCTTATACGTGATTATAAGCCATTTTCATGATACTTCTGAACTAAGTCAAGACAGTCAATTAAAAATAACGCGAATATTATGCAATATCGCTTCCTCGAAATTCTTAGTATGTTTATTTTTGGCCTAGGTAGATACTTATATGTATACCTCATCAACTTTACCTTTGAAATAATGACTAGGTATAGTCCTTATATATAAAGTCCCGAGCCGTACCTGTTTATCCGTGATATATTCAACAACTGACAACATTCACGAAGAAGGTTTATGAGTATAATTTATACCACTTACGGGGGCGTTGAAGCAGTCTCTCAAACTAGTACTTAACAAAGGTCAGCAGTAATAGCCACTAGCAGGTCGAAAGAAAACTACGTGTAACGAATCTCAATAAATCCTTCCTCACAATCGACTCAGGAAAATCGCTCTGAACCTTTATACTTTGAGAAAACGTACAGCAACTTATCACTATCTTTGTATCGTCAATCTAAATAAGGTCAAACTTCTTGGTTGAGTTGTCTTCATAAACTATTATATCTTAGATACGGTATAAGTCTGAGCTTCTCTATGGTTTTGTCAAATCTTAGATTTAATTTCCACGTCACATGGCGTTATTTATACCTAACTAAAAATATATTAGAATCTATTTACCAGTATTAATTGCCTATCTGCCTATCTTTGCCGAACCATAAAGCTGCGGAACTCATTACCTGCCCACGTGTTCCCTACTTCCTTTAATCCTGGGTTCGTTAAGCGGGGCGTGAAAAAGTTTTCCTCTAGGCCATCATGCCATTATTGTGGATATTTTATTGGCATGGGGACGTTTGCTATGGGACTCCATGACTGCTTATGATCAGGTGGCAGGAAGTATTTTTAATAGGCTACAAAAAAAAAATGCCTGCACAAATGGTGCCGTGGCAGTAACACTGCGTCGAGTATTGTGCGTCAAAGTACAATAATTACAATCCACGATTGCAGACCGTGCAATTAAAGTATGTGAATTACCGTTGTTTCTCAAACTGTATGCTTAAATTTAGAAAGCCCAATAATAATTTAAGGTAATACGTGTAGGTCATGTAGTATAAGGTAAATCTTTTTCAAGCAGATATTTTACCACCCCTTATGAATTATTTATATTAACAAACGAACATAAAACATGATATTATTATTATCTATATTCATACATCTTTCGTGGGTACCAATGAGAGTATTGTATGATTGTTCTTACCTTTGTACACTGCTACTGAAGTTCAATTTTCAATATTTCTTTCTTTATATTTTTTTACTTCCTGTATAATTTACTGAGTCGTTTTAAAAATAATGTTTTTTTATTTTCCATATTATAAAAGTCAGTACTGTAAAAATTACCTACGACAGTTGTATAATTAGTATTAATCGTCTTAAATTACTACAGCTATAATTATATTGATCTAGCGTAACTTACGATATCGACAGTGGAATCTTGCATTATTAACGGAGGCTTTAAAACGAAGTTTAAATTTTGATTAACCTCGTCCTCAATATGCAGGCCTTTTAAAAGATCATTCAATTGCGGTCAGTTGCTTCTTCCCCAATAACAATAATCGTCATTTCTCAGGTCATCTGGTCTTGTCTTAACATCCATATTTTACGAGAGGAGACCTGTGTCCCTTTTCATTATTTTCTTTTTTAATCGACCTATAGAAGAATTTTAACTTATACAATAATTCCACTCTTACTTATACAACAACGGTACGCGGTAGGCCAACTCTTAAATTTAATTTAATTACCTGCTGTAAAATTGTGGTAATAAGTTCAATCAGGCACACACAGTATTCATTATATACTTACAGCTTTCTTTCTCAGACAATTTCTACAAGATGCTCATGCGCAAAAACCTTGAATTTGGCATGAAGAGGAAACCCATTGTAGTGCTTAAATTAAATATTAGTTTGGTTGGGTTCTGTAACTAAATTAAACTACTTATTACTCTCAGTATACGGGTGTTTATCAACAAAACTACTTTATTGCTTGGGAACACTTAGAAATTCTGCAGGCCAGTATTTTGCATCAATTTTTTTTAAAGTCACCCTCGCATCATTCGGGGAGATAACAACATCCCATGTAGAGGTATCGGGTTCGAATCCACGGCGCACGCTAATGACTTTTCGAAGATATGTGCGTATTGAATTATTAATTTTCGCTTGCCCCCTGCCTTAGAGAGCACGTTAAGCTGTCAATCCCGGCTGTCATGAAGATCTTTGACAGTCGTTATATGGAGTCCAAACTTTGAATAAAACCGACACTAGTCTTAACCACGGAATATAGCTATCCCTGGGTTGCAGAGGTCAGACAGGCAGTTGCTCCGTGGAAAAGCTAATATTCAGTCAAATCCGGTTAGAAGAAAGAAAGAAAAAAAGAAATCTTTATTGCCATACAGCATGTAAGTGGGAACATTATGTACTTAATAACTATATACAAACAAAAAGCAAATAAAAACAAAGAATAACAATATGGGTTAATGAATACATGCGTCCCGCAGCTGTAGCAATCAGGTCTCCAGTTCAGCATATGCCAGGTCACAAGGACCGGACGCTGGTCCACTGGAGCCTGTTCACGTGACGTACGGAAGCCAATAATTACAGTTACATACATATAGATATAATAAAAGATTAATGATATACATAAATATTTAAGTAAGTATGACATATATACATATCATACGTAATTTGACCTATAGAATTATAATATCAACATAAACCATGTAAAATAATAAATAAAACGTTTACATAAACAAACTACACAGATAAAATTATAAAAACATTGTTGAAGCGAAACGCGTGGGCACTTTAGCTCGCCAGTTTTTGTTTTGGTCTCCTCCCACTTAAGCAGGGTGTCAAGATTAAATTTAAATACTCTGCACCGACCTAGGACCTACGAAGCTATAATTGAAACCATTTTAACGCCCAACTTAAATAAAGGACATATCACAATCAATATTACCGTGCTGTCGTTGTGAATTTACTAGGTACTGTCTCAGTCGTAGTCGAAAAGTAGCTAACGCATTTATGTTTCTAAGAGGCGGTGGAATGTTATTCCACACCTTCGATGCAGCGTATTTAAAGGAACCTCTAAAAGTGGCCGATCTGTGTGAGTGGATTGCTGTGCACACTGTCTACACATTCAATCTCTTCTACTCACCATCCAACTCAGCCAATTATATAAGTAAGATGGCTCCTGATACTTGATAACACTAAATAGTAGGCAAGCTAAGTGATGTTTCCGACATGATTTCATTTTAAGTATCCCGTATTTATTAAAATACGGCGTAACATGTGTTCTGGGGAGGATCGTAAATCAAAAACGAGCACACGCATTTTAGACTCTTTGTATGAGACGCTGAGTTCTAGCGAGCAGCCTGGGAACACATACAACATATGCATAGTTAAGTTTAGATAAAACCAGCATCTCCACTAACAACATTCGCATTTCCTCTGATAGATGAGGTCTTATCTTGTATAAGACGTTCAGACGATAGAAGCAGTTCTGTACTGAAGAGGCTATGTGTTTTTCAAACCTAAGGTTGGAGCCCATATTCAAACCGAGGTTTTAGCACCCCGTTGAGCAAAACATGTAAATTTGCAGGTAATGTCTGCAGTTGACGATCTGTGCCAAACAGCATATACTTTGTTTTTAGGGGGTTTAGCGCTAGACAATTATCATTTGACCATACAGGTATATTATGTAAGTCTGCTTTCAAATCGTTTAAAGCTGTCCGGTAGTCCGATGGCTTAAAAGAGATGTATAATTGTACGTCGTCGGCATACAAGTGGTATTTACAGTTTTTTATGCGCGTAATTATGCCAGCGCAGTACAAAATAAAGAGAATTGGGCCCAAAATTGAACCCTGGGGTACGCCCCTTTTTAATGACCACACGCTTGAATGACTATTTTCTCCGTTATTTTTGCGAATGTTAGACTAGAAAGCGGACCCCGGGTTCCAATTGGGATAACGCTAGGAATATAGATGATGACTCTGGCATGAAGCTCTCATACTGCCCGCAATGGACTTTAGAAAAACATTCAAGCAACTCCCACTGGAAACTCTGTATAGCAACAACATCATGTTCATCACACATGGTGTTGTTCTGTGGGGGAATCGAAACTACTACACTCGGCGCATACAGTACGAGTATAGTGACGAGAAGAGATGAGGCGGTCGCTTAATTAACCACTACGCCTTACTTGCTGTTACTAAAACAGCAAGTTCCTACGTAAGAATGATCTCGAAACTCTACCCTAACTAAAGTTACATAGATATTACCTTCTCAATAAAATAAAAAAGTGTTATAAAACGCCATATGCTATAATCTGTGTCGCTAAGCGTAAAACACTAACGAAAAACACAGAACGACTATAACACTTAGAATTAACGTTTTATTGTCAGCCCGGAAATATATGTGTGCAACTGAAGCCTGGTGGAGATTCAACCGATCATAGCAACCGATGATATTTTTGCCGGAGCGAAACAAATACATCATGTTAGTCACGTTGGAACACATGAATGATGACTTTTATTTATCCACACTAAATATGAAAGTAACTGTATTTTTTCGTTAGTCCTTGATATGTTTTTTTTAGCATTGGCTAGAAAATTCACTGAAGCTTTAGCTTATATAAGGTAGCAAAATGTACAAGGCATAAAAGGTGATTGTAAAATATGGGTGCCTTGGTGCTTTACCTTAAATGCAAATATTGGGTCGGCAAAACTTCTTTGGTACAATTGGCCCAAAGCAGAATGATTCGACTGACTTACTGCTATTGGCATAACACTTAGAAGAGCTCTGAAACATTTATAAACTAATAAAGGACGTGGCATATTTATATCGTTTGTCATAGTTTACGTGCCTTCAGATACGACATCATAATAATTTTAATGAGAACTCGTAAAGATATTAATAGCTTCATATCTTATTTCCAGCTGTATATTTTCGTTTTATCTCTACATCTGTGGGCTGAAAACGTACTAAATGTCGATTCACATGTTGAGAAAAAGTAGGAAACTATCATATCCTATTATTATGGTTACGCTTCTATCCAATAAGTCGACTTCAGGGTCTTAAGAGATATTGAAAGAATAAAAGTATACGGAAACGTTTCTATGGTAAAAGAAATAGATTTAAAATATTGGTATTTAGTAGACATTTGAGTGTTATTCTGAGTTAAGTGTGCTATTTTATCGTATTGTATTTTTCTTAGAAACAGGATTTGACATCTTTTTGCATTTACTTTTGCCAGGAAGCTTATGTGCGGTCTCAGGCCTAAGGCTAACTATTACTATGCTTTAGAATAAGGAATTTTATATACATACATATATACAATAAGGCAGCGATAGCCGAGTGGATATACCAACAGACTGCCTTGCAGAGGGTATCGGGTTCGAATCCACGGCGCGCACCAATGACTTTTCGGAGTTATGTGCGTATTGAATTGTTAATTATCGCTTGTCCCGTGCCTCGGAGATCACGTTAAGCCGTCGGTCCCGGTTGTCATGAATATCTTTGACAGTCGTTACAGGGTGTCAGTACCTTCTAAATAAACTGACACTAGTCTAAACCATGGAATATCGCTATCCCTTCGGGTTGCGGAGGTCAGACAGGCAGTCGCTCCGTGGAAAAGCTAATATTCAGCCAAATCCGGTTAGACTAGAAAGCGGACCCCAGATTGAAAACTGGGATAACGCTAAGAGTATAATGATGATATACAATAGAACAAGGTCATTCTTACGAATCAATAATGTATGCGTGTTGTTTTTAGGGGTTATTTCATAGGAGTAAAGATACCAGTCCCAGGTATTTATTGTAATATTCTCAATGCGCACATAATAAAACATATATCTGAAAATATAGTAGTAGATTTAAATTTAGGTATATTATTGACAGATGAGAACAAAATTTGCTTCTTATCATCGCTGTTACATCCGAATGAGATGTGAAAATAAGATTATAAAAGTACGCAACCATAGCAGACGTAAAATAATCTTATATTTGTCAGGAACGATATTTTTCGCTTCAATTCTTTCCTTAAGCTCCATTAGTAAACTTAACACACGTGGAAATCTATTATTATCTTTACTATTAGCTCGGTCATGCGTACGAGTAAGTAGCCGTAATTCTGCTTGGATAAGTTTTGTAATAGTTGGTCGTAAATCTTGTTCAAAAGCGAAAATTCAAAAATTTTAACATAACATCGATGGAAATGAAATGCACTTACTTCATATTCTTTCATGATGAATGTTCCGAATGATCAAAACGAAGTACTTTTTGCGATCAATCGCGCTTTAAACTATAAAAAAACTTTTGAGCTTTAAGGTAACCAGCATCATAGGAGGAACACATTTATAACAGTCAAGATTTAGTCCGCGGGTTTCATAAAATTTGGCGGGTTTTATATAAATATCAAGCTTGTTGACTACAAGTTTGATATATTACATTATCTTTGCTCCTACATACTCTTCTGGCGCAACGACCCGTGAATCAAGATTCACGAGCCTTCTACTAACTACTAACTTAACAGATCATAGTTTTTCTATAGTAACTAAATCTCTCCCTTCACCTTCACCGTCTTTATATTTTTTATTCGACACTGTAAAAATGACTACGTTCGCCTCCAAGTTCTGATCTTTCAACTTCGGTTAACACGCATGAAATTCGGTTCAGACGTTTTGATTCAGCGTAAACTTCTCATAAATATTAATATTAGCGAGAATAACCTGTTAAATCTGAAAGTTTAGGCACTTTAATAAAATTTTGCTGAACTGACGGCTGCTCTACGGAAAAACAAAGTAATTGCAGACAAGCAAAATTATCAGGAGGAGCAAAAAAAACAAAAATCACAAATTTAAAACGTACTGCCGACAACATAAGTACTTTTGTTATTTCATAATTTGTAAAATAATTAGTTCTATCTGTTTCAAAGCAATTTTTTGAGTAATTATTGGTAACTTTCCTTTAAATTGAAAAAATATTTTTCTATGGAAAAGTATTTTTTATAAAATTAATTTTAAATAAAAAGAACAATTCAGTAACAAAGTAACTGCCGTCACTTTGTTTTTTTAAATAATTTAAAAAGAGATGGACAAGTTAGGTTTTAGTTTTAATAACAAAGCAAATGCATTTAATTGTTTTTAACAAAGACAATGAAGCCATTTAAAAATTAATATAAATCTACTATAAGATTTGTTGGCTTTTGCTTTTTATGAATCACATAATTTGTAGAATTGTAAAAACTAGTTCATCTTAGGATTTATTAAGATAAGTGTCACTCAAGGAATAGGGCATGTACATAACAGTTACCTAAAATTAATTCAAAAATAATAGATGTAAGTTGTAATCATAGAATGAAGAATTCAATCAATCCGCCTATCGCAGTCCACTGCTGGACGTAGACCTTGCCCAACACGTGCCGCAGTACACGCTGCGTGTCTTTTAGTTTGTGGACTAGTCCCACTGTGAGTGTCCACGCCTTGGCACCGTACGTCATAACAGGTAGGACGCACTGGTTGAAGACTTTGGTCTTCAGGCATTGCGGTAGGGGCGAAGAGAAAACTCGACGTAGCTTGCCAAACGCTGCCCAACGCACTTGGGTTGGGCAGCGTTTGGCAAGCTACGTCTCAGTAGGTTCCAGTTGGATCCTGCGGTCGATTTCTTTCTTGAAGTTGTTTCAACCAAACTGGACTACTTGACCAAGGTAGACATACTCTTGAACAACTTCGAGCATCGATCCGATGTCATAAACCGGTCCCGGCACAATGTGTTCGTTGAACATAATCTTGGTTTTATCCAAGTTCATGCCGAGACCGACGCGCCGAGAGGCTCCATTTAGGCTGTGCAGATGTATGATGACGATATCGTCGGCAAACCGAAGGTCGGATATGTACTCGCCATTAATGTTTATGCCCCGTCCAGTCCAGTCCAGCGTCTTAAAGACGTCTTCGAGTGCGTTGGTGAAGAGCTTAGGGGATATTACATCCCCTTGCCTCACCCCTCTACTCAACTCAATGGGGCTGGTTTTACTGTCCTGGAGCTGGACGGTCATAGTGGCCGTGTCGTACAAACATCTCAACACCTCAATGTAGCGCCAATCGATGCAACACCGCTGCAGAGCATCCAGAACCACCCAGGTTTCGATGAAGTCGAAGGCTTTCTCGTAGTCCACGAAAGCCATACACAACGGCTGAATGTACTCGTTGGTCTTCTGTACAATCTGCCAAACAGTATGGATGTGGTCTACAGTGCTGTAGTCTTTTTAAAACCCGGCTTGTTCCGGTGGCTGAAAATCGTTGAGTTTTCTGGCGAGGCGGTTTGTTAGGACTCTCGAGAACACTCACTTGTAGACGTGGCTCAGGAGTGAGATGGGTCTATAGTTTTTTCAGCAGGGTTTTGTCACCTTTTTTGAAAAACAGAACCACCGCAGTCCCACTCCACGCCTGACGTGTTAGGCCTTGGTGGATAACGGAATTAAACAGGCTCGCCAGCTCTTTCAGAACTGTTGTCCCACCTACTTTTAAGAGCTCTGTGGTGATTCCGTCATCCCCTGGAGACTTTTTGTTCTTAAGCTGCTCGAGAGCCACTCTTACCTCGCTTTGGTTGACATCAGGGATGTCCTCCGTGTTATGGCGTGAGTTGGGCTCTGTGGTCATCATCGCTGGGTCTCGTGGGTTTAGACATCCATGATGCGTACAAGTCCTTGTAGAAACTCTCAATTTCAGCGAAAATCTTGGAGGTTACGGTTTTGCCATCCGCAGTATTGAGTTTCGACAGATGAATTCTACCAAGCTGGCGAGTGAAGACTTTGGTGCCTCGATTCTGTTCAATCGCATCAAATTAATATAATTATACTTCCGATCAGACATGATGAAGTCTATCTCGTTCCTTGTCACAGTATCGGGGCTTCGCCATGTCCACTTTCTATGAGGCTTCTTCTTGAAGAAGCCTCTGCTCTAGCCTTAGAGAGCGTCCATTGTACGTAGCCAGCGTCAGTTTCTTGTGTAGTGCCGGAGCCCGGAGATACTTAGCACCCCCTGCCCCGCTGTTACCGCGACCGTTACCGTAGTTGCGGACAGCGGGACTACCGGGAACTGGGGGCCTTTTATTCGTTGGTGCGCTCATTAGGTGGTATTTGGCATACACCGCGCTGGCCAGACGAGTTAGTATAGGGTTTGGTTTCAAGTTTTCCATCTCCTCGCAAAGATATTATTCGCTTTTTGCAATTTTCCTAGTCGCCTTTTACGACACCCACGGAATGAAATGGGGTAGTGACACTTGTATTCTTTATCCGTCACTACACGGACAGCTTATTAACAAATTGATTAGTATTTCTTATAGACAGCCAAATCAAAACAGAATAATAGGTACTACTTCATGGATGCCTACGATATATTTCATAAATAGGTATTTACGAAATGTAAACACACATTACAAATAATTGGACATTAGCACTTACATTTGTGCTAACGGTACCATAGTTCTCGAACGTAAACTGTGGCTATTTTGCATTTTAAACATTTTCTAAACAAAGCACACAAGAATCACAAGCCTCGGCAAACTTATGACACGAAGTTGTAACTAACAAGTTTAATTGTGGGAAAACTGACATTTGAAAGGTGATAAAACCGAGTAATGTCGAATAATTTAGACATTTGAAATTTACAAATGAACGACAGCATATTAAAAACAAGTTAATGGGATATAGTAATAGCTTGAATTGATTTACAATAAAGAAACAAAGCAACTGAATAACAGTTGCTTTGTTTACATTCAATATTTTAACAACATTTTACTTGATTTATTTTTACGTTAACAAATTTGCCATTTTGACCATTTTTAACAATCCAAAACAAAGTAAAGTTGTTTGATTTTCTTATAGCTAGATAAAGGGACTTAAAAAGAAATTTATATCAAATTAAAAGTCAATTAAATCATTTCACAACGTAAAAACAATGTAATCGACGTGCAATTACTTTGTTTTTGCTTAGACATTGTGGTTTACTTTGTTTTACAGTAGATATGTTGGACAAGTGCCTGCAGTTACTTTATTTTACAAAGTTTTATCTCGAAAAATAAAGCATTTTCAATGATTCTGTGAATGTAGCAGTGTCCGTTACGGGCAAAAGGTTCCAAATATGTAAAAAAACTGATTTTGAAAAATATGTTAGTTGCTTTGTTTTTCCGTAGCACAGCCGTGCACCTTCAGTATATTCGATGAACTGCAGTTCTCATGCATAATGAATTTCGTACACGGCAACACAATACGCTCTTTGTGGTATAAGCCTGTGGTTTTATATAAATTGGGTCACCCACAGTTGTCAGGGTGCATTGATTGAATGAGCTCATGTTTATATTAAGTATGTAAATATATTATATAGTATTAAGGTCTTACCTTAATATTATTATATTTCCCGTAGCCCCGTACTTGTTGATTATACCATAAGTAGTAGAGCATTGCTGATTACTACATGAATGGTCCGGCTCGACCGGGTAAGTACTACCCTCTCATTTAATGTCGACGTAAAGAAACAGTACTGTTGCGTTTCGTTCGGTGAGCGAGAGTGTCGGTGGCCCCATCCCCTATTCCTTCTCCCTCATCGTACTCCTCCTCCTATTCCTTTTCCCAAAACAAATGTGGCACCTTGTGAGCCATGGGCGCCGGTACTCGCTTACCATTAGGTGAGTTGTTTACTCGTATGCCACTGATTGCATTTAAAAAAATATATTTCTTTTCCCTTTAAGCTGTTTTCTTTTTTTTGGAACAATGCATTTTTTTTATTTTAGAGAAAGAGTTATGAAAGGAACCGACAAGAAAATATGGGATGTACACGCGGGCTTACGAAAGGGTATGGCGTGTACAGATCAAGTCTTTTCCTTGCGATACATAGCCGAGAAATTCTTGGGCAAATGTCAAAAGGTCTTTTGCGCATTCGGGGATTTGGAAAAGGCTTTTACGATAAAGTGGTCAGGAATGATTGATATGACAGGACGATGTATGGGGTGAGCAGCAGCCTCATTCAAGCTCTGAAATCCCTTTATGAGGATTCTAGAGCTTGTGTGAGGATAAACGCATCATACACTGACTGGTTTACCATCGACACAGGTGTTAGACAGGGATGTGTAGCGTCGCCGTGGCTGTTTAACCTATTAATGGACAGTTGTTTGCAAGATCTTAAACATAGTGATTGTGGATTAAGGATGAATGACTTACTTGTCAAATGCCTCCTTTATGCTGATGATCGGGTAATAATTGCATCTTCAGCGGAGGAGTTGCAGGAGATGGTAAAAATCATGCATGGTGTGTTAGAGAGGAAAGGAATGAAAGTGAATGGAAGTAAAACGAAAGTTATGGTTTTTGAAAAGGAGGAATGTGTTACTGCTAGCAATGTTATGATCGATGGACAACGAGTGGAACAAGTGAATGAGTTTGTATATTTAGCTACGGTGTTTACAAGAGATGGTAAGAATGAAGAAGATATTGAAAGAAGAGTTAATGCAGGTAATAGAGTAAATGGAGCTCTGAAAGCGTTTATGAACAGCCAAAACGTGTCCATAAAGGCAAGATTAGCTGTGCACAGAAGGGTGTTAGTACCTACACTTAGGTACGGTAGTGAAAGTTGGGTATGGCAAAAGAGACCTGAAAGTAGAATAAAGCACTAAGAAGTATGTGTGGCGTGTCTTTGAATGACTGAGTTAAAAATTGTGTGATAAGAGAGTGTTGTGGTGTAAAAGAAGATGTAGTGACAAGCATCGAGAAAGGTATGCTAAGGTGGTTTGGGCACGTGGAGAGGATGGGTGACGAAAGACTGACTAAGCAGATATATAAGGCAAGTCTGAATGGGACAGGAGGAAGGGAAGAAGACCTAGACTCTAGACGGACGTTCTCTGACCAGATCGGAGACATCCTTAAAACAGGAAAGGTTATAAGTACCCTAAACAGAAGAGCATACATGAGAAATTTGATGGGAGTGAATGAAGCAAGAGAGATATGTCATGATCGTTGCAAATGGCGTTCCCTAGTCTCTGCCTACCCCTCCGGGAAAGAGCCGTGAATCTATGTATGTATGTATGTATGATGTATTGTTTCATTTTATGTCTACCTCGATATAAAGTTCTTCAAAGCGGACATCGAAGATAAACTTAATTTAAATTACGTAATTTGTTGTTCAGCCTCACAATGACGTGTTTTGGTTATTTGATTCGAAACCCTTAAACATTGATATTAAATATGTCTAGAGTTTGGCTAGAAGGAGCTGGGATTAATTGCAGCAGATTCGTGGAAGCGTGATTCTATTCATCAGCCCTTGTCAGCCACAACAAATCTCATACACAAATGTACCGTGTTGCACAGCGAATACAAGTATTAAGTAGGTACATGAAAATTTTACCTTATATCTCCTGGTGATGTTCTTGAGTGGAGTCCTGGAGGCAAGCTAGATACACACAATACTAAAATTGGCCAATATTAGCAAGTGAATTATCTTTACTTTACCAGACTCCAACGCAGCGTCTTCAATGCACGTGGACGTTGCTACCGGCTTCAACAACTTTCGCAAATGTTCAATATTCACAACTTTATTCTTTATCACACATAAACCAATGCCAGCGCGGGAAACGACAAACTATTCGCGAAGCTACAAGGATGAGCTTTCCAAAAGGCGATCAATTTATATCAATTACAAATCTCGTGAGACAGACCAAGACGGCGTGTTAATTTTTCAAGGCAAAACGGAAGTTGACAGTTCAGTGTGACCATAGTCAAAAATCACAATAGACTAAACTAAACGTTACTAAATCGATATAAATCGACTTGACTTATCATAAAACTATTTCTATTTCAAACAAAATAAATAGCAGACTGTAAACAAGGTTAAGCTTTGAATGCCGCAAAAAGTTTACTTTGATTTGTTTTGTAGAGACTTTTGCGTAAACATATACATGGGCATTCCAATTATTATTTTACGACATAACGTGAGAAATTTTCATGATTAAAATAAAGGAATAAACTAAAAAGTCAGAATTATGAACCAGAGCTGCCTTGGATATCTCTGTCTTGGCCGAAGACCTCGATAAATTGCCTTCGATAAAAAGTCGTTCGATAGCGCTCAAAGTTCCACCATTCGAAAACGTAGATTATTTTGACACATATGTGTCCCACAAAGATACCTCACGATCATCGTTGGGCTTTGATGGTTTGTACCACAAAACTAAGGAAATAATAATAATACACTAAATCGTATCAGCCAATATTGAAAACGATATGTAGACACTGTTGATATTATAATTTGATTTTATACGTGTGTACGAAATTTTTTCTTGTTATTCTTAGCATGTGAAACATATTCAAGAAGTTGATAGATTAAAGGACAATATTTACCTTACATCCTCACCTTACATCCAATCAAATTGCTCTATTACGGATGAATGGATTTAGGTTTAGTAGTAGGATTGTTATAAGCTCAACTAGCTTTGTCTTTTTTTACCACCAGTTAGAGATAAATTCAAAGTATAAAACAAAATATGTTTGATATTAACTACCAAATAATTTAAGCGGAAGTTATCAGACAGTGGTGGAACTAGCCTTATATAGTTTACCTAGGCAACCCTTATTTGTATATATGAAGTTTGGCGTTCTAGGTTTATCCTTTTGAGGGTAAATCTTAATATATAAAATCCTTGCGTTACTGACTGACTGACAGACACGCTACAGCCGAAACTACTCGGCGCAAGAAGCTGAAATTTAGCATGTATGTTCCTTGGGTACCGTAGGGGTGCACTAAGACGGGATTTCCCGAAATTCCCACGGGATCGGGAAAAGCGGGAAATTCGAAAATATACTGTGCGTGCAAAGCCGCTGGCGTCGACTAGTATTTTATAAGAAGACGAGTAAACAAATCCAAAAAGTTATTCGAAACACGGTAAGTGTAAGACGAAAGGTTTGCATGTGTAAAAAATGTTGCCAAAATGGATAAGGTACAAACTTATGAGATAAATACCGAATAAAAATTACAATTTGTAAAATATATATATTTACGATACATTAGAGGAGAGACCTCCTGACTGCTACGCCTAGTTGGATCTCGAGAAACTCGAGCTCAAGGCATGGTGTGTAATTTCTTAGTTCATAACTAGTTAATAAATGACCGCTTGCTAAGCTCTGAAGGAACACGTTGTAAGGAAATTTGCATGTCTACGAGTTCTCTATAATGTTATCGAAAGATATATGAAGGACTTCTGCCGACCCGCAGTTGGCCAGCGCTGTAGACTATGGTCTAACTCTTATAATAAGAAGTTGGCTGTGCCCAGCGGTGTGGCAGATTATAAAATAATTCTCATGATGATGATATGCCTTATAAAGATATCATAGACACTATCAACATTATAGTAACTAAGTCTATGTTTAGTTTGTGTTAGGCCAAAATCATTATTATTCAACCTCTGCCCACGTTTTAATTGCTAACATTTCCGTTAATAGCTTATATATTTTCAGTTTCCGTTCCCGGGTTCAACGCAAAATTTAATTCTGACATTATTGTATTACTTCCTTATAAGCAACTTAACATTGAGAATTTAAATCAAGTAAAAATATTTATTTCTAGGCATTATATTTTATTCATGCAAGATGAAACATTGTGGTGATGTATATGATAAGAAACGTTGTATTTTAAGAGTCTTAAAAAAGCAATTTGGTATTAGACGTGGTGGTGGCGTAAAAATAACATTAATTTAAATTAAATGTAAAGCTGTGTGAGATTAATTGTTTATAAATTCAAGAGGCCTATTTTAGGCCGAATAGAGGACTTGCTCGGCTGTGAAGGGCTAGATTAAGGTGGCGTGTCTAGCCTAGCCAAAGTAAGTGACGTAGGCAAAGTATGACGAAATCATTCACTATTAGTATTTAATATGTCGTTTGAGATATTGGTGAATATTTTATTTGTACAACTATATAAACATGCTGGTTACAGCATGAATGGGGCAATTTATTTTGGGTAGTACCAACCTCTCACAGAAGACCGACTTTGATTTTCTTTTTGATAAAATTCACGATTGTAATTTCTTTGATATTTGTTCAATGAAGTTGAATATTATTATTTGTTTATTGATTAGTAGTATTCTTATAATTGCGTTTTGTTTTGTGAGTGAGAATGCCGAAGGCCTATCTCCTCCCTTAGTATGGAAGAAAGAGAGATTGATATACATACATACATGAAATAGTAACGGTTATAATTCACAGCTTACTTTCCAATGGATCCAGAGTTTAAACGAAACAAGAGAGGGGATACTATTAATCTTTAAGATAATAATTAAGTGTCTGTATTGTATTAAGTACATACTAGTTAATCCTACCGATAGGTATTATGACTATATAGATTAATGATCCAATCAAATTGCTCCATTACGGATGAATGGATTTAGGTTGAATAGTAGGATTGTTATAAGCTCAACTAGCTTTGATAAGCTTTACCACAAGTTTGAGATAAATTCAAAGTATAAAACAAAATATGTTTCATATCAAATATCAAATAATTTAAGCGGAAGTTATCAGACAGTGGAGGAACTAGCCCTATATAGTTCCCAAGAGTTAACTAGTAAGCATGTCATTGTATCGTATTAATTAAATGATAATAGCATTATCTCTCAAGAATGAATAAGGATTTTTGTTTCCTTTTGATCTCGTTTCTATAATGAATGAGCTACATACAGCGTGGGCATTGTATACTTCGTTTACTACCTCATCAAGTATCAGTCCGAGGGAAATGGACTATTCTAATACCATTATGTGTGCGTTTAGCTGGGAAAACAGCGTTTTTTAATGGGCTCTTTCTAGAGTGTACGCACACAAACACATCCCAAATCACTATTCGTCCCTTTCCTTTATTATGCTAATAAATACATTGCATTTTGTATACGAAACATTTGTATTTTACGCTACAATGTAACCGTTGTCACATCGTAACTGTGATTAATTAGGAACATTTTAATTACATGTCACCTTGAAGTTGAAGTTTTGCCCTCAGCATACATTATACAGAACTGAAACATAAAACTTATTCTAAGCAGTTGTGTGTGTTTAATGCATATAAATGATTTTTGAATAATTTGTTTTATACAAATTATGTGATTTAAGAATTTTTCAATCTCTTATTTGATCTTTAATCCATAATTTTATTCATGAACAAATTATGTTCGTTATTTCTCACTACCAGCGAGAGGGCAAGTAGCTATGAGGCGACTTCTTGCTTAAGAAACGTACAAGAGATATACAATTACGTGTAAAGAAGGAATATAATTGCTTGTCGCTATCGGACCTGCGCTGGTAGCACTCGCTCTTCGTTGCTCTCTAACTCCGTTACTCGCTTCTTATTAATCGCCGGCGATGGGACAACTGTCTTAAAAATTTAACTGGTGTGCAACCTTTTGTTGTAGATATAGATCCTGTTAAATTTAATTGTCAGAAAACTCATACAAATTTCATTCCAATTTAGAATTTATCTGAACGATAAAGCCGAGTGGGTGTGAGTGGTGAAACTGCGCCTTTTTAAAAAGCATACAATGACATCATTCTTATATTATTATAATAAAATTTTAAGTAAAAATCTGATCGCCTACGCGAAGGTGCTACGAGCACTCGAATAGATACTTGATAAAAATTTACAATGAGACGTCGCCGTGAATTTAAATTATTATTTTGAGACACTAAGTGACCTCAGCCTAACCTTGACCACGGCCTAAGGGCCTTCGCTAAGTCGGATACGGACAATTAATAACTATACAGTTCTTTAGGTTCTAAAGTTATAAATTTAATAGGTTCAAATGCCCTCCAAAATTTCATTATCATAGACCAAAATATTTAATGATTTATTTTTCTTTGTATACAATTATTTAGCCAAACAGAAGTAACTAAAATCCTTAAAATCGGGACCTAATGTTGATTTCCTGCAAGCTCTACATGATTTTTACAATGTGCATGACCTGATAATATGTAGAACTAGTCCCCGACAGTTATAACGACCTCTTAAACCAAACCTATTCGTTATCTCTCGGCTTTGGAATCTTCTTGGCCATGAGTTAAGATACCTAGTAATAAATCTATTAATATCAAACAGAATCAAGCTAGACTAAGAAGCCACCCAATAGAGCAGAGAATAATAGGGTAAGAATTATGACAATATTAGTTATCAAAGGAGCTGTCCTTGGAAATAGTTGGGCTCCGTAGTAGCTAACCTACATCTCTACACTTAAATAAAATTAAAGTGTCTGTTTGTAATATTAAAATAACCGCTTTTTACTAAATGCATGTGGATGTATACACGGTACATATACCGTTTTTCTTTTTACAAATTTTGTCTGTCTGTCTCTCTGTTTGTCTGTTTGTTCTCGCTAATCTCCGGAACGGCTGGACCGATTGTGACGGGAATTTCACTGGCGGATAGCTGATGTACCAAGGAGTAACTTAGGCTATAAATTAACCAGTTACGCGAAGTAGTTCCCTCAGGACGTGGGTGAAATCGCAGGAAACAGCTAGTTTTAAACAAGATCAGAAACTAGACGCTATCTACCAAGTTTTGTTTCTCTTTACTTGAGTATTTTCACTTTGAAAATGAACGCATTTTACACTGTTCAGTGGGTACCTACTTGTCGATCACAATTTCTTTTTATCTGTAGCTCCTTTGAACTTTCCAGCACTTGATTTTTTAAACGTATTTATTTACTCGTATAGTCAAAGGTTAAGTTTAATACAAACAATAAACTGCCTTACAGTTTACACGATTTCAATAGATCGTTTCATGATAAAAAAAATGCATTATACGCGTGGGTACACAATAAATAGCTTGTATTTTGTTTTATAAAGGCAATGAATACTCAGAATAATCTTTATCTAAAAAGCGTAATACAGAACAGAACAATGACTACAAAAACAACTTATTACACCTTTAGTGACGGTCTGTTATTTTAGAATTACTCAACATCAACAATAATCAGTCGGTACAAAGCTTCGTATCTAATCATTAACAAACACTTCATAAAACTAAACAGTCACTAAACGGTGCGGCGTGAACTATCTTGCGAAAATTAACCTTGGATAGAACTCGTAATTAAGAAGTTGTTACAAATATGTAATAATAAATGATTATGCTCAAGTTACTACGAGTACTAGTGCAAGCGTTGTATTTGGAAGTCTTGCACTTTTGATTTCACATATTTATATTGACATTCCGTGCTATATTGGTAATACTGTGTTCTTATAGCCTTTATAAAAAATATAATTATGTGAAATATATTATCACATTTGCCAAACATTCCCTGACAGATACGGTTGTGCAGTCCTTGTTCCATATCTTTTGTCAGATAAATCACTGCCAGTCAGTTTTATTCAGTTTCAACTTTGTTCTGAAAAGTGTTTGTTATCAATCGGTGTTTGGACCAACATTGTGTCGGTTATACAGTCGGT
The DNA here is from genome assembly GCA_944739405.2 of Euclidia mi. Classification (NCBI taxonomy): domain Eukaryota; kingdom Metazoa; phylum Arthropoda; class Insecta; order Lepidoptera; family Erebidae; genus Euclidia; species Euclidia mi. Next base: position 33,562,278 of record OX123202.2, on the reverse strand, counting down.
TATACAAAGAACATCCGCATAGTCTGGTAGTCGAATTGAAAAAAGAAAATATTTCAACGGTAACAAAAATTCTAGGGAAGGAAGCAATGATTCATCATCAATGAGTCATTTTATCATAGAAAATTTAATTCCATCAAAAACAATACTTGTTGAAAAACCAAGTCTCGCTACCGTAAAATGTTGTGAGATCCATGTAATACCAAGTAGGTTAATTAAAAATCTTTAATGTTTTATATAAATAAATTGACTCAGCCATCGCAAGAAAACACAAAACATCTCATAAGTAATACATATTTAAATTAGATTGTTCAGTGCGATTGCCAAGTCAATCTATTAAAAGCGCGGCCAAGTCGCGGACAAAGATAGTCTTTTACAAAATTGTAACAGAAATACAAATTTTATTTAAGTATTAGTTTAGCTGAATGTTGGACTCACTTCATTTCAATTACAAAGTTGCTTTCACTAACACTTACTTTTCTTTTACACAGGACGAAGGAAGTGAACTTTTCACTTCCAACGCTGCGCTCATCTTCGCTTCGGGAACTCCGTGAAGTTGTAAGCGTCAGCAGTCTTCGAAGTGATGTGCTGTGCCCGCCAGTACCCACATAGTTCAGATCGAACTCATTCAGTAAGTAACCTTTGTTGTAACCATATTTCAATACTCGTAATGCTATTACGACTATTTTTATCTTGAGAGTTATATAAACGCGTAGGTATATGCATACTCGTATCAGGGTATACCGTTACACTAGTAAGTTAATACATCATTCTAGAGGTTTGTATACATCAAATTCTACTTAATATGATGTATGGCTTGATGTGCATTCATGTGTCAAAGGGTATCCTGTTTCAAACTGTTAGCGAGTTAACGTGAAGGTCATGAATATGACGGTAACAGGTACTTTATAAGCATACTAGAGGACGCCAGCAGCTACGCCTGCATTTTTTTTAATTTACCCGTTTTGGCCGATCCCGAGGGAATTTCGGGAAATCCCTTCTTAGTGCACCCTTACGGTCCCCAAGGAACATACATGCCAAATTGCAGCTGCCTGCGCCCAATAGTTTCGGTTGTAGCGTGTCTGTCAGTCAGTCAGTAACGCAAGGATTTTATATATTAAGATTTTGCAAAATAGGTATATCTGCGAGATATATTATGGAGAACAAGTTTTTATTGCGACACAGATATCTCGCACACTGTTGCAAAAGTAAGGTAACATAAAATGATACTATACATCCCCTAGCACAATATATTTCTTCATTTTACAGTTGGCTAGGTGAAAGTCGCACGAATAAGAATATCTAGACTCAGCTCCGAGGTACTACATTTTCAACTGTGTAACAGATGCACTACAATAGTATACCTACATTTCTACCTACTTTATATTAAACTGGTCGTATCTGTGCCTCTTTGCCTAAACAAACTACGTAACCTTGTTTTCCTAGCTATTCAATCTTGTATGCTCAGTTTCGCGTGATGGTCATTTGTTTTCGCAGAGGCTTTTTTGTTTTATACAAAAAAGCTTTAGCAACCACAATGTTTGTCTTTTAAATTGAAATCAACAGAATTAAATGAAAGGATGCAGACATAATTATGTCATTGATTTAAAGCTTATGTTAAATAAGCGTGATTACTGAAATGTAGTTTTTTGTACGTTTAACTGAAAGGACAATGGCAGATCTCCACACATCAAAATGTCTGAAATTAAATTGAAGCGTAGAGTTATAAAAAATATATCAAAAAAATTGGCGTAAGTAACAGAGTCTATAAATGATTCTATTTTCACTCAGGAAAGGCGGAAAAAAAAGATGCTGTTTTCATTTTTAGTTAAGAATGAACAATGTAGGTAAAAGGAAAGTGATAGTATGAAAGTTAAACAATGTAGGTAGGTACGTTTGAATTATCTAATGATACTAGAAGACCCGTGCTGCTCCACAGCATATTTTAATATTATAAAAAAGCTCTTACATATATGTCGGTATGATGAGTACATTGTAGCCTTATCTTAATATATAAAATCCTTGCGTTACTGACTGACTGACAGACACGCTACAGCCGAAACTATTGGGCGCAGGAAGCTGAAATTTTGCATGTATGTTCCTTGGGGACCGTAGGGGTGCACTAAGAAGGGATTTCCCGAAATTTCCACGGGATCGGCCAAAACGGGTAAATTTTAAAAAAATGCAGGCGTAGCTGCTGGCGTCCTCTAGTCTAATAATAATAAGTAAAAAGCTGATATTCTTACCAAAAATATATATATCACAAAATTTCTTTTATCACTACATTGGCTTATGGTAGTTTTGGCATATATGGTAGTTTTAGTAGGAAATAGTAGTTTTGAAAAAGCTACAATTTCAACCATAATACCACTCGTAATATAATTACATGACAATAGTACTATGAACCGCTGTAATATGTTCCATAATATAATTATATAACAATAGTACTATGAACCGCTGTAAGATGTTCAACATAAAAAAGTAGGATGCCCAAAGAAAGTCCGTAATTTAAAACACAAAAATTTACCTAACATAAAACGTAATTTACCCGTCAGTAGAGTTTTCTGATTTTCCCAACCTTAGGCGGAAATTTCCCTACATTTGGGGAAAATTCCTCGGGTCGCGGGTATACTGACGTCGTTACCGCGACCCCGTCATGAGGGTCGATAGAGGAACACCGCAGTGTTTTAGTGGGTATCCCCCGAACATCTAGGGGGCAGAGCCGAGCCACACACACCCCCTCCACCTGCCCCAAACTCGGTACAGAGTTGGCGGTGGGGTCCCTTTGAGGGACAGTCCGTAACTGTATTTCATCGCGATACAAAAAAAAGGGTGAAAATTCCTCAACATCAGAGATCAGTTCACCCAACAACTGTTAACTGGTAACATTCGGGGAATATTACTTGCCATCAGCGATGCTTCACTACAGTGATAATTTTACCAACATCGGGTAAAATTTTACACACTCACACCCACCTGGCAGTTCCCGCAAGGAACTTATTAGATGCCATAAAAATATTTTTGAATTTAGAACCGTCCATGTAGAGAGAAAGCAATGGAATCTTAAGAAATTTATAGGAAAATATTGAAAAATTTGTTCAATGTCCACACCTATCTTCTTTCAAACTTACCCAATTTAAATGAGCATACATACAACAGCAAATGAAAGAGCTCTTTTCAGCGCGTGTTATAGGCCTATAACGAAACGCCTACCTCAATGAGAACCAGATATATAGAAGCAGAAAGTCATTGACTACGGCTTTGTAGCCGTACGCTACGTTTTTGTAAACGTAAAACATGTATGGGAGAAAACTGTTTTTGCATATAACTTGATGAATGTGCAAGTTAGGTAATTTCTAATGCTTGATGACAAATCTATGCAGCGAGAACTTTCATTTAAAAAAAAAACATGCGAATCGGTTGGGTAGAACGGGCTGGCCGACTCGTATTATAAAACACAAATTCTTTTAATTTATATGTGGTGGTGGTGACATCTAAGGGTTCGGAAATCTGTGACCTCTTTGCTTATCATTTCTCAGCTGCATACACATCTGATAAAGGCCCAGATAGTAATAGCTTTTCCCCATTTTTTGACGATTTGCAAAATAAAAGTCAATGCCTGTCAATTCCAACAATTAACCGTGACAGCTTACTCTATAAACTAAAATCTGTTAACATTAGCAAAGGACCAGGTCCTGATGGTATTCCGCCTATCTTTGTCTCAGCTTGTGCGTCGGCTCTGGTGTCTCCCTTGCTTATAATATTTAATAAGTCGCTGGCTTCTGGAATTTTTCCATTAGAGTGGAAAAAGGCGAAGGTAGTTCCGGTTTATAAGTCCGATAAAAAAGACCTTGTCTCTAACTACCGGCCTATCTCTATATTGTCCGTTTTTGCAAAGATATTTGAAGCCATTGTGTGTCCTTATATTCAACAATATTTTAAAATGTACATTAGTGTTAGTCAACATGGTTTTGTAGCGTCACGATCAACATCTACCAATTTAGTAACATTTACTGAGGCTCTTATACAGGCTGTGGACAGGGGAAAACAATATGACGTCATATACACCGACTTCAGCAAGGCTTTTGACAAAATGCCGCACTCTATACTTTTGCATAAACTGGCAGCTTACGGCATAACAGGGCCTTTTCTGGAGTGGTTCAAGTCGTACCTAAGTGAACGCGAGTTCTACGTCGTTGTAAATGGCTTCCGATCTGCGACACAGAGAATTATGTCTGGTGCCCCCCAAGGTTCACACTTGGCGCCAATTTTGTTCAACATATTTATTAACGACCTCCCGCAATGTTTTCATTTTTCAGAAACCTATTTATATGCGGATGATTTAAAGTTTGCCCGAACAATTGAATCACCTAAAGACAGCGACCTCTTACAAGACGATCTTAACCAGCTGATTAGATGGTGCAATAATAACAAAATGCAACTTAATAATAAGAAATGTTATCATGTTAAATTCACCAGAAAAACTAAGTATATTAATACCGAATATTTTATAAATCAAAGCAAGATTCAGGAAGAGGAAATAATAAGAGATTTAGGGGTATTGTTTGATAGGAAAATTACCTTTGTACCTCATATAGATCATGTCATCAAAAAGGCCTCAAGAATGCTAGGGTTTATACTTAGGAATACGAAAGGTTTTCGAAATAGCAGCACTAAGATACTGCTATACAACAGTCTGGTGCGAAGTGTGTTGGAGTATTGCAGCGTTGTATGGAGGCCTCACTACGCTACTCACATGTTACGGCTAGAACGTGTACAGAAACGTTTTGTGTGGCACTTAGCGTTCTCTGAAGGCAAATGTAAAAAATTACCATCTTATAGAACTCGGCTGCAGCATTTCAAAGTACACCCTTTGTCTACCCGCAGAGATCTCGCTGATGCTCTATTTTTGGTCAAACTGGTTCAAAATAAAATAGACTGCCCAGGCTTGTTGCAACTAATAAGGTTTCGAGTGCCCTCTAGATATCCCAGGCATGCCATAACACCATTATGTCCACCATTGCGCAGATCTGTGCTTGGTGCAAACTCACCAGTACCAAGGTTTTGTAGGATAGTCAATGAATACAGCGACTTAGTAGATATACACCAAGACAGCATTGGTAAATTTGTAAAATTATTCCAAGGTCAAAAACTTTTATAATATACAAATGACTGCAAAATTTAAATTAAATGAATTAATAGTGTGTATTGTATAAAATGTATTGTATATAAAATGCATAGTGATATTTAAAAAATAAACTGTTATTTGTAATCATTTCTAAAATTTCAAATTTATTTATTGTTTAGTGTGTGGGTAGATTATTTTTGTTCAATTTATTGTTTATTTTATAAGATTTTATTTAATATTAATTTTCATTTAAGTAATCATATGTTGTTATATTATATAATTCATTATTTAAATAATATGTTATAATACTTATAATCAATAACCGTTTTTTGAGCATGTCGTGTTAGCCTGTAAGTGGTTGTTACACATGTTAATGTTTTTAGCAAGTAAAGCGATATGTATAGTGTAAACAATCGTTGGTTAACCTAATAATAAATAAATAAATTATAGATATGTCAGATTGACATCAAAACCCAGAAGTATTTTGTAGCATCTAACTGTCACAGCCTAAGACAAAAGCAGAGCTGCACATTTTAAATCGATTTTATGTCAAATCGATACAACATTAAAACGATACTGTGACGTTTTTATTTGATTTAAACGTTGTTTTGCTTCAAAAATATTAGCTTATTGATATAATGTTGATTAAATATTAAAATAACTGCATTTTAAACCAAACCAACTATATAAAAGTCGATCGTATCGATAACTAATTTAATAATCGATACGGATATAGCACTCACGTCTATTCCTGTCACACCATTGTCTATGGCAACAATAAAATAATAAAGTATTCTTAATCAATTAGAATGCTTTTTATCATAACAAAATACTCCAGCTTTAACGTGACAAAGTAAAATATTAAAAATCGTAGAAAAAAATACTATTTGTTTTGTTCATATGAAGTTTCAGGTCGCCACAACAAACCCAGACCAAATTCTGCCATTGTTCTTTATAATTGAATCAATGCGACCGTTGACTGATCCATTTGTTTAAAATGTGGTATATGTATACATATTTTCACGTCTAATTTGTACATTTTATTTTTTTTAAATTAATAATTTGCTCAGAATAATAACCTCGCGTATTTAACCAATTTTCACTTTTCCCACCCTATTAATTCAAGACACACAACCCCACACGTCTATACATATTATGTACAATGTAATTTTGATGACAATCAAAGTGAGTATATCCATCGAAAGAATTTTGCTAAAACGCGCTGTAGAATCGATGCTGGGGTAAAGTCGCCAGTCCAAAGTGTATAAAATAGCGTGAGTCCTTCAGTCCGAATATCCAATAGAGCGACCTCTGACGTCAAATAATGTATCTCAAGTACATTAAAATATACTCAATTTTATCCACGCAACTACCATAATCCTCCGAAATTACTATCCTAACCGGATTAAGTATAATAATATTCAAATCGACAACCGAGATCGTCAACCGACTACACTATATTTAATTATGTTAATAAAAGCAACACGTCGGAATTGATATCACTTCACCTTGATTGGTTCCAAAGGCACGTTTCTAAGGAAATATTCGTATAATAAGTGGATATTGAGAATTGGATCGGATCGATATGAGGTAAATCAGTGGGCAGGTAACGCGCTGATATATCTTTAGGGACTAGTATTTTTACGTCAATAAATATTGCGTAACCTAAACCGGTAATTAATATTTAATGATTAGGGCGGTTTCAGATTAACGTTTTATCAGCGAGTATAAGCTCGTTTTTGGAAGCGCATGTAGGCACGTACAGGCGCGCTTTTTGGCATACGCGCAACTCGTGCGAGCTTTGACGTCCTTCTAAGCTCGTATAAGCGCGAGCCCTCAGAATCCATGTTGACACTGACAAGATGTCACTACCGTTCCGAGCGAACACGCTAAAATATGCCCGTTTACGCGAGTCCGGTTTTTTGAAGCGCGCGTGTAAGCGCGTATGCAGAAACGACCGTATACGCGTAGAAAAATACAGTAATCTGAAATCACTCTTAGTGTAGTCCCACGCCCACGATATTCGAGACTGGTTATTACAGTCAAATATGATTAGGAGAGTCTATATTCAAAAGGGCAATTAGATGTTTAATTTTATACTGTTAGCGTATGTAATGGTATAGAATTGAGCGGGTATCTATACAAACATATTATTATTTAAGTGAAAAGTCACTGACTCACCCACTCCTACACTCACTAACTAAACACGGTATTTCGGTAACTAGAGAGGTCAAGCTCTGTAGCTGAATTTTGGGAGGTAGGTAATATATAGATAGAAGACGTCAGCAAATAAAGTATTTTGCAAAGGTGTGTGAAACAGCTGTTTTATTGATGCCTGAGTACATTGCAGACGTCAGAAACTAAAAGAGTTTGTGAAATACGCGTGTGTGGAAATACAGCGGTTATATTGATGCCTAAATCTATTGTTTAACAAAGATCGAATATTATTACCTATTTTGACCTTATCTAATCCAATGATTATTTTGCGCTATTCTAAGATAAATTTTACGAAACGTAACTATTTTCGGGAAAGTGAATATAAATTCGTATGAAAAATAAAGATATCTCAAACTTCAAACTACCTAGGTTCTAAAACTTTGATAATTAAACATTCAAAGTAGTGTTTGTTAAACATAATAATTCTGAGAATTTGAATTTTCATGGTTTGACTTTATGTTTGTTTTAAGAAAATTAAAATTATGTTATTGTCTTGCCTAATTAAACTGGAAAATTTGAATGAAGTTATAATATCTCCTTAATTTGGAGCACAAAACCATATAATGTGAAAAACAGATTATCGTGATTTGGTATTTCGTGGAATCGAGTTTAAGAAAAAAAAATTACGACGCCTGAGCATTGTGTTGCCCAATCAATCACTTGGCCCATCATGTCTATATTTTGATATTATGCACAAGATGAATAGCAGACTAATAGCGAAAAAATACAACACATGACAAAGTATATATTTTGACAACATTCATGTTTACCGTTTTATCACTTATAACCTCAGGGCATGATACTTACTGCTGAGATACCTCATGCAAAATATGGAAGTGTAATTTTTACTAGACCGGGAAACGAATTTTCACTCCTCAGAAAGTCATATTAATAACTCAATAGAGATAATCACAATAGACACTGGCACTTGCACTATTACATCCGTTTACAAACCACCACAGCAACCGTTTGCTTTTCATGAACCGTCTAACATTAACGACAGAGAGATAAAAATTGTTGTTGGCGATTTTAATAGCCACAGCACAACCTGGGGCTACTGCGAAATGAACGATGATGGCAATGCAGTTGAATCATAGGCAGAAAACCAGAACTTAACCCTTATTCACGATGCCAAACAACCACCATCTTTTAACAGCCGTCGATGGAAACGCGGGTACAACCCTGACCTTATTTTTGTAAGTGACCGTATCAGCAGTATCTGTAAAAAGTTTGTAAGCCGACCCATACCAAACACACAACACAGGCCAGTCGAGTGTAAAATTTTCGCTGCAATAACACCACGTAAAGTCCCATTCAGACGGCGTTTTTAATTTCTCGAAGGCCAATTGGGATGTTTTTTCTAAGGTTACTGACGAGAAATTGAAGAATATTGAGTCTCCACCTGCCAACTACGAAGCATTTATAAGTATAGTCAAAATTGCCACCCGCCAACACCCCCGCGGCTGCAGTACACCATACACTCCCGGATAAGGACTCTCCAAATGGCCTACGTCGCTATGCAGTACTATACGCAAAGGATCCTTTTTCAGAAACTACACTTACAGCTGGTAAGGAGCTAATGGCTATGGTTGGAGAAAATCGGCAACAAAAATGGATGAACACCATCACATCCATCGATATGACACACAACAGCAAGAAAGCTTGGTCTACATTGCGGAAATTAACTGAGGATCCACCTAATGCCTCAAACCCAGGGCAAGTAACAGCTAACCAGATCGCCCACCAACTCATAAGCAACGGTAAATCCAGTCATAAGTTGCCAAGGTCTAGAAAAGAGACTATTGCTCCTAATGATTCTGCTGATATTAGCAAAGCCTTTAATCTATGCGAAATTATAACAGGTATAAATTCGCTCAAAAATGGCAAGGCTAGTGGAGTGGATGACCTGACGGTGGTGGAGCAAATTAAACACCTGAACCCTGTGGCGGTATCCTGGCTTTTGGCTATGTTTAATAACTCTCTTGCTACTAGTACTAGCTACAAAATACCAAAACTTTGGCGCAGGGCAAAAGTCACAGCACTCTTGACGCCTGGGAAAGCTACCAATCATCCAATTAGCTACCGACCAATTTCTCTTCTCTGTCACACGTACAAATTGTTCTAGAGTCTACTTCTAAACCGACTGGTCACAATAATAGACCCTAAACTGATTCTGGATTTAGACCAGGCAAATCTTGTATCGGACAAGTACTTCGACTCACACAACGGAAAGAAGACGGCTTCGAAGAAAAAAAAATTACAGGCGTTGTGTTTGTAGATCTGACAGCAGCGTACGACACGGTGAATACCAAAATTCTTCTTCGCAATCCAGCTTTCACTAGGCAGCAACAAGAGTAGATGGCGATGTCAAAGAAACGGTCTCCCACAAGGAAGCGTTCTAGCACCAACACTGTTTAACATCTACACAGACAACCAGCCTTTAACTGTGCAAACTGACCGTTTTCTTTACGCCGATGACCTTGCACTAACAGCACAAGGTACGAGCTTTGAAAAGGTGGAACAAAACCTATCAAGTGCATTAAAAACTCTTGGTAGGTACTACAAAAATAAGGGACTTAAACCGAATCCAAGTAAAACTCAGGCATGCGCATTTCATCTTCGCAACAACAAAGCCAGCAGGAAGCTTAAAATCACATGGCAGGGCGCTAGCATCGAGCATAGTCCTAACCCCAAGTATCTGGGAGTCATACTTGATAGGTCTCTCACCTATCGGCGCCACTGCGAGGCTACCAGGCAGAAAATTGACACCCGGAATAACCTTCTCCGAAGATTGAGCTCTACACACTGGGGAGCATCGCCTGATGTAGCTCGAACAACCGGCCTAGCTTTATGCTACTCCGCGGGTGAATTTGCGTGTTCAGTGTGGCATCGATCTGCTCACGCAAAGCAAGATGACTTTGCACTGAACGAAACGTGTCGCATAATAACAGGATGTCTAAAGCCCACACCTCTAAATAAAATCTACTTTCTGGCAGGCATTGCCCCGTCCGCGGTTCGCCGAGAAGTGGCCTGCGCTGTTGAGAAACGCCGCCAGGAAGAGGACCCTCGACACTCGTTGCACAACCATAGATTGCCCCGTGGTAGACTTAAGAGCCGCAAAAGCTTCTTGCGAAATACTGAGGCTAGTCAAGACCATGCGACTAGTTTAAGAAGAAAATATGGCATGAGACAGTTCCACCCCCTGCGAACTATGTAGAAGCCTAAGAACATCTACCCCCCGGCAGTAATCTGCAGTGGCCCATATGGAGATCCCTGAATCGTTTACGAAGCCAGGTTGGCCGCTGCAGACACAACCTAGCGAAATGGGGTATTATTATAGTAGTATTGTTATAGTAGTATTGACTCGGCTTACAGTGCGACTGTGGTGCTCCCGAACAGACCATGAGTCACCTGCTAGAGTGTCCTAAGTGTCCGCACCAATGTTCGGGGGCCGATCTATGTAAAGCCAACGACAATGCCGTTGCTTTGGCCACATACTGGGCTGGTGCCATTTGAATTCTGTACTAACGACTCGAGAAGAAGAAGAAGACTTATAACCTTTCCTAATCGGCCATCGAGCAAAGGCAGCGATAGACTAGTAGAGATACCAACAGACTGCCATCCAGAGAGTCTTGATAACTCACAATGTGAAACAGTTACAGCTCTTTACAAAGATAACATGTAAAACCATTATACTGGCATTTAAAAAGAGTGGCCACTAGTTTTATTGCCCATTCTTTCTCGTGGTTCCACATATTTCATTGCGAACGTGGCAGTAAATGTAAGTGTAGAATCATTTAATAATTAACTTTAATTTTTGTCGTTCATAAGCGTCAATTTGTGGCCTAAATGAATTAATGATTTTGACTTTGACTTTGACTTGGGTTTAAACTCACGGCACAACTCACTATAGCCATATTTTTTGAAATTATGTACGTTTTCAACTTTTAGATCTTGCTTGTCCCGTGCCATTGAGACGGAGGATCTCAGGTAGGATGTCGGGGTTCGAGAGAAACACTGCTAAGCTGAACAGGTTCTTTATTATGTCTCACTACCGCTTACATACAGTATGACCGAACTAGGTAAGCACTGGCCTGAGCTGGCTGGAGCGTAGACTCCTGCTGCTCTCCGACGCTCGCAGGGTAGCTGCTCGTAGGGTCGCCGATGAGCTGGCCAAGGTGCGCTGCGCAGGCAGCTCTGTGGTCCATGTTCAGGCTGAGCGGGTCTCAGGCGGTGCAGCCGATGTGGGCCGAGTGGTCAGGCTCAGGCGTCCGTGGCCTGGCTGTAGGAGCTCGTAGGCAGGAACGGAGGCTTGGGTGGCAGCTGGCTAGTAGCGGCACGGCGCCAGCAGCTCGTGGCTTGTAGCCCGTAGGAAGAACGTCAGGTGCAGTGAGCCCGTAGGAAGAACGTAGCCCGTAGGAAGAACGTAGCCCGTAGGAAGAACGTCAGGTGCAGTGAGCTCGTAGGGTGAACCCCAGCGGGACAGTAGATAGGAAGTAGAATGTAGAATAATCGCGAGGTGTAGCGGCAGCGTTCCGATGTCTAGAGAAAGTGACCATTCTACAACGCGCACCCATCTTATATAGGCATAGACCTATGACTCACAACTGCCTTTGGCTAGTGAATATGACCATATTTGGTAATATTGCGAACGATGTCGGGCTAAGCTGGCGTTAAGCGCCTGCGAGATATTATAAAGCAATACGTGTAGTATTACGTTACAATACCCCGCTCTGTACAGCAGGATTTTTCGTGTCTAGACAAGAAAAATCCGTCTAACTAAGTCCTCCGAACTTCTGTAGACAGTGCTAAGTAGATAGTGACTATGAAACTCAAACTGCAGGTAGGTACAATGAAAGAATCTAGTTAGGTTAGGAATCAGTGTAGTTAATTAGTTTTAAATCTTTAATGTGCCAACTGCCAATAGATTTACCCGACGAATCCGCTAATTCGTATACTAGTGGTGACTTTTTAGCAATAATAGTACACTTGGCAAACTTAGGAGCTAGTTTTTTGCCAAATGATTTGTCGTAGGTTCTTTTCCACACAGTATCACCCACGTTAAACCCAGCCGGTTTACGACGTAAATTGTATGTGTGTGTATATAAAGTACCATTGTTTTGGTGTTTACGTGCGACACAAGTATCACACGAAGATATAAACTTAATAATGTCAGCGTGCATACCAGGCCAATAATAACGCTGCGCTAAACGTTTATACGTTTTAAAAATACCTCAATGACCCGCAGCGAGTTCCGAATGGTATTCTTTAATAGCGGTAGTTCTATCCGAGGTATGTAGGACCTCTTTCCAATCGAATACTTTACGCAATGTACATTTAGATACCATATATCTGTACAATTTATCATTCCTGATAGAATAATTAGGGAAAGATGTAGGTGAATTTTTACAGCCATTGTAGATTGTAGTATACCACTGATCCGAGGTTATAGTCTCGTTATCAGTGTTAGTATCAATAGCTGACAAGGTAACATTAACTTTATTAGGCAAGGAATTACTACGAGAGTAATTATTAGATAAAGAAACAGAGTAAATATAATTTGGTAACAATTTAAATCTTTTCCAGAAGTCAATACCTAAAATTAACGAACTAGTGACTTCTGGAATTACGTACGCTTTTAAGTTATAAGTTTTATTTTCAAAAGTGGTGGGTAGGTTGATATAGCCGATCGGTGTCAAACGATGACCACCCGCCGATCGAAAAAATATAGTAGGGTTGTCACACTTATTCAAAGGGAGATTAGTTTGAGAAATAATTTTTATATGAGAATTATCGCCCAATATAGTCACGGCAGAACCTGAGTCAAGCAACCCAGTAAGGGGTAGATTCTTAATGGTTACATTAACATAGGGTCGAAAATCAGTATTAGGTTTTTGATCACGGATCGCAGCCACAGAATAACTGGAAAAATACACTTTTAGAGTGTTCAGCCAATTTTTCCAGTCTTCTATGTCAAAATATTTAGGTTTAGAAGATGTACAAACGGTAGGGTTTGTCATCTTATTTGACGAACTACGATCCGAGTAAATTAGTTTTTTGAAAAAGATTTATTTTTACAGTTAGGACAATTTACGAACGTGACATCCCTAAGGCCACACTTAAAACATATCGGATAACGTTCTCGCTTGCACGTCCCTAGTGAGTGATCAGTTGAACGGCATCGCGCACAAAACACACACCTCTTATTAGTTATTTTTGTAGGAACAGCTGATTTAGATATCATGTTGACATTATAGTGTTGTAGGTTAGGCACAGGTGTATCGTTCGGTTCGACTTTTATAGATGCGACAGAAGCGTAGTTTTTTAGTTTAGACGGTTTATAGTACTGTGAATTATTATAGTGACCGTGCGTGTCCTTTTTTTATTTATGTAAGCTAAATCAGGTGCTACTGTGTTAGACGTAGGGTAACTAGGTTCGTGAAATTGTGCACTTAAACACTGGGACCTCTCATAGTTTAGACATAGTGTTTTTAGAGTGTCTATAGTGTCTGTAGCCGTAGTACATGAAGCTAGTACTGTAGAATAACACGGTCTAATATTGTGAAGCAATATATTTAATTTTTCATGTTCGGTTAGTACCGTGTTCGGTGACAATCGCGCAAAAAGTTGGAACATAATTGATAAGTAGATGATTATACCCTCAGTTTGCCCTTGAGTACGATTACGAATCTCGGCTAAAAGTTTATAATCATAGTCGTACGGTGTAAAATCAGCTGTGAGTTTAGTAGCTAGTTCGTCCCATGTAGAAATGGAATATTTAACACCGCGAAACCAGTGTAACGCATTACCCGTAAAAATTTCGGACGCGTAATCGAATAATCTATTGGCAGGTAGATTTCTAACCGTCCTAAATTCCGTCACGCGTTGTAGAAATGCGCGAACGCAGCCTGTTCCGTCGAATTTGAGTTTCGATAGTTCGCCAACCCTCAAATGCTCACAGTGGACAGTTACCGGAGTCGACGCTGCCTGTGCAGGGGTTGAATCCGTGCAAGTCATCGTGACTCCGACTTCCACCGACGGAACATTCGAGTGTTCTATCTTAGATAGTTCAGTCAGGTTGGATATTTTCTTGCCGTATTTAGGTTCGGATTTGTCTAATCTGCCCAATCTGTGGTAGACCTGGTTGTGCAAAGCAGTAGTTCGCTTCGCCAAGTTGTGGTCGTATAATTCCTTAAGGGAAGAGATTCGCGAATCTAAATCGGTAACTGACAGGCTAGCTCCCTTGAAGTCGTCTGCTATGTCTAGGCCTGACTCTAGGATTTCGTCATTCGGAATCAGCTCGAGTAGTTTAGTAGCTGCTTCCGTAAACCTAAAACAGAGGTAGCCGGCTCCTCTCCGTGAATAGCGACCTCGTAGGCCAATTCATTTTTATTAAGTAGGAAGTACTTGATAGGGTTAGTGCTCATGATGATATAAAATAAGTATGATAGAAAAGAACGTAAGTATATTACAGCCCTCTGTGTGCAATAGTTCTGCTTTACAAAGAAACTACGACGATTCGGTGTAAAAATGTAGACAATAGATAGTGACTTGCAAAAAGAAAAAACGGTTATTTCAAATTGCGAACAGTTACGTAGGGAATCGGTAGTTGAAATTTGAATTAGAAAATAGTAAGATAACACATAATAGGTATACAAGAATAGAAATTAAAGATAGACAGCAATACACAGATACACACAAGTTAGATAGTACGTACCGGTTCGCTGATGTCTGCACCTCCTCGTTTACAAGACTGACCTCCTAAACAAGAACAACTGCAGTAATTGGAAGTGAGACAAATAGAGTTGGGCGCCACTGAGACGGAGGATCTCAGGTAGGATGTCGGGGTTCGAGAGAAACACTGCTAAGCTGAACAGGTTCTTTATTATGTCTCACTACCGCTTACATACAGTATGACCGAACTAGGTAAGCACTGGCCTGAGCTGGCTGGAGCGTAGACTCCTGCTGCTCTCCGACGCTCGCAGGGTAGCTGCTCGTAGGGTCGCCGATGAGCTGGCCAAGGTGCGCTGCGCAGGCAGCTCTGTGGTCGATGTTCAGGCTGAGCGGGTCTCAGGCGGTGCAGCCGATGTGGGCCGAGCGGTCAGGCTCAGGCGTCCGTGGCCTGGCTGTAGGAGCTCGTAGGCAGGAACGGAGGCTTGGGTGGCAGCTGGCTAGTAGCGGCACGGCGCCAGCAGCTCGTGGCTTGTAGCCTGTAGGAAGAACGTCAGGTGCAGTGAGCCCGTAGGAAGAACGTAGCCCGTAGGAAGAACGTAGCCCGTAGGAAGAACGTCAGGTGCAGTGAGCTCGTAGGGTGAACCCCAGCGGGACAGTAGATAGGAAGTAGAATGTAGAATAATCGCGAGGTGTAGCGGCAGCGTTCCGATGTCTAGAGAAAGTGACCATTCTACAACGCGTACCCATCTTATATAGGCATAAACCTATGACTCACAACTGCCTTTGGCTAGTGAATATGACCATATTTGGTAATATTGCGAACGATGTCTGGCTAAGCTGGCGTTAAGCGCCTGCGAGATATTATAACGCAATACGTGTAGTATTACGTTACACCATGTTTAACTATCGGTCCCGGCTAGCATAAGGATCTTTGACAGTCTTTATGGGGAGTTAGCACCCTTGAATATACTGGACTGCCTCTGTGGTCCTGCGGTAGTGTAAGTGACTGCGGATCATGAGGTCTCGGGTTCGATTCCCGGGTCGAACAAAAAGTGGTATTGAGTTTTTCTGTTAGGATTTACCCAATAGAAGTTCGGAGTCAGGGAGTTGGCGGTGTCACACCCCCGTGCCTCGGAAAACACGTTAAGCCGTTGCATTGGTCCTGCGCCCAATCTCTCTCCGGTCGTGTCGCTTGTTGCGTCCCATCGGACTATCGGTATCGGTGCATTTGTATATGCGCACACATCAAGTGTGTGCGCATATACAAGTGCACTCTCTATTCACTATAATATGTCCCGAGCAGATGGCAAGTCTCATATATAGACAAGCCGCCGTGGCCGAAATCGGTCAAGAGGACATTATATACCTACTGAAACTAGTTAAAGACAAATATTGAATTGGTATTTTTGTTGAGCGTTTAGTGTAGTTTGGGTAGCGGAGGCTAGAAAAGAGCCGCTATCTAGAAAAACCAAGAATCTGACAAATCTGCTTAGATTAGGAAGCGGTCCACAAGTACTGAGATGAAAGACTTGGACCAAATGCGGGATAACGCTATGATATTGATAAAATAGACAAACAAATGAAAAATATTTTGTATAAAAATACTACCTAGTATCAGTAACCGAATAACCCAGCTCTTCAGTAAAAAAATAGATTGTACTTGGAATAAAAAGCGTGCCTTTGTCTTTGTGCAAATTATAACTATTCTGAAGGATCGCTGAATTTTGCAGCAAAATAATAAACATCTCTTTGATAAATGAACCTTAATTATTTAATAATGGCCAGCTATTATCTGTATAATATCACAATATTTTTGTTAGCAAAAGTTATTCTAGCTAAAACGATCTTCAAATTATTTATTAATCGGTTAAATATGGCGTGCTTTTTAATAATAATATAATAATATTCTACCACATTCACACAACACCATCTCGTCCCAAACTAAGCAGAAGCGTTTACTATGGCATAAGGATTTATAACTAAGAGTGCATTGCATACTAATATAACGGGTCTTTCTCTAATGAATCGTAAATAATAGTGAAATACCATTATCATATTTTTTCTGCTCGGCTTACACCAATCGTTGCCAATGAATTACTCAATGTATAAATGAGGGAAAATGAACAAAAATGAGTGTATTGCAGTTTTTATATCATACATTATCTATTGGGTGTCTAAAAACCAATTCATAAATGTAGCATGCTTAAGTAACTTTTGTCATCGTTATTGTATTATCTGAAGAAATAATTTAATGTATGTACAAACGTTATAAGGACACGACCAGCCACGTCTGCATACAAAATAGTCACATTCAAAGAAGTTGCACTGACTTTTAAAGTCATACAGACTAAAGCAAACCAGCCCAGCTGTCTAAATTAATAATAATTTTATATGAATTTGAACTTTCTCAAGATGTCCATTTGTGAAATATGCTTTAACGCCTTATATTAATAGTTATATTTTCTAAACTCTGAGCTCGATAGTCTCTAGGTTCCTGATATAGTAGAGCGAGATGTAATTGGCAAATCCACTGATACTTTTTGTTCAATGCTTATAAAATTATGGACGTACTACAGAAAATTAAAAAAAAAGTGCGAGCACAATTACGAGTTCCATATACGCCACTATATTACTCCCCATATACGTATATATACGGTAATGCACAGAATTCAGAGAAAATACGCACAATTGCGACCAAGAAGTCAGCCAGTCATATTCTTGCTATTGCAGTTCAAAACTTGCTTTTAAAGAAATTCATAAGATTCCGATATTCCAAGCACTTGGATGTTGGTAAATACTCGTACATACGTATATTAATCATAAATTTTAGACATATAAACTGAAATACGACTGCACAGGGTAGTGGTTTAATCAGCCATCTTGCCGTTTACACAACGTTGGGTGTTGTAAATTGCTTTCACACCGGACCAAACTTTATGCAATTAAGTTAAAACTTTGACTAGTTATAGGTAGTAAAATGGTAAAGGTGAAGGTGTAACTACACAGGTTTCTATTCCCACAACAACTATAAAATATCTTCTTACCTTCATAAAGGCATTCGAAGACATAAAGGCGTGTGTTATTTACAAAATCAATTGCCTTTTAAATTTGATCCTGTCTCCGGCATCACAGTTTACGTCAAGTTTTTATCGGCATCCTACGCACAACATTCTACCGTAATTTTACAACAGGTATAACGCCAGCTTACAAGGAAAACTTGTTAAGGCTTCAGTGTAAACAATGCTTTACTAAGATGCCGTACTAATTCTTACTCATAAAACTTTGTGATGCTGGATGAAAGACAATATTAAGTAGCTCTAGTAAAACGTCAATAATTCATGACAATAAATAGAATTCAACCGCGTACCAGAATAAAATCACAAATTATAAACAACCTGATCATAAAATGGTATTCGTTAGAAACTTACCGTTATTTTGTTTAGAATAAAATCTAAATCGACTCAATGAATTTCAACAAAAAGAACGATTTGCAAGCAGAAACTTTTACTTAAATATATTATGTTTCCTCCATAGCTAGCAGGGTACGGCAATATCAAAAGCAATTTGTCTAAATATAAACTTCAGACATCAGACACGAGACAAACCTCACGAAACGTAAATTAAATTATAAAATGTTATGAAACTCATCATCGGCCTTGTTTTTAATCTGCATCCCTGCTGGGCACAGGCCTCTTTTCATGAGAAAGGTTATGCCAGAGTTCATCACACCAGATCAGAGCTTGTTTGCAGACTTTACATGTGTTTTGAGAGCATTATGGAGAACTTTCAGAGTAGCTGGTTTCTTCTCGATGGTCCACCCGTTTAAACCCGAGGCACTCTGCGTCGCAGTTCGTAGATCTATCCGCTGGGCTATCACTGCATTATAATTCTAATTTTTTACTTATGCTTTATAACAAAGCCATGATAGCAAGTATGGGTGAAGGTCAAACTGGAGTAATAGAAAACCTTAAGTAATAAGGCAATATACTCAGTGCGAGATATTTTGCATATCGATTATACATCGAACGCCGGTAAACTGACCGGAGATTCATTAACGCAGTTAATTGGTTACTGAAATTACGATATTGAGCTGCAAGCTACACTTGTACAACAACGATTATGCAATGTTGCTAGTCCTTATAATGTTTCAATTTAGGAAGCCTGATTTACCCTCCGGCAAAATCTATAATAGATGATTATATAAATACAAGTTTATGTTACAAAGTCACTATCAGAAACTTACAATAGCCGGCCTTATCGTAAAGCGTTTATTGGAGAGCTGGAAACTTCCAGATAACCTCTATCTGTTTTTACCTACAACGGCGTCTCTAGAAGGAGGGCTATAATAAGGGGTATTCCTGAAAGCGCAACTATTTTCGTGCGCAACTAAAAAAGCGCAACTACCTTATTCCACAAAGCGCAACTAAATATCAAGATGCAATAGTGCTGGTTAATAACAAACGGAAAATATCGGTAGTTGATAAGACAGGACATTTAAGTATACTTTAGCTGTTGCTGTGCGGCTGAGTTTTACCTAATCCATCCAGCGCTTTATTTCTGATTAATGACCCTAAAACCAGGTTTTTTTAGGCTACTAACTTATGTTCATTTATGTTACCCTGGTACTTTTCAAAACATTTTACTGATTGATATTTGTTACCAGATTCTATAAACACTTCTAACCTCTGTTCATTTCTTTTATCCTGGTACTTTTTAAAACGATCACCATAATATAATAAATAAAAAATGGGCAGACGATTTACAAATCTTATCGATAGTAAATAGTCCTTTAAGAATCTGTTATGCCCCTTCACTATTTTTCGACGTGGTTGCGCTTTGTGGAATAAAGTAGTTGCGCTTTTTTAGTTGCGCTCGAAAATAGTTGCGCTTTCAGGAATACCCCTATAATAAAGGATGTGGTGTACAAAGGCAAATATAAAAGCAGTACCTATTTAGTTTATGCAAATTAAATATAAAACTTAAAATTTAGTTTGAAACTGATACGTAGTGTGATTGGTGTAATTAAAATCGACCATTGTTTTGTGTACAAATCGAAATAATCAAATATAATATATTCTAATGCTACATATTAATTTCCAGTTAAGTTTTAGCGTAACGTTAAAAATCAAGAAGTCGAATATAGATCTCAACATTACCACTAGCAAAACAAATACGATAGGATTATTTATTCATTTTAAAAGGGACAACCGCGTTTTAAATCAGACCTGTATATCGGTCACACAATTTTTGCATCAAATAAAATACTTTTCCGTGTGTGATTCGAACCCATTTTACCCGCAAAGCTCTTAAAACCTTTACGCCATCCATGCACACCCATTTGAAAAGTGCCCATTTTTGCACCATTACCAGTATTTACCATTACTCAGATATTTACCATTTGTTTCTGCAGACAGATAAAAGAATGGCAGACGGAAGCGGAAGCAACGATTTGTAGTCATTGCAAATAGCTTTACAGGTTTGCCAATCGTACCGAGTTGGAAATCTACTTTTTAAGTTGCGCTGTGGAGGCGAAAGCTTCCTGTATAATGCCTATGAAGTACATAGCTGTTGTCGGATGTAATTTGCAAGTTTTAAAGTACTCCCGACTCCGGCGCAGATAATGTTCTTGCAATATTATCTGTGTAGAATGTTTAAGAAGGTACAAACATAACGATTTTTTCGTTGTTTTTAGAAGTTTAAATTTGATTTATGTCAATAATTAGATGAAATTTGAATTACATTAGACTGTCGACTTATTCACATGATAAGTAAGTCATCAATTTTCACAACAAATCGTTAGTCTTTCAAATTGTAATTCCTACATAATCACTACACAAATAGGTACATTGTGCTTTCTTAATAAGTTTTCACATAAATGTCAAACATTCCACACCTAACATTGAGTGGGCTTTGAATTGTGATCAAATCGATTTATCTTACGAACAGATTAACATTGACCGATAAATTCCACTTTGTTTCAGACCGAACCCTTGTTATCTAGCTGACTGAATATGTAAATACTAGTCAACTGTATAATTAGTCGATTAATACAGGTTATCGTTTTGCGACTAGAAAGGTTTTATGTGGTCTTAAGGTATTCTGTTTAATGTTTGTTTTGAACAACAAGTGATAAAGCTCTACTCTAGGCCGTCAGGGTGAGGGTCATGTTATTAGATTGATGACCTTCACTATAGGACTCAACTGACTGCATAACAACAGGTGTTAAGGATTCCAGGCAGTAATACAAAAGGAAATAATCTGAATTATATGTGAACGATAAATTTTGACCAAACACTCATTTTCTTGTTTTTGGATACTTACTTCACCTACGGGCCCATTTCGAGTGAAAAATTAGTACAGCCCATTGGGTACGATCCGGCAATCTTACCTGAAGCAAAAACATATTACGTACTAGCAGAATAAAGTGGATGTTCATAATCAAACGGCAAACGGTTATTATGTGTGCCTCAAGGTTCAGATATATAGATATTTTAATGTTAAATTAGGGTGAAGACGGTCGTTGAATAAAAATAAACATTAAGCCTTACTCTGACTATGACATGTACATTTTGTTTACGTATTATCAGTTTACTTACCAGTAAAAACAAGAAATTTCCAAAACATGTTTAAACTTTATGTAAAACTTAATCTTCTCACCTCTATAAATAAAAATATTACTATACCGAGATATTTAATAACACGCTCATATTCTATATAAAATTATGACATTTATTAACTTAACTAACTGTGAGTGGAAATTATAAATTCAAAATTAACTAAATGCCGCCTGCGGCTTTATTAGCGTTATCTGAATAATTAGATTAAAAAACCTCGCTACGTTGTTTAACCCAACTAATATAGTACTTTTTATTTTTATTTATAGTAGGGATAGGTACTACTGAAGGGGTAGGTAGAGGTGTAAGTATTACACCCATATTTGGCCATGAATTTTTAGGTCCCACGTAATAGGAGGCGAGCCTATTGCCGTTACCGGGCACATCACCAGACTCCGGGCTGCTACTGAGTATTCGGAAAAACCCAGTAACACTTTTGCACAACCCGGGAATCGAACCCGGGACCTCCGATCAGCAGTCACATACGCTAGCCTCTTATTATTTTGATAGAGGTAAAACATTATTCTGAGAACCTGCGTCATCAAATTTATGAATATATAACGTTTTAAAAAGGTTGAGTATTTTGTATGTGCTATGTCATGGATGATTATAAAGTGTACTTTAAAACGTTGGTATAATTCACCTGCGGCTCACCCGTTTGAATTGTACAGTCGAACAACTTCCCGATAGACCACTATAAGAGCGAGAATCGCTTAGCAAGACATCGTCGCTTCCAGTGCTACTTTACACGCACATTGACACTCGTATACAAAACCTGTTTCTAGTGTGCCTCGACTCTATGAGCGAGCCAAGGGATTTTTTTTCAAACTGGTCCAGCGCCGACTTGTTTGATTGTACATCTAAAGTTCTACAGGAATCACGCTATCTATTGTTGAAAACCATACAAAAATGTTCGGTAATGGTCGGTAGTTTTGGAGTTTATCGCGTTCATACAGACAGACAGTACGAAAAGGTGACTTTATTTTATAATATGTATAGATTATATACTGGTGGCCAGTGTTATACTTGTTCCAGTTAAACGCGTAATTCAAACACTTCCATGTAAATCTTTGGAACTTAGCAAACATAAAGAATGAAATAATACTGCGAGTCACGCAATACCGTACTTTACATTAATATTTTATTTTGTTTACGTCGTTTTGCTAGGACGTATAAATGTAGGTACTTTCAAATAGGTCTCACCTATATAAATAAAAAAAACGTTTAAAAACTATAACCCGTCTACGTCAAAAAGGGGGTCTAAGAAGAACGAAACAAGAAAATATAAGTGCAGAAATGCTCAAGCTTGAGCCGTGGTCGCATTGTAAACTACTTAAAACTTTTATTGACTATGATTATTACCTGCGTGACGAATGTCCAAGATGTTGCGTCACTAGTATACAGTAGATAGTAAGTAGCAAGGAAATGTCATAATTTTCTTTTCAAATATTTTTAAACAAAAATGGTCGGAATGCAACATTAAAAAAAAATACATAATATGTTATTCTTAGAGATTGTACTGTCGTGAAGACGTATTTTTTATTTATTTTTATAATACTACAATTTTATCTTACTACTTAAAGCTGTATTAGTATCTAACAAATTGTTCGTACGTTTCTTTATAAATAAAAGTGGAGATGACAACGGTGAGTCTGAAATATACCTTAATTTATTCAAGCCGAGACGAAATGATCCGTATTTTTTAAGACAAACACGTTTCAGACAACATTTACAAATTTGGAGCTTAAAGAACGGTTGAATAATTAAAATGGATGGCTAGCGATCCATACAAATAGGAATGATTCATAAACCGTACGACGGCAATAGAAGGATGAAATATTACGTTTGCTTCTATGCTCAACATTTCGGCTTACCTTTATTTCGAAGGATATCATGCCATAAAGTTTTGCATTAAACTTTGTGTGGAATCTTATGAAAGCTGGCTTTTGTGTCATTTTATGTTTGCCTCGCAGAAATCAAAGTTCAATGGCGGGTCGACCACCGTTTGAACAATTCTAGTTTATTGCTCGACTTTACACTAACGCTTTCATATAAACTGTAACGTGAGCAGCTTTGGCTTCGTGGAAAAGGAAATGAGGTTTCAAATGCATGCAACACGATTAAAGTGCTTGTTTGTCGTAGGAAATAGTATTCTGCATATTTCTTTTTATTTTAAACTATTTTTACCAAGCAAGGTGACACGCTATTCAATGTGTAAGGATTACAGACTAACGGGTGATTTCAATATTCAATCGATCCATTAATTTGGCTACTAAAGATACAATACATAATTATTTGACATATTTTGTATGGAGTTTATGTCAAATATGAATCACTCCTAGCCAATTCCATGCATAGCTCGAATATTGAAACCGGCCTTAAGACATGCAATCACGAGTTTCTTGTCAAATAAGGGGTATTAATATACTACTATAACTGAATACAAATACATGAAAAAAGAAGTCACTAAAAGTTAAAAAACAAAATTTCGTCACCATGCACTTTGAAAATTAACTCGGTGTATTGACCGCCGCCGCTGCTCAGCTAATCGCCATTGCAGGTGCCTAACACATCCCCCCTCCCATGGGATCTCCACCTTGTCGTGGTGGGGGGGGCTCAGTAACCGTGGGTTTGAGGTACACCCACGGTGAAGCTAAGCGAGATCCCGGGAGGTGATGCTCCACGTGAGCTTGGGTGAGGCCTGCGTAGGATGCGTCCAAAGTGCGGGTGCTGGGGACAGTTCTTTCTGTCCCTCGCAGTCGGGTGTGGTCGCGGGAGGAGAGGCGTGTCGGTGTTAGGTTGCCGCGCGCCCTATCTCCTGCGACCAATTTGGGGCGCACCATTGTTGCGTCGCGGTGGGACCGCAGAGGACGGCAACGCGGAAGATCACGAAGAACGCGGAAGAGGAGATGCAGTGTTGCGTTGCCGTCCTCCCTATCCTCTGCGGCTGCTGGGTGTTTTAGCGGCGGAGCCCAACACCTTCATCCGCCGCCAAGGGGGTTTTGTTCGGGGCCCGCCTGAACATCTGACGGGCCAATACCCGTTGGGGGGTAGCGAGGAATGCTTCGGTGATACCCGACCCCCCGACACACGGGTACATGAGGAACAAGTTGGTTTTTAGTCAGTAAGAGTCTGACAGTCCCCTTCACCCTTCTCCCAGGGCGGAGGGACTCGATGTGGATTTTCCAACCCTATACAAAAAAAAAAGTGCCCAACACACACTAGCCCACGTACCTACTACAGTGACTGCGCGATACAGTCTTATTTTGCACGATTTAACAGTTTATTCTGATTGATTATCTAAGTAACATTAAATTTAATTAAAATAGGGTTTTATATAATCGCACACCGTATAAAATATTTTTCGGTGAATAAGTACCTATGAGTTATTTGTATAATGATCATTATGAGTTATTTGTATAATGATCATAATACAAATAACCCATAGGTATACGATGTGTTGATCTACATTTGCAAAAAAATTAGTAGGTAATACAATAAAGACAGTATTCACCGAAAAATATTTTATACAGTGTGCGATGATATAAACCTCTTTTTATATTAAATGTTACTTATATAGACAATCAGAATAAACTGTTAAATCGTGCAAAATTGTATCTTAAAAATAATGCTTGTCAAAACTATTTGTTTGGCGTTGCTAAAATTTTACAAGTTACTATATATTACAATAAAGTTCATAACCGAAATATAAGATTGACGAGGCAGGCGTAATTTAATTATCCTGGCTCAGTGCAATAATATCATGAAGTGATTGAATATCGAGCACGTAACCCTGATCTAAAAGGAAAACTTATTGACCACGAACATTAAAACAATTATTTAAAAACAACTCAATTTGCTTCAGCCATATAAAATACGTGGACTGAACGGCGGTCAACGTATTTTGTTTCATTGACATCGAAATCATAGTCTACAAACAAAGAACATCACCGTGTTGCATATTCCACCAAATAAAAGCTTTGTTAGTTTTGTTCTAACCAATAATACGGGTAGAGGATGTACTTTTGCGATTGGATTGCATTTATATCATATACAAATATAAATCTTGAACATTGGTTTAAATAGATAAATACATACAATATGACTGCACGGTTATCGTAATGGCTTAAAAGAGTCTGACGTTTAGCGTTTCTTGTCCAGGGACAAGAACCCAACGGCTTTAGGTGCCCTCCAAAGCACGTTAACACTCTCATATTTATGCCACTACGACCGGTCAGCTATCCAAGTGGTGGCCTGTGTCCAAGTGCTTGACTTTACCGATCTATTACGAGCGACCAGTCAAGTCATGCTATAAGTGCTAAATTTTTTGTACTTCTGGACCATGTTGCTCGGAGTATAATACATAATATGTAATAGTTCAGCAACTACTGTGATTTATATACAGTGTGTCACAAGACCCATAACCAAGCCGAAGTCTACTCGTTGTGGACATCATGTCAAGTCATACTAACCAAAAATAATAGCTGGGAAACGATTATTTTTATTAAATTTTCACATTTTTTAAACCGCATTTAAAAGCGCACGCGTGCAATGCTCGAAATACCTACTTACCCATGGGGTCATAGGGCATCTAAAAAACATATTGGCGGGGTAAATGCATCGATATTGTGCCTAATTAAAAAAAATCCATACTAACTTTGAGCCTCAATATCTCCTGAACCAGTGATTTCCCAAGTATGGTGCCGAAGTAAAACATGTTCGTAGTGATTGGTACAACATGGGATTTCAGTTTTCGTTAAGGGTCTTTTTACACCCTGTATATGCCTAACACTTGAATACGGAAATCACTCGTTACCAACTCTTGCTTAAATAATAAAATACGCTTTTATTTGCTCCCTTGATCAGTTAAATGATTGTAAAATGATTGTAAAATGATTGCTGTACAAACAGATTTCGATTGCTATGTAAATGTTGATACAAGTGTTGGCGATATAATCTGTTCAAATCAACTATTTGTGAAGTGATTTACATAGGAGTTGTGAGAGATTTTCCTGTCTATAATATAGATATGTCGTACTAATAATTTTTGGCGATTCGCCTGGCCCACCAATACGTGACGTCCACAGACACCACTGCCGTTTTTGTAGTTAGGCCCCCTTTTCCTGTAGGGTATAATCTCTCTGTTTAATCCAAATGGGCTGAAAATATGCCCATAATTTGGATTTCCATTGCGTGCAGTTCCAATCTGAAATTATATTTTTTATACTTTGACGTTGCTTATCATGCGATTTTACGCTTACCACCGGGTAGCTGCAAAAAGGCCTTAAACATCATAAATTAATTGGTTCGGCGTTGCACCGAAAGTATGTACTAGGCGATTTGGTGATATAGAAATGATTAATATTGTGAACTGTATCAAGAATGGCTGGTAAATCGCCCAGTAGAGTGGGTGAATGTGAATGAGTATAGGATATTATAAGGAGGCATGCCTTACCTTACAAAATGGCGGCGGGGTCGGCGTCTTCGAGAGTCCTGACGCTGCAAAACTGATCACTCCTTCTTGATCTAGCCTGAAGCTGCACAGATCACTCCACTACACCCGCGGACGGGTTAGTTCTCGTTTATAGTATGAAAAGCGGTAAAATATTGCGGTGCTGCATGTGTTCGTCGCGGCGCGGAGCTGCGCCAGGACACAGGCGGTCAGCGGGACGGTTGATTTTCGACTTCGTCGCAGCGTCATTGAATTCTGCGACCAATTAGAGCGAGGCGTGCCTTTGGGAGGGAATGGGGCAGAAAGGGATAAAAGATCGCTCGTTTTGACACTACGGTATGCAAAGGAATTTATTAGCTAGGTGTTGACATAATTAACTAGCAATGGAAAAGATAGATGGCACTACCATATCCCCCCGGCCCTAAAGGGTTGCTTATAAAAAAATAAAATTGAACTTAGCTATATTGGATGTACTACCGCATAATCCATCAATAGGCTAAGACAGCGATATGATATTAAAATTAATCTAAATAAACTTTAGCGAAATGATTATAACGACAACTACAAACTAAATACTTAAACTAAGAGGTAGATCTAACTTCAGGCTAGATCTCACTGAGTTGGAAGCGGACAGAGACGTACAACAAGGCGCACGTAGCTCCCCTTCGCGGTTTTCACGGCAACAACGCGGGTTGTACCGTCTTTGGAAGTATGCAGTTTCTCCACGATGGCTAACGGCCATGAAAGCGGCGGAGCATTGTCATGTACTATGACGACCAACGTACCCTCCTGTAAAGGGGTTGCAGGACTATTCCATTTGGATCTAGCCTGAAGCTGGTGGAGATATTCTGCACGCCAGCGCCGCCAGAACGACTCCACGAGTTTATCCAGCAGAGTATGTCTCTGGAGCAAGCTTGAAGAGTCATAATGGCACTGTGTTCAGAAAATGTGCAGGGCTTAACACGGATGGCTCTGCAGGGTCACTACTCAATGCCGTGAGCGGACGCGAGTTGATCAGCGCCTCGACTTGTGGAAGGACAGTTAAAAGCTCTTCGTAAGAGAGGATCTGTTGACCTATAACTTTAAGGAGATGCGTTTTAATTACTTTGACCATGCTTTCCCAATATCCACCGAAATGTGGTGATGCTGGCGGAATAAACTTCCAGTCAATATGATTTATTGAAAGTTCTTCCTGAAGACGAGTACGATATTCTTCCCTGAGAAACTTATAAAGGTCGCGTAAATAAGAGCTTGCGCCCACGAAACAAGTGCCGTTATCCGTGTACAAACACTGTATAGGGCCGCGTCGTGAAAGAAATCGTTTAAGAGCTGCCAGAAATGACACCGTGCTTAAATCCGTTGCAACTTCAATGTGCGTAGCGCGCGTCGTTAAGCATGTAAAAATACATAGCCAAGCTTTACGGCTTTTAACACCTCCACCACGCACTGGCGTATACTGCAGTGGTCCTGCGTAATCACAACCGGTATGTGTAAACGCTTTATGAACCTGATTGACGCGCTGGCTAGGAAGATCTGCCATGGGAGGGATAGGGATCGGACGCGGACGAAATTTGAAACAGACGTTACATTTATGTATTCTGTGGCGAATTATTCGTCGAGCAGCTAAAACCCAATATTTATGCCTAAGTAAGGACATAAGCAACTCTGGACCAGCATGGAGATGCTTCTTGTGATAAAAATCAACAACAAGGTCGACAACATGATCATGACGCGGTAGAATGCAAGGATGCTTGTAGTTATAAGGTTCGTCCGAATTTGACAGACGACCACCAACGCGTATGACGCCGTGCTCATCGAGAAACGGCTTGAGCCTAAGAATAGCGGGAGAACAAGGTACATTATTTTTCAAATTTTGAATGTCGTTACTAAAATGAACAGTCTGTACAGCTCGTAGTAACTTATATTCTGCAAATTCAAGGTCAGTACTCGAAACAAAAGTCCCATTAGGTAGGTGCCTAAGAAACCTACAGACATAAACGATGGCGCGGAGTAACTTAGACCACGATGACATGCGTAGTGCGAGTGCATAGATCGGAGATTCAGCAACCTCAACAATCACGGGATGAGAAACAGACTTCCGTTCGGGTACATCCTCGTCCTCTGCACTGTGGTCAAAGGGTTGCATGGGCCACTCTGACGGATCATGGGAAATTCAAGAAGGTCCACGATGCCACAATGGATGATGCAGAAGATTAAGTGGAGTAACACCACGAGACAGGCAATCAGCGGGGTTCTCAATACCCGCGACGTGATTGAAACAAGTAGCGGGAACAAGTTCATTTAATTTACTAACGCAGTTGGCAACAAAAGTCTGCCAGCGGTGAGGAGGAGAATAAATCCATGCGAGCACTATTTTGGAGTCAGAAAACGCGTATATTTTATTGATAGGGTAGTGGGGCAAAACTGTGTCTTGAACCTTGCGGAGCAACTGAGACAACAGAAGGGCCGCGCACAACTCCAGTCTCGTAACCGAAATGGTTTTAATAGGCGAGACCTTGGACTTGGCACAAACTAACTGCACCGAGTAGTTATAACCAATGCGGACTTCCAGATATACGACTCCGCCGTAAACACGCTCGATGGCGTCAGCGAAACCTATTAAGTTGATGGTACATCCATCTACCAACCCAAGATGACGCGGTAAGCTCAATACAAAACTGGCTCCAAGCGGCGACAATATGGTCAGGGGGTGTTTCATCCCACTCACACTTTGATAACCAAAGTTCTTTGATCAAGAGCTTGGCGTACAAAATTGTGGGAGCCACAAAACCCATTATGTTCCATAGTCGAGCCACTGTGAACAGCATAGTGCGTTTGGTGCACTTATCATCTGGCGGTGAGACGTCAAACCGAAAACTATCACAGGATTTGTCCCAGCGTAAGCCGAGAACTTTATGCGGTACAGAATTCTCAAACTCAATGTCCGGAGAAGGTTTATGAGAATCAGGTATGCGTGCGAGAACCTCCTTAGAATTGCTTGTCCATTTGACAAGATCAAACTGGCCTCGCTTGAAAAGCTGAATAAGCTTTTCACAAAACGAAATTGCTAGCGGAACGGATATGACACTACAGGCAAAGTCATCCATATACAAAGCGGAAGTAGCAACAGCTGCTGCGGCGGGAAAGTGATCGCCTTCATCAGCGATCAACTGGCGAACAACTCGTAACCCGTGATATGAGCTAGACTTGAGTCCAAAACAAACACGATTGAACTGATACACGGATAAAGGTTCCTTATTGTTAAAACGATAAAAAATCCGTTGAAATCTACGGTCAGATTCGCAAACGCCGATACTGAGAAACATTTGGCGGCAATCAGCTGACAGAGCGATTTGGAAAAGACGAAACTTTATTATGATGTTAAATAAATCACCCTGTAGATTAGGCTGGCATGCAAAATGTCATTAATCGACTGACCCGATGTAGTCCTACAACTAGCATCTAAAACCACACGAAGTTTAGTAGAGGTTTTATCTTCGCGAACTACGCCGTGATGCGGGATATAATATGAGGGAAGAGAATTGCCCTCGTTGTTTACAACTACACTCAAAAAACCTTTATTTAGGTGGTTATGAATGACGTCATTATAGGCGCCGCGTAAATTAAGTGATGCATCAAGTTTACGTTCTAAACGCAAGTACGAGTCGCCTAACGAATAAGGGTCACCATAGAATGGCAACGCCACTACGTATCTGCCACTGTCGTCACGAACAGTGGTAGCGCGGAAATGTTGTTCACACTCGAGATCCTTACGGCTCATCGAGGGCGGTGCGGTAATCTCTTCGAGCTCCCAAAATCGCTTGAGAAGAGAATCAATATTATTTTCTTGAAGAACAGAACAACAACAAGAAGTAATATAATGAGAAGTATGTAACGTAGGTACGGTACCCATAATCACATACCCAAATACCGTCTCAATAGCGGGCGGTAAATTGTGTTGCTCACTACGTACAACTTTAGGTAGTAACAAGTGCGGAAATATTGAAGCTCCGATCAAAACATCAATGTCTGCCAGATTCGTTAATTTCGCGTCTGCTAGCGGCAATGTCTCGAGATGTGTGAGTAGCGATACGTCCACATTAGCGTTCGGCAATGTGTCCGTAATACGCTCCACGATAAGCGAAGAAACGTTAAAATTAATATTCCTATCAAAACGCGAATGTATTTTAATATCTACGGAACCCTTGCAATATTTTTCTGACCGCCCGATCCCCTTGACTACTAATTTAGTATTTTTAAAGTTATCCCATAGTCCGAGGCGTTTGAAACAATCAGAAGTAATAAAGTTACTCTGTGAGGCGCTATCGAGTAAACAACGAACTATGTGCGGTTCGTTATTAATATCATAAACGATAACTTGCGCTGTTGCTAATAGAACCGTTTTGGACGCCGTACACTGCGGTTTAGCATCGCGCTGAGCATGACAAGCGCGCGAGGATTGTCCGCGTATGTGCGCCGCCAGCGCAATGGACGTCGTATACAGCGATACTTCGCACTGAGACGTGGAGGGGGAAGCCACCGTGGTGGCCTGCACCTGCGACGTAAGTGGGCCAGAAATTGGGTCAAGGCTACCGGATTGACCCGACAACGGATAACTTTTATCAAAATGTAATAATGAGTGATGTCGTTTATTACATGAACGACACTTCGTCTTACTAGAACAATCACTCGTTTTATGTTTTATACCTAAACAATTAACGCAAGCTTTGTTTTCTTACACATTTGAAACGAGCAGTCGGATTTAAATTATTAAAAGCGGGGCATTTATAGAAATGGTCGTTTACTATATTACTGCACAGACACTTCTATGAATTATAATTATTAGATTCCGAGCATGCTACGTAAGATTGCGGATTAGGGACCGAGTTATTATTGCTTTTTCGCGATTTATTCGACTTTTGTTTGCTATTATTATTATTAGACGAGCTAGATGAACTAGGCTGCGTATTATGAAATATTCGACACTGATCTTTGATGAAAGAAATAAAACTATCTAGTGTAGGTATTTTATGATTACGTTCCGTCATCTCGAAAGCACGAATCGTTTCAGTGTCAAACTTTTTTAAAGCGAGTTGAAGAAACATAAAGTCGGAAAAATCTATTAATTTTTAGTTTTTAAGGGAACTAACTGCGGTAACAAAGTTTTCTATAAACAGCTGGAAATTCGAAACATACGCGGCACCGGACAATTTAAGATTTAAAGCTTGATCAATGTAAGTAGACGCTAGAACTCGAGTATCTTGATACCTATCAAGTAGTGACTGGATTATGACCTGATAGTTCTCAGCACTGGGTGTGACACCTGCAAATACGGATTCGGCCTTCGGTGACAGCTTACCTATTAATTGGTACAACCTGTCAGCATCTGTCAGAGAACCATTATCGTGCACTGTAGACTTAAAACTCGCATAGAATAACGGCCATTAAATATTACCGCCAAAACGCAAAAAAAACGCAGTTCGCGATATAGTGCATAAATAGCCAAAAAATATCTTCTATCATAAACTTTCATTGTTTTCTTAAGATAGTTTAAGAATTACGAGCAATTCTCATTTTATTGTTTCCTTCCATACAAAAAAAATCTTTAAAATTAAATAACTCAAAAAACCCGCGTTTAATAAAAAAAAATGTATTAATGATTTTGAGTTGTATTTGATTATAGAATCCAAAAATGGAATTAGTTTATTTATATTCCACTTTAGTTTTTTCGAAATCCCTAAGTCCACTAGCGAACTTTTCCAGCCTACCGTGCGACGTGACGACTTGATTTATTTGACATTCCCAACGATAACACTAATAGTGTTCAATATTTTTCTGGTAATATGATCTAGTTTGCTATTAAACATAGGAATCTCCTTTACCTATTATGTGCCACTAGTTTTACCACGGGGATAGTTACCTAAAATAAGTTTAAAAAGAAATTGTGTAAAACAAATGAACGTCTACCAAACAAATAATTATAAAGTGATCATTGTGATCAACCATCGATACGGCTTACAAAAAACAGGTGCATGCGATTTTCAACCATATTGACAATTCATGACAGACTTTTTTTTGGTATTTTCTTGCTTTCTGACATTGATACTTTGATAAAATTATAAATTCTGAGTTACGTCAATAAGGTCGAAAATCGCATGCACCTGTTTTTTGTAAGCCCTATCTATACTGGCTGATCACTTTCTGATAGTCATTGGTTTTGTAAATGTTAATTGCTTTTACACAATTTCACAACTAATGAGTTCATGAGGATCCCCTGGGGGATCGGGCTAGAAGATCCTGGTGGACAACATGCAAACATGTTAGGTATTTCGTTGCCAACATTAACAATATTTATTTCAAGATCGAAATATTCGCGAAACTTTTGCTCGAGCAATTCAACAAATGCGATAAAATTATCAGGAGGTATAATTAAAAAACCCAATTGTACGTTACCATCGTAAAAATCTTTATAATTACTGAATTATTTCATCTAGTATTATTCATACACACTGTACAATAAACAACTATTATTAATAATAAAATGCCACGTTTTTACATTAAAATATTAAAACTTGCAACATACAAAACAAACAACGTGCGTCGTAATAACCCTGAGATTGTCAACTGCCTGTGCCTACGTAAACCGGTTTTTTTTAGTCTCGCCGCGTACACGACAAGCGGCCAATGGTCACGCATACATGCGCCGCGTGCTTGTAGTAGTGCAACGCAACCGATTCGCGCTATTGTATGAAGCGTTGTCTCTGTTCCGTTTATCTACTCATGTGGCGTCAAGCCGTACGTACACCACGCTCACTAAAGTCATGCTTAATTCGTTTTTGGTTACGTAATAACCTGCAGTTCCCTCTACAACAGCCTGTCAACTAAATTAGAATTTATGTTCGTCGTAAAATTGCGAAGTGGAAAACTCTTTGCTGCAAACGTGAAAATGATTTTATTATTCAATGAAATCTTTTGAATGTTAATCACGTTTAGCTGAGTGTTTTTAGAAGTTTTTAATACCGTTAAATGAATTGATAATAAGCTGATGTGAATTTGTAGAAGAAACTTGGAAATATTTCAAGCGGAACTTCGTTTAGTTTCGCTGATTTTGCGGTAGGCTCAATCATTCTTTGCTACTAAGAAAGCGGGTTTCTTTGGTTTGAAAGCACACCACAATTTGCCTTTTAGTTGTACTAAAGACATTTTTTATTTTATCAGATATTAAAAAAAAGGCCTTAGGTATTACAAATAGGCTGTGTGACTTCGTATGTTCCTGGATTTATTATGAATTTAGGAAAATTTAACACGATATCAGTATTGTATGAAAAACTTAGGAAGTTCATTAACTTAGGAGATACTTTGAATGCTTTGTTATAAAACGTTGTGCTCTGAAAAGTGGTTTCTTGTAATACTTTATCTTTATGCTTCCGAGGTGCAGTGAATAGCGTATTCGACTGCTGATCGGAGGTCTCGGGTTCGATTCCCGGGTCGGGCGAAAGTGTTACTGGGTTTTTTCCGAATTCTCAGTAGCAGCACGGAGTCTGGTGATGTGCCAAGCAATACGGAAATAGGCTTGCCCGCTATTTCGTGGGACCTAAAAATTCATGGCGAAATGTGGGTGTAATATAACACCGCTGCCTACCCCTTCAGCGATACAGGCGTGAGTCTATACATACATACATACAAAACTTTATTACAAAATATTGATGTGAAGTACCATAGGACAGAGAAACCTCATACCCTTTTTGTTCACCCTTATACCATTCCTCCTCCTTCCTTCAACTCCATTAATATTTGTGCATACAGCCATATCTATGAGCCAGAGTTACCACTTATCTTGAGGTGCGCCGCTGGCCCACGTTAGAGTAAAAAAGGAAGAAAACATACTTAAATCTTAAGTCATTATTATTCTACAAAATGTTACAGATAGCACCAATTAATTTCAAATTACGGTCTCATTTTTAACAGCAAAACTACTTAATCTATCAAAATAAAGTAATTAGTTACAGAGATAGCTTAAAATCACGAAGAAAGTATTAAGGTACCTAAAATTCAGATAATTGATAGTTTAAGTAAAGGAGGACGGCGGATACTAATTAAATATTGCGTAGCCCGAACCGTATTAATTAATAGAATCTTGTTCATCAGGAGAATGCACTGGCAAGTTAGCAAAGGAAGATATCTCGTTTAATTAAGCTGTCAGAAAATAAGACAGATATCCTTAAAGAAAGAATTATGGATAGCAAATGTTAATAATTTTTTCAACAACAATAAAGGTACATTGTGACTTCCGAATAAAGTATGTTCATGAAAATTACGTAAAGCTAGTACAATCTTAATTATTATTTCTGACATACCAAGACATATTTGCGAACTGTATCAGTATATGGCTTCTCAGTTTTGCTTTGTAAGCTAGGAATACAAATTTAACAAGGAGGATTGCCACTGTGGCTCAAAGAACACGTAATGGCTTCGGTCCCACCCGTAATCTAATCGCTATGTCTATCGCCATAGGTCGGTAACCCCAATTTAAATTTTGACAGTCGATAAATGTACAAGCCTATCAAATCGTGATAAAGCTCTTCATGTATCTAAAATTACTTATTCATGTGTAACAATAAAGGTATAATAGGTATATTACATATAAGCTAAAGTACTGTCAATATCAAATTACATTCTGCAATACTCTTAACTTTTACTTTTACAATTAAATTATTCGAATGATAACTGATCTCACACGTGTGTAATTTCCATTTCAGTTTCAATGGGTTTACAAATTTTAAGTAGGTCTTGACGAATTTTGCAACCAATTGTCCTGTGTCAGTTATAAAATGACCGATAACATATGTGTTGGGCAACCTTCAAAGTCGAGCCCTTCGAACACTCAATCACAGCAGTCGTTAGCGAAAGCTATGGGTAACTGTTTCTATTGTATAATTCGTTTTCGAAATATTGACCATATCTGTATATATAAAATCCTTGCGTTACTGACTGACTGACAGACAAGCTACAGCCAAAACTATAAGGCGCAGGACGCTGAAATTTGGCATGTATGTTCCTTGGGGACTGTAGGTGTGCACTAAGAAGGGATTTCCCAAAATACCCACGGGATCGGTCAAAACAGATAAATTTAAAAAAATGTGCAGGCGTAGCTGCTGGCGTCCTCTAGTCATATTATAAATCTTTACATATTCCACACTCTGGCAAATATTTGCGTGTGTTTAATCAATTGTAAATATAGGCATGCATAATGAATTGCCTATTGCATACTATCCCAGCTAGTTAGGTTTTCATAATTTACGAGGAATATTCGAATAACTGAATTATTTATGCGTGTATTTTTCGTTTCAGCTAATAATAAACGGCTATTATATGTACAAGATTTTGTTTCGATATCCATATTTTCCTATTTATATTTTCGATATTTTGCGTTCAAGAGTGTAATAGTAATCGGTAGGATAATATGTTGGTAATTTTGATGAAAACTATTTTTATAAGACGCTATACACTTTTAAAAATAGATTTATCCTTCATTACCCTATTACGCGTTAAGCTCGGTCGCAAACGTGATAGTCGTCCAAGCAGACGGCTAGCGTTGACATCTGTCTGCTGATGGTCTGCCTGATAATGTCTGCTCTACTTATTATTAGCTAAGGCTCAACTTAAATTTACACACAGTGGACTTACTGTTGCCTAGTGAACTAAGTTGTTAGAAACTAACCTGACTTAGCCCTCATCAAACTTTCTGCTTTCTGTGCATGCTTTGTATATAGTACATACCTACTACTGACGATGCCGTACCGAGCATTTAGTTTGACTTATGTATGTGTATTAAAGTTAGTTTAACCGTTTCACGACTCTGTGTGTACCAATGACAAGCCTTTTAGCTGCAGTCGCGCTTTTAAAGTATAGCTATTTATTTGTAAGTCAAACCTAATTTTAGTCTCGTAACTGGTTCCCAATCTCTGATATTTTAAGTAAAGTTCTGTCTATGATTGGTTCTAAATCGATACCCGTTTCAAAGAATCTTGCGGTCCCTGCCAGATTTACTGCACAAAGGCGACAATATTGAAAGCACAGTGATCCTATTACAAATGGTATTTGCTCTACACTCTCGTTTATGGAAATAATACAGATAAAAATCGATCAATGATGTCTATCCAAAAGTAATTATTTCGCATGAGGGAATATTAATAGTGTTTTGATATAATTGGTGATCTGTTTATTGGATCGTAGTATTTATTTTGCAATATATACCAAGCGCAATGTGAGATGTTATTGATTTATTTTGTTGTATTGGTTGATTTACAATTCAATATTTAGGTGGAATATATAATTTTGCTGATTAATACCAATGTGCAAATACCACATACAGGTCAAAGTAATACTATCATTCAACGTTAAACGAAAATATATTTTCTTTCAAATGATGATAATAGTTGGTAGCGCCATCTACCTTCCTATCTATAACTAATCGCATCAACGTCAATCGTTCCATGCTGGTCTAGTGCGAGCGATACCATATTTCCGTCCCTGTCTCCCATTCCCGAAGGAGGGGCACGCCTTCCGCGGATTGGTCGCGGCGATCGTCGACGCGAGTGACACTCCAGAACTTTCGAGAACATTCGATTCGCTAAATACGCGTCCGCTATACCGTACTGCACCGCGCCGCTCCCGCTATTATTATTACCGCTTATAAAAAACCGCTCGCAAGTGGAAGTGATTTGTGTAGTGAAGTGAATCAAGCAGCTTCATCCCGAAACCACCAGGAGACTGCCCTTCTGAGACGAAGAAGATTGCCGTATAAGGTAAGTGCCCTCCATCCTTGGAATATCCTATACCCACTCACAATCATCTCTCCCATTCCAATCCTACATCCTCTTCCTTTAGATACAGTCCATTTTTTTCAAATCGCCTAGAACCTACGGTTTCGGTGTATCGCCGAACCATTTTTTTGGATCCATACGAGTCGGATTCATTTACGTTTTTATACGTTATATCGCTATACCTAGGCAGTTATAGCACCTAGCTATACTCCTAATATATTCACATAACCGTCACATGGTTGTTTCCGCCCGCATCAGTAGGTACACTTTTATGTAGCTACCTACTTACTCAATTACTATTTCTGGAACTATCATAGTTGTCTTGTAAATCTCATATTTCGAGCAACATTTAATTCCACAGCTCTAAAGTGTTGCCTACTTAGCCTACTTAGGTAAAATAATAGGTACATTAGATATTCTTATTTGTTTCGTTCTCATTAGCTTATACTTACGTAAGCACGTCACAACAAAAGAAGTCACGCGTGTCGGAAGACAAAGAGATGACAATCTTAGAAGCAAAACGCAATATTTTATTTGAGCGTATTCAAAACATCTATGAACGCTCAAAAACCGCATCTATTTCCGACAGTAATAGCGAAGCATTTCTCAGTTATTGTATGACAGTAGATAGTATTCGAACAGATTTTCATAAGTTGTTAGACAATTATAACGCAAGATTACTTTCTATCAATCCTGATGAAAAACCGAACTATCAGGCGTACACCTCATTCGAAGATCTTTATTGTATTATTAAGCGTATACAATCGCAATTGGAGGGTAAATGTTCAGCAGAGCCCGTTGCCCGCAAACCGAGATTACCGCCAATCGAGATTATGTCGTTTGATGGCGATATACGAAATTGGCCGTTATTCTATGCGAGTTTTAAGTCTACAGTGCACGATAATGGTTCTCTGACAGATGCTGACAGGTTGTACTATTTAATAGGTAAACTGTCACCGAAGGCCCAGTCCGTATTTGCAGGTGTCACACCCAGTGCTGAGAATTATCAGGTCATATTTCAGTCACTACTTGATAGATATCAGGACACGCGCGTCCTAGCGTCTACTTACTTTGACCAAGCTTTAAATCTCAAACTATCCGGCAACGCGTCTGTCGCAAATTTCCAGCTGTTTATTGATAACTTCGTAACCGCGGTTAATTCTCTTAGGAACTTAAAATAAGAAGATCTTTCCGACTTTGTGTTGCTTCAACTCGCTTTAAAAAAGTTTGACACTGAAACAATTCGCGCATTCGAGATGACGGAACGCAATAATAAAATACCTACACTAGATAGTTTTATTTCGTTCATCAAAGATTAGTGTCAAATATTTCATAATACGCAGTCTGGTTCACCTGGCCCGTCTAACACTAACAGCAACAAACAAAGGTTGAATAAATCGCGAAATAGTAATAATAACTCGGTCCCTAATCCACAATCTTACGTAACATGCTCGGAATCTAACAGTAATAATTCACAGAAGTGTCTGTGCAGTAATATAGTGCACGACCATTTATACAAGTGTCCAGCCTTCGATAATTTGAATGCAACCGCTCGTTTTAAATGCGTAAAAGATAACAAAGCTTGCATTAATTGCTTAAGCATAAAACATAAAACAAGTAATTGTTTTAGCAAGACAAAGTGTCGCTTATGCAATAAAAAACATCATTCATTGCTTAACTTCGATAAAGGTAACACGTTGTCAAGCCAAGCCGCTAACCTTGACACACTTACGTCGCAAGTGCAGACTACGATAACTGCGTCCCCAACGATTCAGAATGAGATATCGTTGTGTACGACATCCATTGCGCGGGCGGCACGCACGCGCGGACGGCCATCGCGCGCTTGTAGTGATCAGAGCAGTGCTAGGCCGCGATGTATGGCATCTAAGACTGTACTGTTAGCGACAGCGCAAGTTATCATATATGATGTTAATGGGTCGCCGCACATGGTATGTTGTCTGCTAGATAGCGCATCTCAGACCAATTTAATAACGTTAGAATTGTTCAAACGCCTTGGATTATGGAATAACTTTAAAAATACGAACTCAATAATCCGATGGATAGGCGGATCAGAAAAACATTGCAAGGGTTCCGTAGATATTAAAATACATTCGCGTTTTGATAGGAATATTAATTTTAACATTTCTTCGCTTATCGTGGAGCGTATTACGGACGCATTGCCGAACGGTAATGTAGACGTAGCATCACTCACTCACCTCGAGTCATTGCCGCTGGCAGACG
Source organism: Euclidia mi (assembly GCA_944739405.2). NCBI lineage: Eukaryota > Metazoa > Arthropoda > Insecta > Lepidoptera > Erebidae > Euclidia > Euclidia mi. The sequence goes on along the minus strand of OX123202.2, from coordinate 33,522,129 downwards.
CGGAGTTTGCGAATCCGGCAGGCATTGTTCTTTTGATCGGAGCTTCAATATTTCCGCACTTGCTACTAACTAAAATGGTACGTAGTGAGCGATATGATTTACCGCCCGTTATTGAGACGGTGTTTGGGTATGTGATTATGGGTACCGTACCTACGTTACATACTTCTCATTATATAACGTCTTGTTGTTGTTCTGCTCTTCAAGAGATCAAGGTGGGTGCTAAAACTGTGTGTAAGATAAAGCACTAATTAGCTATGCTATGTTATGCTACGCTATGCTACGCTATGCTATTTTATTACGCATTTTCTGACTCCAAAGTAGTGCTCGCTTGGATTCATTCTTCTCCTCACCGCTGGCAGACTTTTGTCGCCAACCGCGTTAGTAAATCGATTGAACTTGTTCCCGCTACTTGTTTCAATCACGTCGCGGGTTATCGTACTCGTCTTCAGGAAGAACTTTCTATAGATCATATTGGCTGGAAGTTTATTCCACCAGCATCACCACATTTCGGTGGATGTTGGGAAGGCATGGTCAGGGTAATTGAAACGCATCTCTTCAAAGTTATAGGTCGGCAGATCCTCTCTTACGAAGAGCTTTTAACTGTCCTTGCACAAGTCGAGGCACTGATCAACTCGCGTCCGCTCACGGCATTGAGTAGTGACCCTGCAGAACCATCCGCGTTGGGCCCTGCACATTTTCTGAACACAGTGCCATCATCGTCATTTCTGGCTCCTGAAGCAGACTCTTCAAGCTTGCTCCAGAGACATACTCTGCTGGATAAACTCGTGCAGTCGTTCTGGCGGCGCTGGCGTGCGGAATATCTACACCAGCTTCAGACTAGATCCAAGTGGAATAGTCCTGCATCCCCTATACAGGAGGGTACGTTGGTCGTCATAATACATGATAATGCTCCGCCGCTTTCATGGCCGTTAGCCATCGTAGAGAAACTGCATACTTCCAAGGACGGTACAACCCGCGTTGTTACCGTGAAAACTGCGAAGGGGAGCTACGTGCGTCCTGTTGCACGTCTCTATCCGCCTCCAACTCTGTGAGATCTAGCCTGAAGTTGGATCTACCTCTTAGTTTAAGTATTTAGTTTGTAGTTTTCGCTATTATTGCGTTTGTAGTTTTCGCTAAAGTTAATTTAGATTAATTTTATTATCATATCGCTGTCTTAGCCTATTGATGGGTTATGCGGTAGTACACCCAACATAGCTAAGTTCAATTCTATTTCTTTTAAAGGCAACCCTTTAGGGCCGAGGGGATATGGTAGCGCCATCTACCTTTCCATCGAGAACTAATCACATCAACGTCAATCATTCCACGCTTGCTTGTCTAATGCGAGCGATGCCTTTTGTTTCCGTCCCTGTCTATCCCATTCCCTAGAACGGGCACGCCGTTCGCGGATTGGTCGCCGCGTTCATCGACGCGAGAGACAGTCTAGAATAATCCCCGTCGCGACGAACTGTACCGCACCGCCATAATTTTACCGCTCCCGCTTTATACCAAAACCTAACAAACCGCCCGCGAATGAAAATGATTTGTGTAGTGGAGTGATTCAAACAGCTTCAGGATTCTCGAAGACACCAAGAGGCTGCCATTTGCAAGGAAAGACGACTGACGTACACGGTAGGTGTGCCCTCATCCTTCAGCATCCTTAGAATATCCTATCCACAACACCTTTTGACTTCCTCACTTCCTAGTCGCCGAAGAACCGCCATCCTACAGTCCACAATATTAATCCTTCCCAAATCGACTAGGAACATTCGGTTTCGGTGTAACGCCGAACCAATTCTTATTACTAATGTAAATCAAATATTAGACAGACTTTTTCTGTCACTGAATTTTATAATTATTTATTCATATTTGCGAACGATAATTATCGCTTGTCCCGTGCCTCGGAGAGCACGTTAAGCCGTCGGTCCCGGTTGTCATGAAGATCTTTGACAGTCGTTACAGGGCGTCAGTACCTTCTAAAATAAACTGACACTAGTCTAAACCATGGAATATCGCTATCCCTTCGGGTTGCGGAGGTCAGACAGGCAGTCGCTCTGTGGAAAAGCTAATATTCAGCCAAATCCGGTTAGACTAGTAAGCGGACCCCAGATTGAAACTGGGATAACGCTAAGAGAAAGAGATTTGCAAACGATATATAATTACTATGTATATTTTATTATTTTGTATTTTTATATTAATGTTATATATTAAATGTCATCATATGTTCACAAACAATGGGTCCTAACTTAAACATTTACTACCAGAATGTACGTGGATTACGCACTAAGACCAACACATTTTATAATAATTTATTGTTGTCTTCATATGATATCGTTTGCCTTAGTGAGACATGGTTACTACCTGGTATTTTTAATTCTGAACTGTTTGATGATACGTATACTATTTACAGATGTGATAGGGATTATGGCACCAGATCTGACGGAATGGGCTGCAGTGTCCTTGTTGCCATTAAGAAAAATATTAAGATTAGAGATGTACGTATTACCCAATCCAGTAACTTAACATCGGCTGACATTTTGTCTATGATTATACTTGTTAAAGGTTGTGCTTGGGTCTCAAGACTAAGATTATATTGTTGTTATTTTCCATAGTGCAATCTACAAATCGGTGACATGGCTACATTTTTCGACCATGTTTCCCAGTGTGCTTTGGAATTCCCTAATGATTGGTTTTTATTAACCGGAGATTTTAACATTAGATATGCACAGTGGGTCACATCGGGGCCGGATGATCTGCCTTTATTAAATACAACTAATGCTGACTGTTTGGTTGAGTTAATGGCTAACTTCTTGTCTTTTTATAACTTTGTACAATACAATTTGGTCTCCAATGTAAATTATAGGCAACTAGACCTTATTATTAGTAATTGTAATTGTAATGTTACCAAATCTGCATTTCCATTGGTCGCTGAGCATGCCCACCATCCTTCTTTAGATATTACAGTTGCTAATCTTTACTTTCATACATTGCGATCGCCACCTAGAATATCACGCGTGTTTGATAGTGCTGACTATAATTGTGTTAATAATGCTCTCTCAGATTGATTGGGATGCACTATTTAATGATTTTAACAATATTGACCAATCTTTAGTCGATTTCTATGACATTTTAGAAAGTTATCAATCTTTATGTGGCCATTAAAATTGTTCATAACAATAATAAATATCCGCAATGGTACTCGTATGCTTTAATAAAAATCATAAAAGAAAAGTTAAAATACAGGGATTATTCCACTTTTGTTTTAATACGCGAAAGACAAAAAAGGGTTGCAAAAGAATGTTACAAGTCATATATACAAAAAACTGAGACAGTTATGAAAAACAACAGCAAATATTTTTGGTCATAATTATATAAAATCAAAAAAGTCATCCAATTCCTGCCAGATAGTATGTTTTTGGATAATATTAGCTCGTCTGATGGCAAAATCATGGCGGATCTATTTAATAAACATTTTAAAACGGCATTTGAAAGGGATGTATCCCTCATGCCATCATTGGTTGGTGATAATTATGGCGTATTAAATCTTTGCACTTTGAACATTCCAATAGATTATATATATATATATATATATATATATACAGGGTGTCACAAGACCCATCACCAAGCCGAAGTCTACTCGTTTTGCACATCATGCCAAGTCATACTACGCGAAAATAATACCTGGGAAACAAAAATAATTTTAAGCTTAAAAAAATTTACAACTTTTATTACCAGCAATGTATAGCGTGCACTTGCAGACATCGTACCTACGCCGGCCGTATCTACCTACACCGTGCGTCGCGGTGGCGGCAGTTTATGATCACGTGGTCGCGCGGCCGAGGGGAATGACCTCGCAGCTGATTGCTGGTACACATACACTACGCGTCGGGAACTTTAAAGCCGTTTATTTTAGGGAAATATTGAAAATTTTGTTTATGTTTATTTGGCAGAAAGTGTACATTTATTATTCATAACACGATTTTGGAATAGTTCGAAAAAAAAATTCGTGACTTTGAGCCTCAATATCTCCTGAACCAGTAATTTCCCAGGTATGGTGTCGAAGTAAAAAATGATCGTAATAATTGGTACTATATGGGATTTCAGTTTTCGTTAAGGGTCTTTTTACACCCTATATATATATATATATATTTGTTTATTTATATATTATTATTAAATGTCACATATTCTGTCAAATAGCGATGATGAAAGCTTTCATTCTGCCACAAGCTTTGATGATAGCTTTGTTAGTGTACCATCTCTGGGAGACATTCTTCAGACTCAGTTTTCGGACGTACCCAAGCACTTTAATGTAGTCCATATAAATGCACAGAGTATTCCTGCTCATTTCCCAGATATGCTGGCTAACTTAGACTGCAAGAATATACATGGCATTCTTGTCTCAGAGTCATGGTTGAAACCATGCCTCCCATCAACTTCTTATTTGCTTCCAGGTTTCCAACTAATTAGGAATAATCGTGCGCTTGGCGGTGGTGGCGGTGTTGCCATATACTTATGTACTCATTTTCCTTATCAGATAGTCTCAATGTCTTCGCAGCCGCCACCGTCAAATGCGGGCGAACATCTCTTTTTAGAAGTGGAACTTCAACACACCAAAGTTTTATTGGGCGTATATTATTCTCCTTCCAGTCGTATAAATTTATTTTCTTCCTTTGAGCAAATCCTGGAAAACTTTACTCCTTCTTATGAACACACCATTATAATGGGTGATTTTAATACCTGCCTTCTCAAGCAGGACTCTCGAACTACGTCTTTTCGACGAGTTACAGAATCCTGCAATATGACAATTTTAAATCTTGATGCAACGCATCATTTTCCTAATACTTCTCCTTCTCTACTTGACCTCATTCTGATATCTTCTTTTAATTACGTTCATAGGCATGGCCAATGCTCAGCAGACGCATTTTCTTACCATGACCTTATCTATCTTTCTTACAATATACGCCCACCCAAGTCGAAGCCAAAGATAATTCTGCAACGCAATTTTGGTGGCATGGAGCAAGAAAAATTGCGCGAGGATGCCAGTAACATCAATTGGGAATCACTGTTTTCCACAGATTGCGTCGACACTAAAGTCAACATATTTACAAACCAATTGCTGCAATTATATGACGTGCACGCACCTGTGCGTGCAATTAAAATTAAGCATTTACCAGCACCGTGGCTAACGGATGATATTAAAAGGATTATGGCTAAGAAATGTGCCGCAAAGTCATTAATTAAGCAAAAGCCAACTCCTTCAAATGTTGATAAATACGTAACTATTAGAAATCACTGCAATAAGGTGTGTAGGAAAGCACAACGCCAACATATTCATAAATCCGTCGAAAACGGTGATCCAGCAAAAGTTTGGAAATTCTCAAATTTTTTTTCTCAAAAATCTAAAAGCTTTAGGGGTTGGTAAGACTCAGCAACAAATCATTCCTAATAATGTCAACATTGATTCACTTAAAAAACATTTCTCCTCGTCGTCCAAGTTTGATGGAAATATAAAAAGTAATACCCTGCAGCATCTTTCAACTTTACCAACACCTGATTATTCTCCTTTCATCTTCTCGCAATTTGCCGCATGTGATGTTAAAAAGAGTATACTTGCAATTACTTCTAATGCACTTGGTAATGACTGTGTCAGCCGTAAAATGATCCTTCCCATCCTTGATGAAATCCTTCCCGTCCTATGCAATATACTTAATAAGTCTATTTCCCTCGGTGTCTTTCCCTCAGCGTGGAAAGAAGCACTTATTATTCCCCTACCTAAAAAACCTAAGCCTTCTACTTTAGTAGATTACCGTCCCATATCCATATTACCCTTCCTATCGAAAGTCCTAGAACGTCTTATCCATTCACAACTTAGTTCCTTCCTTTGTAAAAATTCCCTTTTAAATCCATACCAGTCAGGCTTCCGTCCAGGGCACAGTACCGTTACTGCATTAGTTCACGTTACCGATCATATCAGGCTAAGTATGGACTGTGGCAATCTAACGGTTCTATCCTTACTTGATTTCAGCAATGCGTTTAACACCGTGGATTTGCACATCATACTTGGTATTCTGCGCTCTCTTAACATATCTCCATCGGCAATTGACTGGTTTCATAGTTACCTGTTTGAACCCCGGCAACGTGTACGCATTGATGATACCTATACCGCTTGGTCCAATACGATTGCAGGTGTTCCACAGGGTGGCGTGCTATCCCCTTTACTCTTCGCTATATTTATTAATTCTATTTCAACCAAATTACTTTCATCCTACCATCTTTACGCAGACGATTTGCAAATTTATACGCAAGCTCCCTTGAGTAGATTAGCAGACGCTTGTACAACGATTGGCACGGACTTGGCGCGAATCTGTGACTGGACGCAGAAATTTGGACTCACAGTCAATCCGGACAAAACGCAGCTGATTATTATTGGCAGCCCAAGAATGGTGTCCAAAATCAACTGGTCTGATTTGCCAAGCATTAATTTTAATGGAAAAGTCCTCTCGTTTAGTAAAAATGTAAAAAATCTTGGTATTTCCATAGATGAAACCATGTCTTGGCAACCACAGCTACAAGAAACGAGCAGAAAACTTTTTGCATCAGCTGGGTCTTTACGTAAGCTACGCAATTTCTTACCAACTGCCACTAAGATAGCGCTTGTACAGTCTTTGTTTCTACCAATCCTTGACTACGCCGATGTCAGCTATCTTGACCCTACCGAGGAGCAACTAAACAAACTTGAGCGTCTCCAAAATTTCTGTATAAGATTTATATTTGGGCTACGCAAATATGATCATGTCTCAGAATTCCGCAATAAGCTCAAGTGGCTACCGATTTGACTTCGCAGAAATACTCACATTCTCACTTTATTGTATAATATCTTGTTTAATCCTAGTACCGCCTTACATCTCAAAGATTGTTTTAAGTTCCTTAATGACACACATATAAGGTCCTTGAGGTCGTCCGAGGATTTGACGCTGGAAATGCCAATGCATTCCACAAGTTTTTTTGGTAAGTCTTTTACTGTCCAAGCTGTACGCCTCTGGAATGGACTTCCTTTAGAAATTCGAAGCTCAAAATCTCTTAAAATATTTAAAGCTATGTTAAAAACGCACTACCTTTCAACCATTTGATAACATAGAATGTGGTTATACCTAGTATGTATTTTATATATAGTATATGTGTAAGTATATTGAATTTTGTATATATGTAGGTATATTGACGATAGTAGTATGTATGTATGAATTTATATGTATTTGTAGGTCCCTTATTTATAAGTTTATTATATTGTTTATTCTGGATGTTTTTAATTGCACCACACACAACTTTAATACTTACATCGTTCCTGTCTACAATAGGTTGCCTGGAAGAGATTGCTCTTAGCGATAAGGCCGCCTTTTGTACAATTTGTAAATTTTGTAATAACAATGTCATAAAATGTTTTATGGTGTACAATAAAGAATATACTATTCTATTATATTCTATAGATGTTGTTCAGAAGTACCTAAAAAATCTTGATATCCATAAAGGTAGTGGCCCTGACGGTATAGCCCCAGTATTTTTACGTAAATGCTATAAATCTTTATCTGTGCCATTACATAAACTTTTTAGTCTATCCTTGAGTACTGGAGTAATGCCATTATTATGGAAACAGTCATAATTATGTAGTACCAATTTTTAAAAGTGGCAATAAACACGATGTGACTAATTACCGCCCTATCTCTAAGCTCAGTATCATCCCTAAGATTTTTGAATGTATTATCTGTGACTTTATCACTCCAATTATCAGGCCTATATTAATACCAGAGCAACACGGATTTATTGGCAGAAAGTCTAGTGCAACAAATTTATGCGAATTTATTGATTTTGTTGCTAACGCCATGGATGGTGGTTATCAGGTCGATGCCGTGTATACCGATTACTCAAAAGCTTTTGATAAAATCTCACATAACATACTTTTGAAGAAACTGGAGTACATCGGTATACACGGAGATTTGCTTCGCTGGTTTGCTTCATACCTCCGTGATCGCAGTCAAGCTGTAACTATAAAAGGATTCTGTTCCTCATTTACGCCAATTACATCTGGCGTCCCACAGGGCTCTCATCTCGGACCTCTTTTATTTAATATATATATTAATGACGTAGTAATCAATTTTAAAAGATCTAGTATATTGTTGTATGCCGATGACAAAAAAATTTACAAAATAATTAAAAGTGTAAATGACTGTCAAGAATTGCAAAATGATTTAGATAATTTGTGTAATTATTGTTAAAATAATCAACTCTATCTTAACGTCAAAAAATGTAATGTTATTACATTTACTAGAAAAAAGAAAATAATAGAATACAATTACTTGCTTAACAAAGAACCTATTAAGAGAGGGTCCGAGGTGAGAGACCTGGGGGTACTGCTAGATAGTAAGCTTATTTTCGATCAGCATGTCGCATCTGTCACCATAAAGCGTTTCGTATGTTGGGCTTTGTATTAAGAATAACAAAGGATGTTAAACAACTGACCACCTTATTACTACTTTGTAAAACCATTGTCCTACCAATACTGGAGTATGCGTCTGTTGTGTGGAATCCCCAATATAAGGTATATATTGACCAAATAGAAAGGATTCAAAATAAATTTATGAGACACATCACTTGGCTATGTGAAAAAAAGAAAAATTACATCACATGTTGGTAATGAACCGTTTGCGCTGAATTTGCTCACCCTAGAATCTCGACGCATGAAACATGATTTGGTTTTCCTTTATAAGATTATAAAAAATCATGTGGACTCCCCTTATCTTTTGAATAAAATAAGTTTTGGATGCCCACGACTAAGTGCAAGAAAGAAGTCTGTCTTTCACATTCCCGTAGCTAAGACCAATTACGCTATGAATACTTTTACCCGAAGATCTTGTCGCACTTACAACAATCAAATTGAAGGAAATTATGATAACATGGATTTATTTCATTTAACTCTGGCTAAATTTAAGAGATCGCTTACCAATTATAACAACCTTAATACCTAGTTGATAATGTATATTATATTGAATTTATTTTTTCCAAATTTTCAAAGAATGCAGTGTGATATACATTATCAACTATAATGTATATCTAATTGTATTTTTTTTACCAAATATTTTCCATATTTTCTTGCTTTAATTTTATTCTTTAATACTATTTATACCTATGTTCGTCACAAAGTGTAAAGCAATGTTGTGGAAACTGCTCTGGATTATGTTTTATTTGTATATCTGTTCGTTTCCCAAAAAACAATAAATAAATCAACGGCGTATATACCTTCAACTACATTCAGCAGGCCTAGTAAGAGAGATTTATTACAACATAATTATTATTTTAAAGATACTATAAATATATAGCGGCGATAGCCTAGTGGTGTACGTAACGGACTGCCGAGACGATGGTCTCGGGTTCGATCCCCAGGTACCTCGGGCACACACCTCTGACTTTTCGAAGTTATGTGTGTATTAAAAAAAATTAATTATCGCTCGCTTAATAATGTGCCCAAATAGGCTCGCCCCCTATTACATTGGGACTTAAACTTAACTGGCGAAATGTGGGTGTTTATACACCTCTGCCTACCCCTTCGAGGATAAAAGGCGTGAAGTTATGTTATGTTATGTAGAAAACTATAAAATTGCCAACACTTTATTTCATTGTTGGAGTAATCATATTTATAAATGCGTTTATCACTTACAGAATTATTTTTTCAAGCAATATTCTCATGAATCAATCTTAGCGGAAGTCACTTATCTATGCGAGCTTGCCAAATTAACGCCAAGCAATTACATTATACATATGTAGGTAATAATGTTTACTTTAATATCATTTCCCTGAAAAAGGCACAATTTTTTTTAAGTGGCACAATTTTTCCTGGCAATCGTTGTTAGCACTTTAATGTATTTTCTTTCTTTCCACTTTGCAGTGGAAAGAAAGAAAATACATTATAATAATTAATAATAATTAATAATAGTAAGCCCCTGTCCTTGCGGACAGGGGCTTACTTATAATAATCCAGTAAAAATAAAATTTTCACAATAGCAGGCAAACCAAAGGTGATGAATATGAGAGTTGAAGGATATAAGGCAAGAAGAAGATCAAAGAAAAGATGGATGGATTGTGTGAAGGATGAAATGAATGAAAAGGGAGTGAAAAATCAGATGACGACTGATAAGAGAGAATGGAAGAGAAAGACATATCCACGCCGATCCCACGGAATATGGGAACAGGGCAGACAGAAGAAGAAGTAGGTATAGGCAAACCAAACTATAAGTATTTAAGAATAAATATTTCTCTGATTTTATAATTTTGATTAAAAGTTGAGTGTCTGTGCTACAAAATATCAATGAAACAATTGCTAATGGAACCACAGAAAGTCGCAATCGAAATTAATTGCTGGTTTTGTCTGTGTCTGGGCGGACAAAATAATATTTTAAATTTTAATACGAAGTCTGGTAGACAAATTTACACCCTATTTCTATAATATAAAATATAAAATTATTTAACTTGATTCGTCCTACAATGTTCGGGTCATTGCCCGAACAGTTTGATCACACGTACTGCTTGTGTGTATGTAAACAACAAAGTATTCTTTATAAATTGACCTATAGTTTATGTACAAGTCTGTATAGAATGTTAGGTACATTGTCGTTAACAGGCTTTCGATTAATTCCTATTTTATTTAAATTTGTACTCAAAAGCAAGCACGGGAATAAGGCGTGAGTCTCTATATGTATGGATGCATTTTACATTTAAAAATTAAAGTCTTTACACATCCCGATTTTCGATTAGATTCTGTATTGGGAGCTACTTAACAAGATTAAATACGCAGAGAATTTCCAGACATTAAACAAAAATTTGCGGATCACACAAAGTATGAATAAAAAGTCCCTTACGGTTAGGTTACCGCTTAATACAATACCATACGTGCAGTCATTAGTAGTTATTTGTATAGTGCAATAAACAGTCATCTATGTTTTGCAATACCACTATAAGTCAAACACAGCTACGTACATACGAAATAAACAGAATTTGAGTATGCACACATAAAAGTATAGCAAACAATAATACACATTCATGTTACACATAAACAACTAAGTGTATTAACCGACACACCACGCACGGTTCAATGACCTCACCTACGGACGCTTCACTCATTCTTCGCTCTAGGTATTATTTTATCATTTTATACAACTTTCGCAAATTTCCCAGTACCGACAATATTTTGATTGATGCGGACTGTAGAGGAATTTATTTGCTTTTCGTGTTATTCGTAGAAGTAAATCAGTTATAATCAAAAGCTTTATACAAGTGCTGGTTATATTGCAATACAGTCTGGTTTATCTGCTGGCAGTTCATAGAATAAGATATCACGTAGCCGCGTAGACTTACGTAGAATTAGGTACTACGAACCCGACAGCTATCAAAATAAGTTTGTGTGTGACAGTCATACGTGGGATTTAAACCAATATAATAAAGCCGGAGAAGTTCTTTATTTGAGCAAACTAAACTCAGTAACAAAACGTCAGACTTGCATTGACACTACAATTAATAATATCTGTAACATCACTCTTCAAGCCTTCGGTGTCAAAAATGGCAGCAGAGCCTTTATACTGGAGGGTAAAACCATAAGACACATGTAATCAACTCAATTAGCCAACTATTGACAAAATATGATTGACGATTATTACAAGGTGACACTCGATGGTTGATAGTATAATAATAAGCAATAAAAAGTTATACATTAATGCACAAACGCCAGACAGCTAAGAAGTAGTTAACACAATAGGCTAGTTGACAAAAAAAAATTATAAGTCCGTCCTTTAGATTATTCAAAAATAAGCGATACGTATTTTTTTATTTGTAAATTAAACCAAAAATGACCAAGATAAAGCTCATTAAAGTTACGTATAACGTCACGCCGTGCTGCATTTTTTCCCACTAGATGACGTCACACGTAACTTTAATGGGCTATATCTTTGTTATTTTTTATTTAATCGAAAAAAGATAAAAATACGTCTCCAATATTTTTTTATAATCTAAAATACGGACTAAATAAAATGTAATTATTTTAACCCTGGAAACTACCCAGAAACTAGTTCTATTTGTTAAACATAAATAGAACTAGTTTCTGTACGATACAACTTTCCGCATCGCTTCTTGCCTACGCTTGGGAGCTGTTTGCGTTTCTCCGCATCGCTGTCACTGTGGTGAAGCCGTCGACAGTCTTGGCCACCATGGCTTATCGTGCAGCAGGAGTGCTGGGCGTATTTCCCGACATGCCCACATTAACGACATACTCCGTCGAGCTCTTTTCACCGCCGGAGTACCAGCTCATCTTGAACCGAATGGCTTGGTACGCGACGATGGGAAGAGACCAGACGGTATGTCCTTATTACCTTGGAAGATGGGCAGGCCTCTGGTATGGGACGCGACATGCGTCGATACCCTTGCGCCATCACATCCTCCAAGTACAGTTGGATCGGCTGGCGCTACTGCTGCATCAGCGGAGACCCTCAAACGGCGCAAATACGGAAACCTATCTGGTAATTACGTTTTTGAGCCGTTTGGGGTCGAAACGCTGGGGCCATGGGGCCTTAGTGCACGCGCTCTTTACAAAGAAATCGCCAAAAGACTGATCGACGCTTCCCGTGACCAGAGGGCTGGTTTATATTTCGCAGAAAGATTAAGCATTGCTATTCAACGTGGCAATGCTGCCAGCCTTCTGGGCACGCTACCAGCTGACAGCGTTGCGGAGGAATTTCTTGACGCGTCGTAGTCAATTTCCTTTTCTTATTGATTTATTTTTTCTTTTGTTATCTTTAATTATTTAGTTTTTTATAGTTTAGCTTAGGATGGTTTAGTTATATAAGTAGATTTATTTTGTTTGTATATATGATAAATAGCTTATAATTTAGTTTTGTAAACTAATGAATGTAAACTATTCTTATGTATGGCTTTGAAAATGCTTGATGTTTCTTAATAAATGTTTCTGTATAACCATTAATGAAAAGATTAATAAACAGCTTATAACATTGCTTATTTGACATTCGGCAAGTTAAAATTTTAGTTTTGGGATAAAGCACCTGAGGGTGTCCTATTTTATTAAAAGCAGTCTATTCAAGGAAAATCATCTTTTTAGTTAGGTCACAGAGTGCTGATACAGAATTGCTGTCGATATATAATTTGTAAGGCTAACTCCGTAGAACCACCTTAGTATTTCCTCCACGCTTCACTTGCGTTTTCAATATCGATGGACACCTGAATCAAAATAGTTTATTGGAGCATAAAATAGAACAGGTAGTTGCTTCTCTAGACAGATAGAAAACTTGTATATAAGAAGGTCAGTCAATCATAGATCAGTTTTCTTACCAGTAGTCCAAACCAAACTGGCAAGACAACAAAACCTTCAGATTAAAAACTTCGCATTTTTGAAAAAAATATATAAAAATATGTTGCTTGCATAACATTTTTAGATTACAGTACCTATCTTAAATGTACATTATACTACTAAAATATAAAGGTAATTAATATTAAGGTACTTAAAAAGTCTCTTGATGGCATGCCTGAGCCATCACTAACTGCAATCTTCAGAATTTTGCCGCTGCAATCTCTCCTGCGGTAAGGTAACCGCGTGTCGCACTAAATATAAATTGCACTCCAAACTACTAATCCAACTACTTGAAGAGCAATTCACATGGTATGTGAAAATAATTTACCAGAAATGCGAATAATAATTTCAAACCAATCGCACATATGGGGCGTTTCAATTCCGGCAATACTACCTTCCCTACCTCTAATCTAAGTGATGTAAAACTAGGACGACGAGGAAATTGCGGTGTTTTATATCGTAGGTAGTACCAACTTTCCTATCAATCATACTCCACTATATAGACTTTAAACTCATCATTAAGTGGTGGAGGGTGGCCCGCTATTGGGGTGTTACACCCATATACAAAGAAAAACAGGTATCTTGTTAGAAGCTTAAAGTATCCGTATTTTAACGGTTATATTCCGTTAGGTGTGAGAGCGCCAAACTTTAATCAGTCGTTGACCCGAATTTGACCCTATTGCTGAAATTCCGTTTCGACGCCCTTATTATTTTACATTGCGTAGAGGTGTGATATTTCTAAGGTAAAATAGCGAGGTTTCACATGTTCCATTAAACCCTTTTGCAACGTTGCACGAAGGTTGTTGTCATGAGTCTGCCAGACCGTAAGCCTTAAGGTTTATTTAATACATCGGTATAAAAACTCTCTTTCATACGTGCTTACCGCATTTCTCGTACAAAAATAGAAGTAAGGGAACGATAACAGATATTATCTGGCGTGTTTTTGGGTTAAATAATAGACATTACGTGGTTACTCGGTTCAGTCGTGATGCCTAATATCGCTTTTGTCGATGAGTTCGTGGACAATGGACGCGAAAAAGCGATATTTGTACTGTTGTTGCTGAATTAATGTGTGATATTGTGTTTTATTGAGTGGCAACCTTTATTGATTGTATTTTCATGGGTTTACGCAATTAAATACAGTAATTCCTGTAAAGTAATCGAAAGTTCGGATTATAAAAAATAGTTTCTAGATCATTCGGTTTAATTGTAATCTCAGTCAAACCAATACATCGCGATATAACCCGCATACTGTAATTTAATTTCAATCTTTATTTATTTGAAGAGATGCTATATATAAAGGGATTTTAAACGTATTTTATTATATGTACCATCAAATTTATTTATAAAATTAGAGGTAAAAAAATATTTGATTCTTTTTTGACGTGCTTACTGTGACACAGTTTCCACACAGTTTTAGTTTTAGACTAAAGGTACGATCGTGATACGAACTGTCGAACCGGTTTGTGAAACTGTAGGAATTCTAATGGGTAACACTCATCAGCCCAAGTATTCGCAAATGACGTCATTCAGATTCTACTGACGGAGTTTTACAGTACATAAAGCGATTTGCTCTATGCCCAATGGCAAATCAGTCTCATTGGTTTTTTTTTTTTAATTCTTTATTGTTTAAAGAGTTTCTGTCCAAAATTGGCACGTCAACTCCATTGTGTCTGATTCCAGTTAGGGTGCTTGTACCCGGTGCATGTAGCTGGAGCAAGTAAAGATGCGGGTTACACGCGTGAGATATATACGCAAGCTACATGTTCAAGTTACTCGCTTTCTCTTGTACATGGTGCAAATAACTGGAGCAAGTAAAGACACGGGCTACTTGCGCAAGCTGTATGTACAAGTTATTTGTTCGTGGTCAAGATCTACATGTGCACGCTATTCGCGCGGTAGCTTTATGACTTGAATCGCGTCAAAATGTCTCGACGAACGAAAATTCTTTTAAAATCATATTGTTTGAAATAGAATTAGTTTTTATTATAAGTCAAATCGATTAGATCGATTGAGTAACATTTTGTTTAGTCTATTGAAAATTTCTGACAATGGTCACACTGAACTGTCACTTCCGTTCCCGCCTTGAAAAATTAACACGCCGTTTGCCCTCTCGCGTGCCTTGTACCTAATTGAAATAAATTGATCGCCTTTTGAATTAACGCGAATTGAATCAACTTCTAATTAACTTAATACGTAATTGCCGCCTTTGACTTCCGGCAAAGTTTGTGATAATTTGTGAAATATTGAACTTTTGTAAAACTGTAATTGTGAATCCTGTGAACGTGCATCGTGCTCTAAGACGGAGAGGACATCAAGTTGGAAGGAACAGCTAAGTGGATAATTCATTCAATCTATCGTGGCCACCTTAGTTTTGTTTGTTTTTCCCTAACTTAGTTCTACTCCTGGCATCAGTAAGAGTTGGTAAGACATTTTATTAATATTAGGTGTAGTTAGGATTATAATTCATCGCTGTGCAACGCAGTGCATTGTGTCTGGATCCTTGTCTATCGTGGTCAGGTAGATGTATTACACCTTCCACTGCATTTCTGTTCTGAAAATCCCTACCTGGCTACGGTAATTCTAGACACATATGTTAAAAATGTAATTTTAACAAGTAACACGCGAATTAGTTGCGCGGGTGGCTCGCTTTGGTACATGTTCGAGTCGCTAGACCCGCACATTTTTTAAACGAAATGTTTACGGTGCATATAAGCCGCGCACGTGCCTCAACATGCTCAAGCTACATGCACCGTGTACAAGCACCCTTATAGGACAAAGTCTCATTGGTATTTATAACTCAAAACTTAAAAATAACCGTTTGTAATTAAAACTTGTAATCCTGAGTTAGATCGGTCTACATTGATTTGCATATAATATTTTAGCTAGTTTCAAACTTTTGATGAGTTACATGTATATTTATATCTACTCGTAAGTAAATCCTTAGCACGAGCATCAATGTCGTGGTTTACAACTTTGCTCGCGTGGTTAAGCTAAATCCCTTGATATATTACCACGTCGTTTACATTGGAGGTTTCGTGCTTCGGAAACTATTATGTTATTTACTGCTAAAGTTATTACGCAAATAAGTATGTAGGGAAGTCGTTATGTGTCAATGACCGAAGGTTCGGATTAACACGTAATATTTTATGTGATATGCAGGGTTATATGAAAGCCCAATATCTTAGCCACACACTATAAATAAATTTTGAAAAGAATATTTTTTTTATTTAGGAAAAAGAATCTGAGAAGTACTTACTTTGTAGGTAGGAATTTTTCAGCTGTTCCCACCCAATAAACTTATTACTGGAACCAGTGTTGTTTCAATTTAATTTTATATTAATAAATTCAAACCCAGCAATCGAATCCAGCTCTGAACTTCACTATAATACCAAATGTACGCTATTATTGGTGCCTCCGTTTCTATAAAACAGATATACAATAGTACACTTCGGCTTGGTACAATAATTTTTCATCCCTTGCCAAATTACCTGTTACATAATGTAAGCCAATCTCTTGTAGACGCCAGATTGAACGGTGCATGCACATTAAGGCGAGGTTGCAGTACAGTGCGTAGCTCGACCTCACCCCCCCCAAAAACAAAAACACGGCGGTGGCGTCAGCGAGTGAGCGGGGGGAGGGGAGGGGGGGTTTCGTGTTTGCGTGTGCCACAGCGCAGCGTAAAAAAAACCGTAGGTGAGTTATGCGAACTTCAAAAGTGGCACATTAAAAACAGGCTAAATGTCTCATTTGGCTTTAGTCGCGTACGCGCTGAGGTCGGAAGCGCTCGCTCTTTTACTCGCGTGTGTGTACGTTACATTTAAAAATGCCGTCGTGTGTAATGAGATTATGCACAAACTATAGTAGGAAAATGACGAAAAGTTATGGAATCACTTCTCATTCATGAGTATTACAGTATTACAACGTTTTGTTTACAATTTGTAATAAATTCAGTATCACAAATAATAGAGTGAATAAAAAAATTGGCGTTTAGCGAGTGTAAAAGACAAGCAGTATTGTGCGTGTTCAAAGACTAAAAAAGTATCCAGATGGGACATTCGTAATAATAAAATACTGATGTGTGTTTTTGTCAAGTAATAAAAGTGATTTGAGGCTGAATCAACACAATATATTATTATTATAAAAATACAAAATCATACGTAAGTTACAAACATTGACGGATGATCAAAGTCCATTCACTTGTTCTTGTTTTTCTCCTTTTAGTATTAAACAACTAAGTAGATTGTACTGCACAGTTTTCGCTGCCGACCCACCGTACCCCTGGCAGTACCCCTGGGGGTATGGTGGGTCTTTCAAAGCTTAACCGTATTCCCAGATAATATTGTTGTGTAATTAGTTTATTAATTTCAGTTCTTTAATTTTAAGTTCTACTATTTTGTGGGATTATTACCAGTATAGTAGTAGTATTGAACAATTCTATGATAGAACTGTCCTAATTCTATTAGCGCAACTTGATGAGGAGAACAGAACTAATGGGATAAGTAATAGGAAATGTCCCAGTTTAGTTCTATGTATGTTTTTACAAGGGTATTCAATAGAACTACATATGCTCACGCCTTTTTCCCGTCGGGGTAGGCAGAGACAACAGATCGCCACTTGCTTCTATCCTTGCAAACCTCACGTGCTTCCTCTACATTCATTATTCTTTTCATACATGCTCGCCGGTTGCGGGTGCTTCGGACTTTTCCGTTTTTCAAGACGTCCCCAATTTGGTCCACGAACGTCTTACGAGGTCTGCCGCAACCGGCTTGTCCATACACCTCTGCCATATATATTTGATTCGTCAATCTTTCTTCGCTCATTCTCTCCACGTGTCCAAACCATTTCAGCATTCCTTTCTCAATCCTTGTCACGACATCTTCTTTCAGGCCACATCGCTCTCGTATTACTGCATTCAGAATTCTATCTATCAGTCTCACCCCACACATACTACGCAGTGATCGCATCTCAACTGCGTTAATTCTGCTTGCATGCTTTTTCTGCCATACCCAACACTCACTTCCATACATCAAGGTGGGCACCAGCACTCCATTATGAACCGCCAGTCGCGCCTTTTTAGGCACGGTTTGGCCGTTCATAAAGGCATGCAGCGCTCCATTCACACTGTTCCCCGCTATCACTCTCCTTTCAATATCACCTTCACATCTTCCATCTCTTGTAAACATGCTTCCCAAATATACAAATCTTTTAACTTGTCCCACATTTTCATCTTCAATCGTAATATTACACTCAGTCAAACTTTCATCCTTCTCAAACACCATCACTTTCGTCTTTCTTGCATTAACTTTCATACCTTTCGCTTTAAAACTCTCGTTCATGCAGTCCATCATTTGTTGCAACTCATTCGCCGATGATGCAAGAATTACTTGATCATCGGCGTATAAGAGGCACTTAACACGCAATCCTACCATATCAATCCCGCAATCAGTTTCCCTCAAATCTTTCATGCAGCTATCCATGAATAAGTTGAACAACCAGGGTGAAGCTGGACACCCCTGTCTGACACCTTTAGAGATGTCAAACCAGTCCGTATAGGCACCATTAATTCGGACACAGGCCCTCGAGTCCCTATAAAGAGATTTTAGAGCCCTTATTATAAAGTTGTCCACCCCATACATAGATAGCACCTTCCATAGATCCTTTCTATTTACCCTATCATAAGCCTTTTCCAAGTCTATGAACGCGCAATATACCTTCTGGTTTTTTGCCAGACATTTTTCGGTAACGCAGCGCAAGGAAAAGACTTGATCCGTACATCCCATTCCCTTCCGAAACCCTGCTTGCACATCCCATATCTTGTCATAAGTCACGTTTACTACTCTATCAATCAATATTCTGGCATACATTTTTCCAACAACACTGAGAAGGCTGATCCCGCGATAATTTTGACATTCCTGCTGCGAGCCTTTGCCTTTATAAATTGGAACAAGCACTGCCTTGGTCCAGTCATCTGGAACTTGGCCCTGTTTCAAGGACAGATTAAAAAGGCGATGCAGCAGGTTTACTGTAAGTCCCTCGCCAGCCTTCAACATTTCAGACGTCACTCTATCGAACCCAGCAGACTTTCCTGACCTCATACTTTTTAGAGCTTTCATAATTTCATCCTTTCTAATTTCGTCATCCGGGCCCACACACGCATCTTCTATTATCTCTTCTCGCTCTGTTTCACTCATGTCTTTCTCAAATAAACTCTCAAAATATTTTTCCAGCAATCCAGTATCATTCTTTCTTCATTCATGACCTCACCTTTTTCATTCCTAATCACTTTCATCAATGTATTCATATTCTTCCCTCGCGCTTCTTTGACGAGTTTCCAAAACAGTTTTATATTGTCTTGGAAACTTGCGCCGAATTGCTTCTCATATTTCTCCTTTTTCTCATTCTTCTTCCTCTCTATACATTCTTTAACTTTAGCTTTCACACACCTATACTTGTCCTTCATTTCTTTAACACGATCTTCTTTCATACCACCACTAGCTCTATTCGTTGCCTCTATTGCTAGGATATCCAGCCATGCTTTTTTCTTTTCCTCAACCAAACTTCGAATTTCACCCTCCCACCAGTCAGCTTTTTCACTTTTCTTACTTCTTCTTTTACTCACTCCGCATACGTCTTCAGCACATCTCACTACGTTGCTTTTAAATACCGACCATACATCGCTCACACTTTCCTCAATTACATCACTCCAGATTGTATCCAGCCGTTCACTCAATTGCTTTTTGTACATCTCTTTCACACGCTGCTCTTTCAATCTTTCCACTTTAATACGTACTAACTCAGTGGTACACGCTTTAATTCTGTGCCGCCGGTGTTTGAACAGACCACTAATTTTACTAATGACTAAATAGTGATCAGTGCCAACATCAGGTCCACGATACGCTCTAGTATCCACTACTTTCATTCTCATTCTTTCATCAACTATCACAAAGTCTATCATGCTTCTTAACACAACATTTCCTACCTTCTTTTGCCACGTGTACATATGTATCCTTTTGTGCTGAAACCACGTATTCGTCACTGACAAACCCATCTCCACACATACATCTAACAAGTATACTCCGTTCTCATTCACATTCTCATCTCCAAATGCCCCAAGTACATTTTCATACCCATCGCGCTTCACTCCAACCCTTGCATTAAAATCTCCAAGCATGACAATACGTTCATTCACCTTACGCAATAACACTACCTCTCTCATTTGTTCCCAAAATTCCGCTCGTACCGCCTTGCTATAGGAGGAGTCCGGTGCATATACACCTACCAGAAATAGAGGTGTCAGGCCTACTTTCATCCGGACCCAGATAAGACGCGGACTTACGCACTCATACTCACGCATGCATTCTGCCATTCGCTCTGAAAGAATTATACCGACGCCTTTACTGCCATGTTCTTCATCGGTAACCCCCGACCATATCTCTGTGAACGGGCCGCGCGTCAGCATGTCTTTCCCCTTACGCTTTGTCTCATTCACACACAACACATCTAGTTTTCTTTCGTTCATTACTTCGTAAACATCATCCATCTTCTCATTCATTCCTCCTCTAACATTTAAAGTTGCAAAACGGCATTCCGTTGCCCACTTTCCGCCCCGACGCGAACAATTCCGCATAGGATTTAGATGGTTTTGGCGTGACGTATGGCGAATATCGTCGCCGCCTACAGCTGTAAGGTTGCTCCCCCCAGAATACGAGGAGCAGCCTCGTCCTGCAAATACAGGACGAGGAGGGGATTCTCCGGCTCCGCCGGTACCCCCCTGGGGTAAACTTACAGAAATATTACCTACAGCCATGATCACGTCGGTTAATTATTTGACTGTATGTTCTCTTTACGCTTTAACAGTCAGTACCTAACGGCGGGGCAGACTGCCGGGTTTGTTTCAAGTTTTCCTTCTCTATGGTTAAAGACGTCAATATTATATTTGATGATAATGCGTCCGACGAAATACCTTAGTCGCCTTTTACGACACCTCGGTAGGAGAGAGGGAGGGCTATTCTACTCCGCCGGACACCACACGGCGTAGAACTACTGGGAACTATTCGTAGTGTCACGACATCGCGCTCATATATCCGAATGAATATGTTTTGTTGACGTTCATTTGTTTAATGTGTAAAACAAATGAACGTCTACAAAAAACATGAACGCCTACAAAACAAATGAACGTCTACAAAACAAATGACTTACAGAAAGTGATCACCTATCGATAGTGATTGCAGAAAACAGGTGCATGCGATTTTCAACTTAATTGACATTAGTCAGAATTTATAATTTTATTACCCTAATATTGCCAGAAAGCGAGAAAAAACAAAAAAACGTTTGTCATGAATTGTCAATAAGGTCGAAAATCGCATGCACCTGTTTTTTGCAATCACTATCGATAGCTGATCACTTTCTGGTAGTCATTTGTTTTGTAGACGTTCATTTGTTTTGTAGACGTTCATTTGTTTTGTAGACGTTCAATTGTTTTGTAGACGTTCATTCGTTTAACACATTTTTATACATACATATTTATCCGGATATGTGAGCGCGATGTTGTGACACTACCCTTGTAAAACATACATAGAACTAGTGGTAAATTTCCTATAACTGTTTCCCATTAGTTCTATTCTTCTCATCAACTTGTGCTAATAGAACTAGTGGGAAAAAAAGTATCACTAGTTCTATCATAGAACTGTTCAATAGAACTAGTGGGAATGATCCAACAGCGCAAGGATGATGATGATGAAGGGTCTTCAATAGTACCACAGATTATACATTTAATATACAAAGCATTATAACCATTAGCAGTAATACCTAAACGTTTCATTCTCTAATTTATCTCCTTGTTGCACTATATTATCGTACTAGCGCTTGTCTTCGCTTGTCTAAAAATACAAAAACGTAAGTAGTAAGTCATTATCATACGAGAGATAACACTGTTTAGTTTAATGTCCACGTAGCACGTTGGTATAACACTACGAGCATTTCAGCCAGGAGTACGGTTAAGCTTTAAAAGACCCACCATACCCCCAGGGGTATTGCCAGGGCTACGGTGGGTCCGCAGCGCACAGTTTTTATATTAACGTACTGTTTTAGGTTTCCATTGAATGAAATGAGAAGAATAAAATGCACTTTTTTAATAAATGTTATAAATAAATCACAACGACTTTTTATTTCCCTACCTTAAATGAATTAATCAAATTTACTTTGAGGCGAATTGAATTTACTCAAGACAGACAGAGTGATCATGTCGCATCTGAGTCAAATTATTGTTTGTGAAACGGTCAGCATGATGTCACAATGCGCGTCGATCCAGAGAGTATATGTTTATCTCTATTTCGCGCTAGCGATTAGATGTGCTATCTAACTTACACTTCTTATCTAATTCTTAGTGTGTCGTTTTGACATATTTATATTAGTGTGCGTACGCTTTTCGCGATGCGTGCCACTCGTAAGCTCCGTCATGTTACCTTGTCAGTAACCTGTCTACGGTTTCTTACTAGTATGTCTATGGTTTGAACGATTGAGTTTGGAATACGAATTACTTAGTACTTTTGCGAAAACGTACATGCGGGGGTGGACGGGGATTTTGCGGAGCAACGACGTACGTCCGCCCTCTATCACGCCTAGACAGGCACTGATGAACAGCCGGCGAGCGATATAATGCCAACATTTTGAATATTTTTTTTCTTGGAGAAAAATGATAACGAACTTATGAAATCTGTTTTTACCATTTATTTTAAAATAAAGAGCTGTTTCTATTGATAATACTTTCATATAAATTCATTATGGAATCTCTAAGCAGTACACGTTTAAAATTGTGATTTAGTGCCATGTTTGACTTTTTTTTATCGAGCCAATCATTCCAAATCGTGTGAATCGCCAATCTTTACGATTTACTAGAAGATATGTTCAACTTTTATACTTTAATTTTTATTCATTAAAAATATCATAGTTCATGGGACTTTCAGACGTTCAAAAATCTTAAAAAGTACTGCAACCTCGCCTTAAGATTGATGGCACCTGAAAATGGGAAACCGTCGCTACTTTGTGAAAAATGTCCCATCATCTATTTTATAAGACTGATGGGAACGAAAATTACATGCAGGGGTAATGTAGAAACTAATAAATAATATTTTATGATGCATCGGCGCACCATTTTGTATTAGGAAGATGGGAACAGTATAATCGTATTATTGAATTTGCTAGCTATTTACAAGATGGAAAATGCAACCACCACACAGGAGATTCGAATTTGTTAGATAAACAATCGATGAGAAATAGAAAATACACATATGTGTTACTTAGTCATATTACAAAATGAAAGAGAGTAAATGGGTTTTCATGTTCATTGCAGCAAAATCACATCACTAATGACAATTTTCCTATACCTGCGCAGCATCGCGATACGAAATCTGTGCTAGTATAGTGAACTTCTTAGTTCCTGGTCGCTCAGCATCTGTCGTGATGCATAATTCAAAGGTAGCAGTCAATTCATTATAAAACTAACAAGCTACCGTTGGTAACATCGCGCTTGGTGTATCATGAATGAGATAAAATAAATATCACCGCAGCGCTCATTATGTTTTCTTCCTTACAGGTAGCTATTTCCTGCAATTTAAAATGTCATATGTGTTTTAAAAAGTTCTACAAGCTGCCTTTAATTTTCAATTACTCGTACCCATTGCGAAATTTTGTTTAAATCTATGAGAACATATAAAGTATGTGGCCATACACGATGCTCTATAAAACAATTTTGAATAAATTTATCGGTTGGTGGGTGAAACCGGCCCTTAGAATACGATATTACAATATAAATATTTTTGTGAGAGACAATTAGTCAATTTTCAAACTAAAAATATATTTACATATATTATTACTAGCTGAGCCGGCGAACTTCATATCACTATTTTTTTTAAATATTCGCAATGTTTTCGTGAATCTAAACCATTCTCAAGTCCCCTTGAACACACACAAAATATTTCATCAAAATCGGTCCAGTCGTTTAGGTGGAGTTCAGTGACATACACACGCACACAAGAAATATATATACAAAAATTTTATTAAAAATTCTAATAACTGAAAGGCATGCTTCAACTATAATATAATATTAGGTAGAAATTCTTCGACACTATTAATGAGCAAGCGTGTTAGGAATTATATATTCTCAAAGTGTCTCACTGCTCAATGATGTCTAGACTAACTTAACTAAACACTAAGTAGTATACTACTACACTTGCTTTATTAACAATTAACGATGTTATTATTAAGTTTCGCAGTTAAGTGCAAAGACGTGCTCATTTTAAATAATTCACTAGCCGTCAAAATTGCAATAAGTGATTCTTGCTACAGTCACGATTATTTAATGCTTTCTCCAGGGTAATAGTGGTCTTGAAATTTAATTTACTATAATATAATGATATGAAAAAGAAGAATACTATTTGCTACATGCAAATAGTAATCTTGAAATACTACTTTGTGAACTGTAAGTATCAAAAGCAAATCAAATCATTAACACTTCATCAAACATTAATATTATACCTGATAATAAAAATTCTGTGGCAAATATCCTCTCATTTACATAAAAAGTAATGTTATTTCTACTTTGAATCAAAGGTTTCTCGAAAACTTTTTAAATTAGGTCAAGGACGAATAAATTATATACCCGCAAACATTGTTTCAAAACTGAACTTTGTATAAAATATAAGTACCTAGCTGTCAGATAGCACGGTACATTGAAAAAGCTTTAAACGCAAGTTTGTAAAAGTGCACCAAGTTTTAATGGCTGCCAGCCATTAATTACGAGCATGCTTACGCGCTCGGATAAGTTTTAACTTATTTTATATGTAAACCGAGAACGCAAGCGATACTGTCGAAAACAGTTTTAAACTTAGCTTTTCGTGTTATATCTTCTGTTTTATGATGCGAAATTTATAAAAGGGCTTTGTTTGAACTATAAAATATACTTTGATGCTCAAAAAGCTGTGAATTGTGTTTATGTAGATGAAGTAGTTAAGGGACTTTTTTCGTTCGATGATTTGTCATTGAAGGTATAGTATGTATTTTACCGAATGTAAGAATAATGTAATATACCTATAGCTGTTGTTGCACTATTTATGCCTGTAGCACAGGTTTACCCTAGTACAGGCACCCTATACTAATTTTACCTAATTTAATTAAATATAAGACCATTATCATTTTGTAATTTCGGAAAATAAATAAATTATTATTATTATTATTTGTTTTCTTAGGTTTTAAAGCTATATTATAAGGCATTTATGCATATTTAAATTGTAGCTACATCATTGTCAATTTTCATAGTACATCTAACTAATACGTAGTACCTCGTAGTTTAGCATAAAATGTGCTCCTATTAATTAGGGACCGTGGTGATGTATAGTAATGGATGGCATCATTAACTAGTAGCAATTGGACAAAGATTGAATACTAGCGCAACTGCATTTTGCCACCTGTTTTTAGCGGTGAATCGCTAAGAGCGAAGTAATATTTCGTGTTTTTTTTTCGAGTATACAGAAAATATATAGGTATAATAAGTACCTTGCCTCGAAGTGTAAACTATTAAATAAATTAAATTCTGTTTTATTTATTGTTCATCATGCAGCCGCAAAAGAACTGATCTATATTCTTTTTTAGAAATATTTAAATCCGTCAAGTTTATTACTAGTATCTAATCTTAATTTTCATATCATAAAATGCAATGAAAACAACAATATTCTGTACAAAAATAAACCAGCACATATATGGCATTGAAATTTCATATGGAATGGTTTGGAATCCCGAACGGATTTATCCTAATGAGTGTGGAATCCCGTTTAATATACAGAGACAGGTTCGGGTCCACATAATGTTTAATTCTTTAATTAAATATTATGTGGACCCGAACCTGTCTCTGTGGGTCGACGTTGATTACTTTTAATCAACGTCGACCCGTTCACATGTCAGATACCACAATACTCGGCCTAAATCTTTCAATCGGAATGTTAATCAAAGCCTTCTAATTTATCTAGATTTAGGCCAACTGTGCAACGAACAAAGTGTTATCCCAAATTGGCGATGTACGACAGTTCTTAATTGATACATGAAGTATATTTATTAGTGGAGCGAATGTTTAATAAGTATTTGATTCTTTAACTGAACCGATTGAGTGAAGGGACCATGTGTATGAAGGATCTTTCAGGAATATGTGTAAAGAAGATTTTTGTAAAAACAAATTTAAGCCGGTCATTATGGTATTATTGGTATTTATGGCTTATTTAAAAAAACGAGGTGGTAACTTTCTTTAAAAAAAGTTCCTTTATGAGGTCGTAGCTCATATCTTGAAAGATACTTTATCCGAGTACTTAATATTGCAGTGTTTCCTTGAAGTTTCCACCTTGCCATTTAAAAATAAACCTGAACTATGGCATAATGCTTGAATGATACCTCGTTTCACTTTGTCCCGTGTTGATATTGACCTACTTCTAGATTTGGTGTCGTCGTAGTAGTTTTATGTTTAATACTTATAAATCTAGAAGTGAGGACTCTTAGTAGATTTTGAATTAAGATTGTGTCTTTGTACATCATATAATACTATATTCCGTTTTGGATAAGTTTCTAGGGATCGAACACAGTGAGGTGACCGCTTTAACCATTGCATTATACGTGCAGTCGAATATTTGACGGTATAATGGAGAGATAGGAGTAACCAAACTCGCTACAATTAAGACTTTGGTATTGAACTATCTCTTCCGACTCTTTCTTGCCTGGAAATGTAATAAAATAAAACTTTTCAAAGGAATAAGAAAGAACGCCTGCAGATAGAAATAACGCTGCATGCTGAAAGGACGAATTTACTGATTTATACATTTTGTTTAGCCTCCGTCATCCTCGTCCATCATCCAAGCGCCATCATCCAGATTGACGACATTTTGATTAGTTCAGTTCTCCTGCTAGAATGACACCAAGTGTCAGAAAAACGAGTACCTATAACAAACGGTGAACAGTCTAGCAATACCTAATTAAAATAGTCTCGTAATATGGCCACAATTTATTGTTTAGGACATAATATTATTAGATTATTATTAGATATGAATATATTATTTCATTTCGGTTTAAAATAAACGTCATTATTTTAACTCCTCACGCATAACGACTGAAACACAAAAATTAAAAAATCAACCATTAATATAAAAAAAAAAAAAACTCAACTTTTCAACTTTTCAACTCGCTCCGAGATCATTTTGTTCTGGGCAATGGCACAGTTGACATGTGGTCAACATACCCATACGCAGTACACTTTAAATGGCAAAGTAGGAACTTCAAGGAAACACTGCAATATTAAGTACTTGGATAAAGTATCTTTCAAGACATGAACTACGACCTCATAAAGGAACTTTTCTAAAACTAAATTACCACCTCTTTTCTTTAAATAAGCTATTACCATAATGACCGTCTTAAATTTGCTTTTACAAAAATTTTCTTTACACATATTCCTGAAAGATCCTTCATACACATGGGCTCTTCACTTAACCGCTTCAGTTTAAGAATCGAATACTTATTAAACATTCGCTCCACTATTAAATATAAGTATCCGCATTTCAATGTCACGTGTCGACGGTATTACGGCCGGTTTCAATATTCGATCAATCCATGGATTTAGAGGTTTGACATACATTTTAAAATATTTGTACGATGCTTATGTCTAGCTGCCAGCCGTTATGCCACTGACGATTGAGCTTGAAGGGTACAAGCCCTTTAAGCCCAATCCACATTAACTATCGATAACAAATGATATTCTAGTATAAGGCTAGTATATCAAAAAAATAACCATTGTATTAGATGTTGGATAAATGTACCTATGTGTATCAACAACTTTTAGTAAACAAATACTTTATTACATTTTTAAATGTTAATGTACCTATACGTTATTATTATGACTATGTTAACCTAAGAATGAACATCTTTATAAATCAATGTTTACTCAAATAACAAAGTCTATTTCATTTGTTATAATCTTGTACACTTCTACATAATGACTATTATACACTATTCTGAGATAAAGGTAAAAGATTTAGCTGAGCTATAAATATTGTAGTCATGACGAAGACGTTGAAAACTGTATCATCAAGATGTCATTGTTTATTTTAAAGAAGCTGAAATATTAATGAGAGAAGATCTTTGATATTTAAGTTAAGTGAAAGAGGTAAAGCCGGAAAGCGGTCCCCGGGCTCTAAGGTGAAGTTTTGGATCGCAACAGAAACAGCGTTAGACTGATATTATCATCCTAGCTCTGTCGCTGTTCCGACCCAAGGACTTAATCATCATGATAACGATAATTTTTGATAGTTAAACTAAAGATAGCTGCGTTTACCGTTATATTCCCGACACAAACCGATCTTGAGCTGCCCGCATCTAAGCATTGTTCGCTATCGCAACAAAATCGTCCCTCTACCATGCGAGTGGGCTAGTGAGCCACGCCTACTGTGTCGTCCGCTTCATCTTTAATTATTGTTCAATAAGAGCCTCTAGTTATAAAAGGTCAGAGCTTGGAAGTTTGGTCCTCACGTTGTCAAGTTCTGACTAATCCACGGCGCTTTGACAGTCGTTATGGGGAGTCAGTACCCTCAAATTAACTGATACTGGTCTAAACCATGGAATATTGCTATCCCTTTGGGTTGCGGCGATCAGACGGCAGTCGCTCTGTGGAAACTTTGGTATTCTGTCATATCTGGTTATACCGGCAAGTGGACCTTGGGCTCCAAGGCGTAGAAGTCTTGGATGCAACCGGGATAACGCTAGGGCAATGATGATGATGATTGTAAAGTTCTAACCTAGGATTAATTGTAAAGTTGTGGCAAGTGACAGCGGCAATAGCCTAGTGGAGAGACCGACAGACTGCTACGCAGAGGGTCTCGGGTTCGTATCCACGGTGCGCACCATTGACTTTTCGAAGTTATGTGCTTATTAAATTGTTAATTATCGCTTGCTAAGCAATGAAGCACAACATCGTGTGGAAACCCGCATGTCTGAGAGTTCTCCATAATGTTCTCGAAAGACATGTGAAGTCTATCAACCCGCACTTGGCCAGCGTGGTGGACTATGGCCTTACCCTTCTCATGGGGGTCGATGATGATGCCAAATGTATCATATAGTATAATATAACCAGAATGATTTTGTTCCTCCAACTGCACAACATAGCAAACTGTGTCTAACTGTACTTATAATAAAATAAAGTCTTTGTAGCGTCCTGCCTGTCTGTATAAACGCTTTAAACTAAAAACCATCCAACGGAGAATAATATAATTCACGTCGGTAGAGCTGCTAGAGAAATCTAGCAAGAAATAAAAATCACCGAATATGACTTAATTAATAAGCAAAATAATTAATGCTGTTAAGAAGATCGGTTACACAAGATTTTATTTTTTTATTATTATTTTATTAAAGACTCACGCCTGTATCCCCAAAGGTGTAGGCAGAGGTGTAATACTACACCCACATTTCGGCAAAAATTTTTAGGTCCCACGTCATAGTGGGCGAGCCTATTGCCGTTACCGGGCACATCACCAGACTCCGTGTCGCTACTGAAAATTTGGAAAACACAGTAAAAATTATGTCCGACACGGGAATCGAACCCGAGACTTCCGATCAGCGGTCGCAGACGCTATCTACTGTACCACGGAGGATACATTTTATTATGTCTACAAATGGTGAAAATATGTGTGATGTAACTTCATACTGTCTATCATAATCATAAGTCATAATTAAATGCCGACTGATAAACACATCGTTTATCAACAAGTAATTACGCTTGCTTGCTTCAATTATTTGATGACCGTATGTTTTGCCTCCCGCAAGGTGGACCGACGATCTGGTTAAGATCGCGGGAAGCGGTTGGATGCGGGCGGCTCAAAATCGGTCTATGTGGAGAACCTTGGAGTAGGTCTATGTTCAGTAGTGGACGTCTCTAGGCTGACATGATGATGAGGATGATGTATGTTTAAGGGCACTAGCTCTTGTTATTAGCTACCATCGAAAATATCGACGGTCGTTATCTAATTATCAGTAATCAAGCTCCTTGGTTATGTAATGTCACGTATCATAGCAGTTTTTTATGTGAGAATTACTTGAAATAGATTGCATGCTACATTTATTTACATTTTAGTATTTTACATATTAACTCGTGTATTTTAAATTCAATCCTATAATTAATAGAACATGTCAACTAAATTACTAACACAATACTGCTTTCGGTAGGTAATTAACATATCTGAACATATCTATCAATGCTACAACGGATTATCATACCTAATGAAAATATTCGCTGCGGACACATCGAAATTGATTATGATTTCCATTTGGATTTAGTGTTAATTATGAAATAAAAATCTATGAAAATCCACCAACACATGCTTAGTCGACTTCGTGACTGAGACAATTTAATGTTAAACGAATTTAATAGGTAATATAAAGCTTACTTTTCAATTATTTCTTGATTGATTTATTTACACTTGAATCTGTAACAAACGCAATGGCATATACTTAGTAACTTTGTTGTGCCCAACAGAATCCACAATGATCCCATATATCACATACCCTGAGTCTTCATTGTGGCGTGGAACTAAATGATTGAGTTATGATAAAGCGAAACCACATATTATGAATAACCAACTCATACATGATTTCAATTGCATACATTACAGATTCAACTGAGGCCGCATCAGTACGGCTTGAGTTGAATCTGTGTGGGTAAAGTATTTGACTAGTTAACAATACCACCGCATTGTGTATTCAATTGCGTTAAAATATATTTAAACTTATACAATAATATTATCCAATTAAATTCTGCTTATTAGTATTGATTAATTACGTAATTAATGTCAAAAGAAGAATGGCAATATCAGTGTCACTTGTTTGTGAAAGCGAGCATAAATGAATTTATATACATTTTACAGACTGATAGCTGTAGTTTATTTTATTAGTTATTGATTTTTTTTATTCAATGGGATAAAGCAAATATCTAATAAAGAAATATTTTGTTACGTCTGAAATGCACATAGCAATAACTAAACGTCAAAATGGAGATTTTATAAGAATCATTAAAACCTCTTCTATGAAATCGTTAGAAACCTTACAAATAAACGACGAAATGCGTGAATTTCTTGTCATCTGTCATTGATACAGTTGTCACCGATCTTAAAAATAATATGCGTCTGTATTGTATTTATTTTACGCATTTTCGCATTGTTTTGTTAACTTTTCTTAGCTTAGTTTTCGTTTCTGCTTTCAGTTAAACTTTTGCATCCTGAGTGATGGTGTTACACAATTACGTTGTTGTATTGTGTGCCGATTAAAGTTGGCGTATTGACGGTTGTCAGTATAGACGTACTACACTGACAACCGTCAATACGCCAACTTTAATCGGCACACGACATCCTTAAGAAATACGCTTCTTATGTAAATCTGTATTCATTGGTAATACTGAACATTCGTTTGAGACAGATATCTGATATTGTTATTTTGAACAGATTTTTATTTGTGTAGTATGGGATTTGATGATTATACATTATGTGCATTATATTTGTCGTCAAGCTATTATTTCGTCACCAGTTCAGTTTTTCGAAGAAGTCGGAATAGAGGCATGTTAAATGGTTAAAATGTAAATAAATGCTTTGTAACCAAACATATTTTATTTTCCCTTAATTACTGTTTTATGATACATACATAGGACTGATGAAACGCCAAATCAGTAAAGTACCCCTAAATGCTCAATAGCGCGAGAGTTTGCAAAGTATAATTAGTGTAAGTTTGCTGGATAGAATATAGATAGAGCAACATAATTACAGAGAAGTGTGATGTACCTATATAATTATAAAGAAAATCGTAGAAGTAAGTGTTGGAAAAGGTACTCTCAGATAATAAACATTCCAATCACAGTTCTGTTATGCTCATGATACCTACGTATTAGCAAAGAGCTCAGATATTTACATAGGTAGCTCCTTGAAACGTCACCTGACGTTAGTCATTAGCGTTATGCGCAATGTACGTTTATTCATTGTACTGCACATACGTGAACTTATCACTGTGACAGCCTAATCCAACCTCTCTGGCTGTGACATTAGTGACCACAGATACTATAACCATATTAGTGACTACCTTCAGACCTGCCCACACTAAATGCGCGAGGTGTAACTTACAACTCTAACTTCGTTTTTCATTAAAATCCCATAACATAAAAATATTCTGTAATTACATTTTACTTAATAGGCCTTAGATCTATCTTTATAAAGTATTTGTACTAATGCTCGCGAAGTCTTAATTAACACTGGTAATGTACGGTGGTTTGCCATTGTTCTTTAAGTCATGTATAATTTTAAATTTATAGTAGTAAATCAATAATTGTATATGAATGTCAACTGACATAAGTTTAAAAGTCAAGACATAGTAATATGATTGCATATTGAAATTTTAACATTAATTAGTTATATTTTAGCATTATTTTCTCTATAAGTATGTCATAAAGTCATTTAGAGTATAGAAACATTTTTATGCAAGCCAGGCTGTGATTTTCCTTTTAAATATAGTAAGTGGTAATTCTTTAAATGTATCCGGTAACTTATTATACACTTCACTGACTTTATATATACATTTTGCTCATATATATCTAAGTGACACCTAGGTCGGAGAAGTTTAAATTTATTCCTAGCGTTTCTACCTTCTGATGTAGAAAATTTACTAAAATACTGTGGATAAAGCTTAACAAAAACGCAGAGTTCTCTAACGTACATGCAAACCAGTGGCAGGATGTTAAACTTTTTAAATAATGGCTTACAGCTGTCAGTAAGCCAGGCTCCACATATCCCTTGGGCTGGCGCTTTCCCGCGCCGGGAGAAAAAGACATTTAAAATAAGTGGCATCCGCCATTTTTGAAATTAGCGCACATGTGGCAAATTCCCGCTCCGGGAGAGATAATTATTTGGCGCGTCTGGCGACCGTCAGCTCCGGGAGAGTAGCTAAGTGTTTTTAAAAACGTGGATTTAGGCGTCTAATATGCATTTCGCATTTAACAAATACTGACGAAAAAAGATAGAACTACAGTTCCACAGAAACTCAACAAAGCATATAATTCCATGAATGTTCATTATTCCTGCAGTGTTCTGTGTGCGGTTGTGTGCTAGTGTTTGTTTACAACGAACGTCCGCGTATTTTGTGAATTTGAAGTATATTTTGTTGTGTTTCGGCCTAAACTTCATTAGGAAAGGATGGGTGGGTAAGTAATATACTTCATATAAGTAATTGTTTGTGTGGATTCAAGGCTTTTTAACAAAAAAATGCTTATTTCGTCAACCACTCCCACTTTGCAATCGTGTTAGTCCCGCCAAAAAAACTATTTCGATACTTTTGTGTAAAAGATTGTGAAAAACTAATTATTGTATAACTATAAACATATTTCTTACTTTAGATTCATCTAAGTAAATCAATATTTAGCGAAATTTGTGCCGGCATTGTGTTGACCGGAGCGGGACAAAGCCACACGGACATTTTGTTCACTGCTACATTAGTGTCGATTATTGCGGAGCATATTATATTGCCATTTTTACTGAAAATTAACATAAGATAACATAAAAATTAGCTAAAAATTATCTATATTGCTTTAAATGATGAATATTTTTTTTCCTTTTTTCCTAGGGAATTCATGAAAGTCGTATCCATACTATTGTAGCAGTGAACAAAATGTCCGTGTGGCATTTGTCCCGCTCCGTTCTATTGAGAGTAGGAATTGGGTGTTTTTGTTTATAAATTCTCAAATATTTTTGTATGCTAACACGTTTTAATTTTTAACGTAACTTTAGTATAATAAATCTAGTTTTAGAAAATGTTATTAGTATTAAAAAAAGATAATCTGAAATTGTTTTGCAGGTTATTCATTGTGAGTACCTATTGAGAGTCGTTTTTCGAGAGGTTTATGTTTATGTCTCAAGCTGAAATTTATTACTATTTTATTTATTTATTTATAGTCTCACGCCTGTATCCCCGAAGGGGTAGGCAGAGGTGTAATATTACACCCACATTTCGCCATGATTTTTTAGGTCCCACGTAATAGGGGGCGAGCCTATTGCCGTACCGGGCACATTACCAGACTCCGTGCTGCAAATTTATTACTTTAGGAATGTAATTCTTTTTTTAGACTTACTATATGAACTGAACTTACGAATAAACAAAAAACATGAGCCACTTGAGCCACGTCTCTCTCAGAACAAATCTTGAAACATGAGTCACTTCATAACACCGGCGGGGCGGCACCTGATAAGGCCTACATTTATTAATGTTCCTACTGCTAAAAATGTGTATGGCGTAAAGTGATTTTATGACTGTATGTTTTAAATTAGGGTATTGTTTTATAAATAAAACACAAATATTAACGAGAAAAAAGTATAAGTTGTTCGTTCGTCTTGTTAAGCGTCAAGTTTATGTCATATTCATACGTGTCTTTATTATCACATTTGATAATAAGTGTCGTATCATCTGCAAATGAAATAGTTTTGTGGTGGGTAATATTAGGTAGGTCATTGATGTAAATTAAAAATAAAAATGGTCCTAGCACGCTACCCTGTGGAACGCCAAATCTATTTAATTTGAAATTCGATCTACATGTGATTTTTTTTATTGTTTTCTATTTTAGATATTTCTACACATTGATATCGGTCCTTTAAGTTCGCTCCTAATCCAATCATTAGCGACTCCTCTTATTCCGTACTTATCTAGCTTATGAAGAAGTAAAGAGTTTTACAGAACTACCAATAAGTTTCCTGTTTGTTAAAGCAATATATATTTCTCTTTCGAACCTGAAAGTAGACTGTTTTATTGCTGGCCTGATATAAGTGCATTTATCCTCGCATCCACTCCGGAGACCTCAGCTTTGACTTTAAATATTCAGTTCAATTATTAAGTTTCGTTTTTAGCGACGAATGTTCTGTTTAAAAATGTATAACAGAAGCTGCTAATGTGGTCAGTTCACGGTACCCGAGACAATATCCGCGTTGATATAACTTGAATATTGGCATCAACATTACAGATGAGAAAATAAACTTTGTAGGTATATATACTACTTCGAAAAAGTAAGGCCTCAAAAATAATTGTAATGTTGGTACATAGTGGTATAATAATGGTATAATACCTATCTACACCAGCTTAAAAAACTACACAAGGCAGTATGCCTTGTGTAATTTTTTAAGCTGGTGTAGATAGGTATTATGATAGGGATAAAAGGCGTATTTACTCGAGATGTAGACATTGCTACGCAATATGGCTTATAAAGCAGCCATGAACTACTATTACTACAAAAATAATAAATAGGCATGTTTTATTTATAAATACACACGTTTCGCTACTTATATAAATGTATATTTTCTATATAATAATAAAAGCCTTAAATCTCCTGAACACGTTTCAGCTGTAAAAAAGCTATGTAGCTGTTTATGAAAAACTCATGAATGTGTATATTAATAGCAGGTTTATTTACCCCAATTATTATTTCGTGGAATGCCCTGTATTAAGTGATTAACATTTTTTTTATGAACGAATAATCATACTTTTTTCTTTTATAAGCAACATTTAACTTCGGAAATTAAAATTATTGTGATATCAAATAAACTAAATGATCACTGTAGCTTCAGCATAAAAACATTCTAACATTCACAACTATCGGCTTGGCCACGTGGACCGGCGACGCGCCTGCGACGCGACCGGCGACGCGGCAATTCGCGCGACGCGAAAAACATGCCACGGGCAAACGCGTTCGCCGTCGCGACCAGTGTAGACCAGGAGCAAGATCTTTGTATGAAATTTAGCTCGACACTGTTCGGACTTTGGTGCCAATATAATTTTTGTTTCAACCCGGCAATCGAACCCAAAACCTTATGATCCGCTTACACTACCGCAAGATCACAGAGGCAGACTTGATATTATTGTGTACCTAACCACGGTAATGAAATCTATAGGTACAGTATTTTATCTTTTTACAAACGATCGGAAGGCGATTTATACCTACGAGCATCAGGCTCGGTACCCACCTAACCTACTGCATACCAAACTCAAGGCGCTTCGGTATACATTCTGTAGGTACTGAATGCGTACTGAGCCAACGCTTGTAGGTATTGTAACTCGAGTTTGGAGTTAAAATATGGAAAAGGTTATGTAGGTAAGTGTGATCTAACTAACTAGGTATATGCACTTCTAAAAACTTACTTAGGTATTTTGAAATCACAGACAGACACATCAACTTTATTTATACTGTATACATTAATGTAGATATATACAACATCTAGACGTTCCAAATAGCTAGCCTAACTTAAAATTCTGAGAATAATAATTATCATGCTCGCGGAGAAATAAACTAAAACATTTTATACTGACTCAGCTCCGGCGCTAATCGCCGCGACTACCGCTCGACGCCATGGCGTGCGCCGTACTAATTCATACATTTGTTTTGGTCGCGCGACCGGTCGAGCGACTCGCCGCAGCACCGCTCGGTGCAATCCGCCAGTCGCGTCGCCCGCGCCGGTCGCCGCTGTGCGTGGCATCTTAAGAACATTTCTATACATTTGATTCAGTCACAAGTCGCGTCGCCGGTCGCGTCGCGCGAATTTTCGCTGCAGCGAATTGTTCGTGGCCAGGCCGTATGACTTAGTCATCAGATTCCAAACTAGGCATTATAGCAAACAGATAAATTACAGCGAGATACAGATTAAGTCATTGTTTTTGTTACATAAAGGTTTGTAGAGGGTAAAAGTCAAGACCGCTTTCTCACCTGCGACATGAAACATAAAATAAATCGACAATTTTACTGTAGTATTTTTATTTTAATAATTTTCACAATAACATTATACCAGGTTATTAATTTTAACTATATACATTGCTATCTTACATAATCATAATATCTAAACATATATATAGGTACATAAATCTAAAAATAAAAAGTGAAAATATGTACAAGTGTGTTTAGGCGTCGTAGAATGCCTCCGCATCAATATCATCGGGTAACGTGCCCAGAAGGCTGGCAGAATTGCCACGCTGGATGGCAATGCTGATTCTTTGAGCAAAGAATAAACCAGCCCTCTGGTCACGTGAGACGTCGATTAACCGTTTAGATATATCTCGGAATAAAGAGCGAGCGCTCGGACCCCATGAGCCTAGCGTTTCCACCCCAAACGGCTCAAATACATAATTAGCTACTAGATTACTGTATTTACGCCGTTTGAGGGTTTCCGCAGATGCAGCAGCAGCGCCAACATGGCCTCCCGTTCTTGGAACTTGGGATGGCGTGAGGTTGTCTACGCAGGTTGCGTCCCACACCAAAAGCCTATCCATTTTCCATGGCAATAATGACATACCGTCAGGTCCCTTCCCATCGTCGCGTACCAAACCATTTGGTTCAAGTACAGCTGGTACGCCAGACGTGACAAGAGCACGACGGAATCGACAATTATTTTTAGGGCCAATCGACAATAGGTCCACTATTATATAAAAATGAATACATTTCTTACTTAAATATTAGTGCCCCATTACTTATGTGCAAACATAAAAGTATATATAACAAATAACAATAAGAGGCAGATATTTAATATGTTCTTTATTTTTATAATGAATATCATAACATCGAAATCTTTATAACGATAACTTAAATATTCCTTTGACGCACTTTGAAAATACACTAAAGCTTATATTAAGTACGTGCTTTAAAATAATGTATTTTACTTCAAATATGTAACCACTTAACTCACTAACACAGGACTGCCTCCGTGGTCCAGTGGATATCGTATGCGACTGCTGATCGGAGGTCCCGGGTTCGGTTCCCGGGTCGGGCAAAAGTGTTATTGGGTTTTTCCGAATACTGAGTAGTAGCCCGGAGTCTGGTGATGTGCCCGGTAACGGCAATAGGCTATTACCCCCTATTACCTGGGACCTAAAAATTCATGGCGAAATGTGGGTGTAATATCTACATCTCTGCCTACCCCTTCGGTGATACAGGCGTGAGACCATAAAAAAACCACTTACTGGCGACGGATTAAGATGAAATGCTCTAAACACTTACGATTGAACGAAAAAGAGTGATATATAATTGACACAGAATTTTATTATATTCGTAAAATATTTTGTATAGTTACTACGTGAGTAAATATAATTTTTAATAACACAGCCAAAAATTTGGCTAATAACACTGCTTTTATTGAGCAGTCTAACTTGACATTGAATATAAGCTTGGAATCTGTTCCAAATCCTTTAAATTAAGTTATGAGACAATAGAGTCAATCTCTGGCAATAACATAGACAAGACATTGATAAATTTAAATATAAGTAATAAAAACACACTTTCATCAACCACACATTGTACAAAAAATAATTTAAAAAATTGTATTAACCTGGTGCATCAAAATATACAAGGGTTGATGGGTAAGGAGTTAGAGTTGGAATTGTTCATGAACTGTAACAATATTGATATTTTATGTATTACAGAACATTGGCTAAAAAGCCACCAGTTCATTTTCAATTTCAACAACCACTTGGTTGCAAGCTCATTCAGCAGAGAAAAATTTATTCGAGGAGGCCTGTAATTATAATAAATAAACTTTTAAAATTTAAAGAAAGGTCTGATATTGTGAGCCTCTCTGTTGAGCGAGTTATAAAGATATCTTGTGTCAAATTTGATCAGTTCATTGTTATGAGTGTATACACGCCTCCATGTGCACATTTTGAAAGTTTTCTAGTAATTATGGAGGATGCCCTAAGCAAAGTTAATAATTGCCATAAAACGGTTGCTATTTGTGGTGACTTCAACATTAACATTTTAGAGAAATGTTCTTTATCAATTGATTCCTTAAATCTATTTAAATCTTACAATTTAAGTCATACTTTTTTAGAACCAACTAGAGTGACTGCCACAAGTGCTACCTGTATTGATAATATATTTATTAACACTAAGCCTTTACAAAAATCCTTAATTAATATGTTACAGTCTGATCACTGTGGGCAGTTAGTCTGTTGTCCAAGAAAAAGCCCTAAGATTCAGAGTAAAATTATTAATTTTATACCTATAAATGAAAACCGATTAGAACTTTTTAAAAATAATCTATCAAATAAAATGCGTTGGTTGCCTATTCATGACCATCCGGATCAGTTATATAATTCATTATTTAAATTGATTAGTGATGAATTTTCTACTGTATTTAAACCTAAAAAATTAAATGTAACTGACCGTCTGATGTTTAGTGATTGGGCAACTGAAGGCATTCATAAAAGTCGGATTAGGTTATATGAACTTTATAATGAAAAAACTTTTAATAATAGTCCAGCCTTTATTAATTATGTAAAAAAATACTCAAAAACATTTAGACAAGCTTGTTATGCTGCAAAATCAATTTATTTGAAAAATAAAATAAAAAGCGCTGAAAATACCATAAAAGCAACTTGGAATGTGATCAATAGCGAAACTGGTAGAGCCAAAACACGCAGTCGCGACTACCTACTAAATATCAATAATGTGAGTATTGCAGAGGACTTGGAAGTAGCGACGGAATTTGAAAAGTTTTTTGCTAATATACCCATTGTAACTACAGCGTCACTCAAATCATCTTCCATATCTGCTGAAATGCTGCTTAAAGACTGCGTGCCGGAATGTGTTACGGCCTTTGAATTTGTTGCTGTTACTACAGATGATGTTCTTAAAAAATTTAAAACTATTAATATGAAAAAGACAAAGGATCTGTGGGGATTGCCAGTAAAGACTGTTTCGTCTATTATTACATTAATTGCTCCACATCTTGCAACAGTGTTCAATGGTTGTGTCACTTCTGGAACATTTCCTGATTTAATGAAGTATAGCAAAATAACACCTTTATTTAAATCTGGTGATACATCAGACCCCTCAAATTTTCGACCTATTTTTGTATTGCCAACACTTAGCAAAATTTTTGAGAAACTAATTCTTAGTCAGCTACTTAGTCATTTCAATAGACATAATCTTCTTCACAAGAAACAGTTCGGATTTACGAGGGGTTGTTCAACTACTGACGCAGCAGTTGAGTTACTGAAAAGTATTTTTGCAGCTTGGGAGAAGTCGCAAGATGCGTTAGGTATATTTTGCGACTTGTCTAAAGCCTTTGATTGTGTTCATCATGATACTCTTATCAGGAAACTATATCATTACGGCATTAAAAATAAAGCTCTCGATCTCCTGACTTCTTATTTGGGCAACAGAATCCAGAAGGTCGAGGTTAATGGTAAGACATCTCCAGGTTCTGCTTTGAAAATGGGTGTCCCGCAGGGTTCAATTCTCGGACCATTTCTATTCTTGATATATATTAACGATTTACCTTATTACGTTATCAATAATCATGAGATTGTATTGTTCGCTGAAAATCAAAGAGGTAGAGGGAGGTGACGAAGTAAACAATGCACTCTCTAAAGTTGTCAATTGGTTTAATGTTAATAATCTATTACTTAATAATAAGAAAACTAAACTTTTAAAATTTTCAATGCCCAATGTTAAACATATGCCAACCAATGTACAACTTAATGAATCTAGGATTGAGCCCGTCCAGACAACCATGTTTTTAGGTATTATGCTGGACACCAAACTACAATGGGGTCCACATATAGAAAGTCTTTCGGGCAAACTCAGTTCTGCAGCTTATGCAGTTAAGACAATTAGACGCCTCACAGATTTAGAAACAGCTAGAATGGTTTATTTGAGTTACTTTCATAGCTTAATGTCGTATGGGATTCTTCTCTGGGGGAATGCTGCAGACCTAAATACAATATTTGTTCTGCAGAAAAGAGCTGTAAGTGGAATTTATAACCTCAGTCCAAGAGTTTCTCTAAGAGAAAAGTTCAAAGAAATAAACATTCTAACTGTTGTATCACAATATATTTATGAAAATCTGCTATATGTACATAAAAATATTGACAAATTTTGTAAAAAATGTGATTACATTCTGTAAATACAAGACACAGAAATAATCTCGTAGTTCATAGCACTCGTCTCCACAAAATAAGTAGCTGTTTTATGGGGCAATGTATACGCTTTTATAACAAGCTCCCTTATAATATAAGATACCTATCTATAAATAAGTTCAAAATTATTGTAAAAGCGAAATTATGTTCAAAAGCCTATTATAAAATATCTGACTATAAAGACGACCAAAACGCTTGGGACTGAGCTGTTCTAATTCGACACACAAAAATAATTGTATTAAATATTTCTTTTTAATGACGTTTCGTAAGTACTTTCAAAGTTTACACGAAATAAAGAAGTATTTCATTTCATTTCAGTACCTATACAAAATATTTATTTTTATCAACATTAGATCTATGTACAAAATTTACTTTGCTGGGACTTGCAAACATTAAATAAAGGGACATCAAGAACATCCTGACACGGCATAACAATAAATAGATCATACACAGTGTGGTTTCGTGTAGAAGTCAAAACTATAAGACGGCACACTAAAAAGACCAGGCGAGTACATCCTACGGTATTAGAATTTGTGCATAGTCGCTAGTCACTATACTTAGGGCATGATATAACATAAATATGTTTTAATTCCCTCATTATTTTAAAGAAAGCTCCACGTCACAAACTCGTAACAATTGACACAAATAACAACTGGTACCAACAGTTCAGGTGTCAACTCTTTTATTAAAACACACAATGCGTCGTCGACAGGAATGTTCTTCCATTCTACACAAGAATACAAAACAAGGTATGACTTTCTGTATAGTCACTTCCACATTCAAGATGGTGCAATTTAAACAAAAAATTTAAGTAGCGTTTCGACCCCTTCTCTCTTGAAAGTGTGAGTTCTAAGCTTCGAGTTCTTGTAAAATTCAGTTCCCGCACAACTAGTAACACAAACGAGTATAATAATCCTTAAACTATTAACTACTGCGTATAAGAGTTAACAGCCAGAAAACAGAAACTTAAGTTTTTGAAGCCCAAGTCGGATCGTTAGTTTTAGAATCATTTGAAGTTATATTCACATTAAATTTATATGTCGATATGTTTAGGGAAGACTGTGTACATTTCTTCAAGAGTACCATCCAAATAGAAGTGTGACATTTGACATAAATATTATTAACCATAGTTTGTATATAGAGAATAGAGCTAAAATTGTTTAGTAGTTTCTTTGCATTGGAACTAAGAAAAATGGATCGGTCATTGGTCTTTATTGACAAACTTTCAAGGTGACTTAAAATAGGCAAACAAACGCACGAGACACAGCCAAGAAAATATATAGCTTAATAAAGCTGCATGCCTTGCAATCAATCATGTTATATAATCAAAAATTCAACACAAACCGTTTTTAAATGTTTGTGTTTAATTTAATGGTGCTAATACACTTAAACGTCACCTATAATGAGCATTCTTGCGAATGTTACAAAACGAATGGTTGTTGTTCTGTTACATGTGAATGATCAAATGTATCAGCACCATAATAAAACTATATTCAATTGTACTTTAATAATTAAATATTTTTCATTTACATTGCTATCTAAATATGTAAAATATTCAGCAGTAATATCGCAATTTACATTAATAAGCTTCATACATTATTCATTGTTATTCGTAATTATCTAGTTAGCATGCTCAAATTATGTTTTACAATTAAATTTAATATCAAATTTCCATTAGCGTCAATTCGGTGCAACTTATTCCTATATTTTGTGAATCTTCCATTTTCAAACCAAAATCTGATTCATTATAAAGAATTGCCAAGACCATTTATCTGCATCGACAATTGGAATTTTATATGACGTATAAAATTGCTATAACGTTCCGTCGGAATGCTTACAATAAATCGGGTATATTGTTTTATTATATTCTTCTTTGTGTATTCTTATAAAAATAAAACATCGTCCTAAACGGAAAACATTTATGAAATCGTAGCTGTAGCTACGCAGGCTACGGCGTAGACGATCGCTAGGTGACAAGATTGCTATAACTTATATCTACGTAGTACGCCGGCAAACTCTTTGCTGATATAATATTTGAGTTCAATCATCATTGTTATTTTAAATTATAAAGTCTGACTTGTGTAACTAGATTAGAAATCTTCGGATGGCATTATGATATAGGAAATGCAAATATTTTAAGAACCATTATATGTATATTATACATGATGATCAGGGCCATTTTAACGCTTATCAGACATAAGTTACAGTAAAAAATCTCAGTGTTCGATAGGCACGAAGTGGTCATTTATAATCTGTATTTATAAAATGCCTCCGTTACTGACTGAAGGGCGCAAGTATTTGAAATTTAGCATGTGCTTATAACGCAGGGGTGTACTAAAAACGTATTGCCCGAAATTCCCACAAGATCTCGATAAAAAATAACGTGCGAGCATGGTTGGGGCCTCCTCTTGTTAGTAATAAACTTCTATGTTGTATAGATACCTAGTGGTAATTCAAAAGTTTAATATAACAATATGGTAAATGTTTACACTTACAGAAACATCAAAATATACGTACATGTATGTAGAAATGTTCACGTTTAATACTTTTGTTTCATAAAAGTAGTTGCAGGAGTATACAACAGAATTTTTCCTTTCATACACAAGACTGCCAGACAATTAACAATCAATTAACAACAGACAATTAATAAATCATAACACGAAGGATGAATCCTTCATCGAAGCAATTAATTCAAAGCAAACCAACGAAGCAAAGTGGTTCTTAATCCCGGTTTTATAAATCAACATGACCCTTTCATCGATAAAAAATCACTTTTAAAATTTAATCCATATCCTTTCAACGTATAATTATAACATGCGGTCATTACCTAATTAAAATTACACAGATTGTAGGAGAATTCTTTATCAAAAATAATAGTCCTTGAAACTTAATTCAAGGAATATTATTTCGTTAATAGACACATTTGAGAATAGTATGCGCAGTCTAAATAAAAAAAATATACAATGGGAAAACAAGGAATACCATAATTTTATGTGCTGCACTTGGAGCTTTTTTCCTTTGGGTGTACCAAAGGAAAAAATCTATCTTTCTTCGGTCTTTTAATCTGTTTAGGCTTTTTACGCCTTCGGATTAGAAACCCAAAAGTGGACTGTTCCTCCTCCTCTTGAGGTAGACAGAGGATAATATATGTGAAGCAGACCAGATGTATTTGGAAACCACCACTAAAACTGCCGTGGTGCCCCTTGACGTTTCGTAGCGGGTACTGCAGGTAGCATTCGTTACCTCGACTTCAATAAGTATTTATAGGAAACTCTTAGGCGTGACAAAGTAATACTGTAGCTACAGAAAGGGTATTTATCTTTTTATTGTATCTAATTAAACAATTAAATTGTTAT
Source organism: Euclidia mi (assembly GCA_944739405.2). NCBI lineage: Eukaryota > Metazoa > Arthropoda > Insecta > Lepidoptera > Erebidae > Euclidia > Euclidia mi. The sequence goes on along the minus strand of OX123202.2, from coordinate 33,477,369 downwards.
ACTTACCCAGGTTACAAGATCTTCAAAACCCATTCAACATTTATTGCGTCTTGAATTATATTTATAAGGGCGATCGAGAAAACAAACAAACCACGACCATAGTTCCAATCGATTCCAAATTCCAAGAACTGCAAGTAAAAATATCACCTACGGAAGATTAATCTACAAAATCACTCAGAACTGCCTAACAAAACACAACGCGAATTAACTCAACAATTTTGTTTCAAAACGAGAAAATTTTGTCTGAGTTTCAAACTCTTGATGGACTCGTAATTACTTTTATTTTATTTATTTGGCACACAAAACAGAATACAGTCAAAACATGCTTTATAAAATATTAACAAAAGGTTAAGTTCAAGACAGCATTCCAAAACATGTGTACATGACAATAGTAAATAACAAAAGTGACTAGACACAAAAAAAAAGAAAAATGAAAAACAAATTATAGTACAAGTACACAATCGATCCATATATAGCTAAGCGAGTTACGTACCACTTGTCATAATACGTCTAACGTTTCTTTTAAAACATAGCAGTCCGCGGTTAAAAACGTCCAGCTCTTCACTGTGTTGAGGTAAAAGTTCGTTGTATAGACGACACATTCTGACAATGGAGTTGTAGTATGATATGTTATTTATGTGAACGTTTAAAATAAAACTCTTAAGATGTGGCTGACGGCTTCTAAATTTTGTGTTTAAGTTTAACATTGATAACAGTTCAGGTGAATCAATAATAGAATGCATTATCTTATAGAGACAAATAAGGTCGCAACACTTACGGCGACTTTCGAGAGATTGCATTTTAAATTTATTGAGTCTTTCGCTATATGACCCAATTTTTCTAGCAAGTCCAAGCCTGTAGCACATGATGTACAAACACTTTTTCTGGATTGTTTCCAAGCGTGTAACTTTTGTGCTGATCCAGTTAAAAACAAATCAAAATAATTTGTATTTATCACTTTGGTTCTAAAATGTCTCGTTTCTAATTATGTTAAACACTTTTAATTCACCTGTAATTCTAAGGACGGGTAGACAGTGATAAATGAAGTGCACGTTGAAAATAGAACCGCTATTCAAATTTAGCTTTTCGACAGAGCGACAGCTTAAAGTTCTCTTTGTCACAGGGCAATTTTTTTATAGTAATAGGCTGCAAACGAGCAGACGGATCGCCTGATGGTAAGCAATTACCGCGCCCGTGGACACAAGCAACACCACGGGAGTCACAACTGCGTTGCCGCCCACTGTGGATGGGAAAGGGGATAGGATGAGGAGTGGGATGAGGGAGAAGGAATAGGGGATAGGGCCTCCGGCACTCTCACTCACCGAACGAAACGCAACAGTTTAAGTACTGTTACTTTACGTCGATTTTCTGTGAGAGTACCCTCTCACAGAAAATCGACGTAAAGTACTTCCCCGGTCGAGCCGGCCCATTCATGCTGAAATCAGCAAGCCTCTACTACCTTTTCCTTACTACCCTTTCAATTCATTGGTATACGCCGTGGCTTTAAACCCAACTCTGCAAGGCAGTTTGTTGATATCTGCGGTAGCGCTGTCTCGCCTAAGATTTAAATAACCATGCAATGTTCTTTATATAATCTCGACGCCAACAAATATATAAGTAAAATCGCCTGACGAAACAACTCAATGACTCTTTGTTTTAATAGATCTCGTGATCGAGCAATAAGGAGGAAATCAAAACAACCGCATTAATGTTTTAAAATACACGTAAACAATACACAAATATTGTAATGTATATGATACTAACATATTCTGTAAAATTACTTTTCGATGATTCATGTACAACGACAATAACATTATTTATCTTTTTTTATTTTCGATTTGAATAATTTAACAAATTGAATGACTCATCAGGATTGTTGTATTTGACTTTATTTACCTTCCCATCAACAACCACTCTATGATTTCCCCGGAGGCGCAGTAAATAAAGGAGAATATTATTTATAAACAGACTACATTAATGTTGTATGCCGGGCTCATATATTTAGAAAACAAAATCGTTTTAGATATAAGGCATTGTTCGTAGGACGTGCGGTAATGGCAATTTTTTAGCTAATGTATTTTAAGGACCACTTACTCTGACACCACAAAATTATGTGAAAGAACTAAAGATGAATCTTGAAATTCTGTCAGTCTCACTCTTCAAACAAAAATAACGCGGCCATGCACGGCCTTAAATAACGCGGGTTTAACCGCAGGCTCATCTAGTAAATAATATAAATTCTAGTATACTCCCACCTTCAAACTTGTACTTTACCTCCAGTACATCTCCAATACTGTACATAAGTACATTATTTGTCGAGTTGACTGCGATATATTTGCCGAGTCGTATATTCGAACACAAATTATGTTTGCGCCCTCGAAACCTGTAAACGTCGCTATATTTCTGACGTTATTCAATTTTGGGTATTCACTTAGATTTCGTGTTTGTATAAATAGATATTCAATAAACTAGGCCAAGTAATTTGCTTAGCGTTTACCTTTTATTTTTGTTTTACGAGGTAGAAAATCCCTTCGGATCTCCGACTCTTGGGGAAATGAGAGCCGGAGTATGTGGTATAAAAACCACCTCGACTTTCTCATGTACCCGTGTGTCGGAGGGTAGGGAATCGCATAAGCATTCGTCGCTAGCCCCCGACGGGTATTGGCCCGCCAGATGGTCAGGCAGGCCCCGAACAAAACCCCCTTGGCGGCGGAATATGGTGTTGGGCTCCGCCGCCAAAACACCCAGCGGCCGCAGAGGATAGGGAGGACGGCAACGCAACTTCCTCTGCGGCCCCACCGCGACGCATCGAATGGTGCGCCCCCATTTGGTCGCGGGAGATAGGGCGCGCAGCAACGCAACACCGACACGACTCTCCTCCCGCGACCGCGCCCGACTGCGAGAGACAGACAGAACTGTCCCCCGCACCCGCACCGTTGGACGCATCCTGCGCAGGCCCTCTAAGCCCACGCGGAGCGTCCACTCCTGGGATCTCTCTTAGCTTCACCGCGGGTGTCCAATCCATGGTTACTGAGCCCCCCCACCACGACCAGGTGGAGATCCTACGGGGAGGGGGGGCGTAGCGTTTACCTGTCCTAAATCTATTTCAAACGAACTATTATTTACTTTATAAGTATTCATTTTATGTAAATAATAATAATACATTATTATTTCATTTTATGTAAATTTGCCTCCAACAATTTCCAACTGACAGCATTACTTAATGTTACCGAAACCTTTAGTAATTTTATCAGCATGGAATTTGGTGTGGATAAATGTGTGGTCATGCATGTGAAGAGAGGCAGGATTATGGAATCTGCAGGGACACAACTCTCAGATTCCATACAACTTAGATCCATCTCCCTAACCAGGATATGTCGCAGTCTTTGAATATTTTTGAGACTGATATGAAACAGATGTTGCAGGCTCGTTTCTTTGGCCGCCTGGAAAAAGTACTTAAGAGTTTTTTATCAGGTGACAACAAGGTGCGGGCCTGCAACGGGTGGGCCATGCCTTCGGCATACTCAGGTGGACCCAGATGGAACTCGATGCCCTGGATAGAAAAGTCTGTTCAATGCTGACTGCATCTCGGATGCATCATCAACGCTCGTCGGTTATGAGGTTGTACATACCGCGGAAATGTGGGGGTCGAGGTTTTTTATGTGCTAAGATCGTTCATAACCGCGAGCTGTATAATCTCAGAGAATATTTTCTGAGAATGAACGTGGATGTGCACCGCGATGTAGTTGCCGTTGATACAGGACTTACCCCGCTCGCTCTGGCTAAAGAGAACTGACACAAACCTGCAGTACTTAGTACTGACGACCGAAGAGAAATATGGAAGGGCAAAGAGTGGCATGGACGGTTCTATAGAGCTTTACATGACCCAGACGTCAATTTTAAAGCCTGGCTACGTTTCGGTGATCTTTTCGGTAAAATCGAAGGTTTTGTTTTTGCAATTATGGACGAAGTTGTCATGACAAGCAACTATTGAAAGTAAATACTGAGGGATGATACGGTTGACATATGTCGGGCGTATCACCGGCCCGGGGAATCTCTCAGGCATATAGTACCCAGTTGATCGAGTCTTGCCAACGGTCAGTATTTGCACAGACCCAACCAAGTGGCCAGGATAATCCATCAGCAACTAGCACTTGAATAGTATCTCATTGGTTCTGAGGTACCGTACTACAGATACGTGCCCGACCCATTTCCCGAAAATGGTCGTGCATTGTTGTACTGGGATCGGTCTATCATTACAGACAGGACTATTGTAGCCAATAAGCCTGATATTGTAGTAATAGACCGAGCAGAGCGACTCGCAATGATAAAATCGATATCACCATACCGCATGACGGCAATCTCGTGAAAATGGAAAAAGAGAAAGAGATTAAATATTTCGACCTAGCTCACGAGATTGTTGACGTGTGGGATAGTCATCAGTTAGTCGTGTCGTTGAATGGATTAATCGCCACGAGCCTCGACCAACAGGTAAAGAGGCTCGCGGTAGGCAGCTGGATCAAGTTCTCGACACGGCGCGCATCGTGAGGAAGTTCCTGTCTCTGAGGCCCTAACCAGCGGTGGCTTGGTCCGTGTACCCGACACTGGTGGGTCTCCGTGGTCCCTTTTATATTTTTAAATATATATTTTTTTAATTGTACTTTAATAATATAAAAGTGTACCAAGTGAAGAATAATAAATGAAGTGAATAATAATAATATCCTACCACTTACTCACGTTACCATCTAGTCCCAAACTAAGCAGTGAAGAATTATATTTGGAAACAGTTTGTGCTACAACCTATATCGTCTATCGTACGCAGGCGATGACAAACGCTCTAGAAGTCTAACAGACACCGCGGCACTACTTAAAAAAGGGCGTACCGTGCGTCCTGGTTTTCGATAAGACAAAAATCTTTGCACCATGTCGGAGGTCTTGGGGTGGTCTAGAAATTGCGACGTCAGTGTTTCCCACGCACTCACACGAAGAAATATATAAAAAAAGATGCCGACGTATTGAGAACCTCCTCCTTTTTTTGAAGTCGGTTAAAAATAACCGGGTGGCCTATTTTGAGTTATATTATGCATTATTTATTATTCCTCAAAACTATGAGTGACAATTTATTTGTTACTTTAGCGAATAAAATTTTGAAGTAGGTATACAATTGCAGCTCTTTGTCGAAGCAAAATGTTTAAATAATAATAATAATAAATCTTTAGCGCGAGCACTTCGAATTTATTTTTATTACGAAAGATTACGAGTGGCCAACTTAAAAGGTTATGCAACCAACAAAAACCCTTTTTAATGATAATATTGTATGAATGATTGTAATAACCACTGTTGGCCCTTAATAAATAAATTTATCATTGTTAAGTTGAATCCTACTTCTGTTATAAAGATAAAAGTTTATGAAGATGTATGATACTCTTTCAAGCAAAACTGATGAATTGATTTTGAGCAAATTTTGCAGCTCTATAGGTATAACCTATAGAGCTACAGCAATTAATTTAAGAATTTTGCAGTATTCGACATCCACGTTTGTGAAGCCACGGGCTGAAGCTAGTACACTGAAACAAGATTTTATGACTCAGACGTATAAACTAATCAACTTTTTTACGTTCATCTAATTAGTCTTTCAGTGCGCCGAGTTACTCTAGTTTTAACGAGTTTATTTTTAGCCTTTATTATTAAAATAAATATATACAGTAAATAAAAGTTACAATGTGTGGGCTTTTTATTAAAATTCTTGCATCGCGTGGGTATGTTACATGTGAGGTTATTTATAATTATGTATAAATAAATGACAAGTTATACAATTTAAAGTGCTGAATGGTAATTGCACTTTTTAACTGGCGATCTGGCTTTTATTAATGATGTTTTTTTTACTTAGCTCTCGATTTTGTCGTCTCAACATTTTTCGTTATCTTCTGTTTATATAACATTCTTCCGATACTGACTGCCTGACCGACAACGCACAGCCAAAACTATAGGGCGCAAGAAGCTGAAATGTAGCCTTTATGTTAATTGGGGTCCAAAGTACCAACGGTATCGAGAAAATCGGTTAAATTAAAAAATGTGCGGGGTATCTGCCGGGTATTCTCCATAACTTTATAATAATAACAACTTGTAAATAAAGATACAGCCGCACCTATGATGTCATCTATTGTCATACCTTATACTAACTATTGAAATGATATATGTATTTCAATAATTATATAATTTCTAATAATATTTGATGACATTATTTCCATAAAGCGTATCCCAAGCCAGTTTTGAGTCCTCCAACTATATCTGTTCCAAAAATGACACTATGTATACAGGTTGATTTGTAATTGCTCGTATTTCCTTCGAGAGGTGATTCTAGGGTCATAATGGAGTATTTTTACCCCCTACATATGGCGGTCCAAAATGAACCAGTTTGGAATAAAACGGTTCTAAGATTTTTCGAGCAAATTCCAAATTTTTGTTATAAACATCTTCAAAAAAATTATTTTGACTATTACTGGTAGCGAATTGGGCCTTATCTAATGGACAATTTAATTGCCCATCTTTTAAAATAAAATAAAGCTACTAACTCAGCATGGAATTTGAAAATAGAGCCAAAACACACAAAAAATGTTCAAATAAAATAAAATGACGCCACAAAACTGCAATTATTAAAAAAAAATGTGACATGTTATGAGTGTTGGAATAACTTCCTGGTATTACCTGCTATCCAAAAAGGTATAAAAGTCTTAGCCAGTTGGTGTAAATTTGGAGTTAATAGCCGCTTTTGTTCAAAAAAGTGCATCTGGATGTCTCGCTCGGCGGTACATTTTTCTGTATTTAATCTTAAGCTTTGCAATCTTGCAATCAGCAGTGATTTACTAGTAGGGAGATCAACCTTCCGAAATGCAGAGGGTCTTGGGTTTGAATCCTTAGCGTAAATCACTGTCCTTTGTACGATAAATGCAAATTAAGGTTTTAATTCTCACTTGTCCCGCGACTCCAAGAGCATGTTCAGCCAGTTGGTACCGGACGTCATGTTTTATCTTCGAAACTCTTTTTGGGGAGTCAAAACCCTCAAATAAATAAATAGTTGAAAGAAAAAAGCCGTGACACTTAATTAAACCATAAAATATCCCATTTCATTCATATAACGGATGTCAGATGGGGTTAATCTGTCGCAAAATTTAGATTCGTGATATTTTGCAGGCCAAGGCACTCCACTCCTACCGAACTAGTATTGTGAATATTGTTGGTCCACCCACTGTCTGGCGATTACGTTTTTTGCCCTGTTTTTTGACGGACGTTCGCGATTAGTAAAATTATGTGTGTTATGTAAAATTGAAGAGTTGTCAATTGTATTGCCATTTCTATGAAGTTCTGCTTAAGTAACTATACTTCGAGCTATGAAATTATTGTAACAATTGCATGTGGTGTTTACCTATAATTGTTTAATACACTACTGTATTTTTTTGTGTTATTCGAGAATATTGTGCTGCACCAGTGTAATTAAATGTTGGTAAACCAAATAAATAAATAAAAAAAATTAGGTTTTTTGCCCTGTACGGGCGGTTTTCATGCTGGGCAAAATATTATACATGGTTCGCCGTTACACCGAAACCGTAGGGTTCTAGGCGACTTGGAGAAGGAAATGGACTGTATACAGAGGATAGCAGTTCTTCGCCGCCTAGGAGATGGTTACGGGAAGGGGTGATTGAGTGGGTATAGGATATTTCAAGGATGGAGGGCACTTACCTTATACAACCTTCTTCGTTTCCGTAGGGCAGTCTCCTGGTGGTTTCGTAATGCAGCTGCTTGTTTTAACTTCAATTCACCATTCGCGAGCGGGTTTTCCTTGGTGGAAGCGGTAATAAATCACATACAACGGTGCGGCGCGGTACGGTATCGCGGACACGTTCTCAGCGAGCGGAATGTCCTGGACTGTCACTCACGTCCACGATCGCGGCGATGAATCAGGCGAAAGGCAGTGCCTCTTCCAGGGAGTGGGATAGAGCGGGACGGAAATATGGTATCGCTCGCACTAGAACAGCATGGAACGATTGATGTTGATGCGATTAGTTATAGATAGGAAGGTAGATGGCGCTACCATATCCCCCCGGCCCTAAGGGGTTGCCTTTAAGTAAAATAGAATTGAACTTAGCTATGTTGGGTGTACTACCGCGTAAGCCATCAATAGGCTAAGACAGCGATATGACAATAAAATTAATCTAAATTAACTTTAGCGAAAACTACAAACGCAATAATAGCGAAAACTACTAACTAAATACTTAAACTAAGAGGTAGGTCCAACTTCAGGCTAGATCTCACTGAGTTGGAAGCGGACGCGAGTTGATCAGTGCCTCGACTTGTGCAAGGACAGTTAAAGGCTCTTCGTAAGAGAGGATCTGTGGACCTATAACTTTGAAGAGATGCGTTTTAATTACTTTGACCATGCTTGCCCAACATCCACCGAAATGTGGTGATGCTGGTGGAATAAACTTCCAGTCAATATGATCTATGGAAAGTTCTTCCTGAAGACAAGTACGATAACCCGCGACGTGATTGAAACAAGTAGCGGGAACAAGTTCAATCAATTTACTAACGCGGTTGGCGACAAAAGTCTGCCAGCGATGAGGAGAAGAATGAATCCAAGCGAGCACTACTTTGGAGTCGGAAAATGCGTATATTTATTAATAGAGTAGTGGGGCAAAACTGTGTCTTGAACCTTGTGGAGCAACTGAGACAGCAGAAGGGCCGCGCACAACTCCAGTCTCGCAGCCGAAATAGTTTTAACAGGCGAGACCTTAGACTTGGCACAAACTAACTGCACCGAGTAGTTAGAACCAATGCGGACTTGCAGGTATACGACTCCGCCGTAAGCACGCTCGCTGGCGTCAGCGAAACCTATTAAGTTGATGGTACATCCATCTACCAACCCAAGATGACGCGGAATAGTAATTTGATTGAGCGCGGTAAGCTCAATACAAACTGGCCCCAAGCGGCGACAATATGGTCAGGGGGTGTTTCATCCCACTCATGAGATCTTGATCAAGAGCTTGGCGTACAAAATTGTGGGAGCCACAAAACCCCTAATGTCCCATAGTCGAGCCACTGTGGACAGAATAGTGCGTTTGGTGCACTTAGCATCTGGTGGTGAGACGTCAAACCGAAAACTATCACAGGATTTGTCCCAGCGTAAACCGAGAACCTTATGCGGTACAGACTTCTCAAACTCAATGTCTGGAGAAGCATTATGAGAATCTGGTATGCGTGCGAGAACCTCCTAAGAGTTGCTTGTCCATTTGACAAGATCAAACTGGCCTCGCTTGAAAAGCTGAATAAGCTCTTCACAAAGCGAAATTGCTAGCGGAGCGGGTATGACATTACAGGCAATGTCATCTATATACAAAGCGGATGTGTAGTATAGTATAGTGTAGCGTAGCGTAGCTTAGCATAGCATAGCGTAGCATAGCATAGCATAGCATAGCGTAGCATAGCGTAGCATAACGTAGCATAGCGTAGCATAGCATGGCGTAGCATAGCATAGCATAGCATAGCATAGCTAATTAGTGCTTTATCTTACACACAGTTTTAGCACCCACCTTGATCTCTTGAAGAGCAGAACAACAACAAGACGTAATACAATGAGCAGTATGTAACGTAGGTACGGTACCCATAATCACATACCCAAGTACCGTCTCAATAGCGGGCGGTAAATCATATCGCTCACTACGTACTATTTTAGTTAGTAGCAAGTGCGGAAATATTGAAGCTCCGATCAAAATATCAATGCCTGCAGGATTCGCAAACTCCGCGTCGGCTAGCGGCAATGACTCGAGATGAGTGAGTGATGCTACGTCTACATTAGCGTTCGGCAATGCGTCCGTGATGCGCTCCACGATAAGCGAAGAGATGTTAAAATTAATATTCCTATCAAAACGCGAATGTATTTTAACATCTACGGAACCCCTGCAATGCCTTTCTGATCCGCCTATCCCTTTGACGGTTGAGTTTGTATTTTTAAAGTTATTCCATAATCCGAGGCGTTTGAAGCATTCCGATGTTATTAGATTGGTCTGAGATGCGCTATCTAGCAGACAACGTACCATGTGCGGCGACCCATTAACATCATATCCGATAACTTGCGCTGTCGCTAACAGTACCGTCTTAGACGCCGTACACTGCGTTTTGGCCTTGCGCGGATCATTATAGATGCGCGAGTGCCGTCCTCGCGTGCGCGTCGCCCGCGCAATGGATGTCATACACAACGATACTTCGCCCTCAGACGCGGAAGGCGCAGCTACCGTGGTCTGCACTTGCGGCGCGAGTGTGTCAAGGTTAGCGGCTTGGCTTGACAACGGGTTATCTTTATCGAAATGTAACAGTGTATGATGTTTTTGATTACACGAGCGACATCTCGTTCTACTGGAAAAATTACTCGTTTTATGTTTTATGCTTAAGCAATTAATGCAAGCTTTGTTATCTTTTACGCATTTAAAACGAGCGGTTGCATTCTGATTATCGAAGGCGGGACACTTGTATAAGTGGTCGTGCACTATATTACTGCACAGACACTTCTGTGAATTATTACTATTAGATTCCGAACATGTTACGTAAGATTGTGGATTAGGGACCGAGTTATTATTACTATTTCGCGATTTATTCAACCTTTGTTTGTTGCTGTTAGTGTTAGACGGGCCAGGTGAACCAGACTGCGTATTATGAAATATTCGACACTGATCTTTGATGAACGAAATAAAACTATCTAGTGTAGGTATTTTATTATTGCGTTCCGTCATCTCGAATGCGCGAATTGTATCAGTGTTAAACTTTTTAAAAGCGAGTTGAAGCAACATAAAGTCGGAAAGATCTTCTAATTTTAAATTCCTAAGAGAATTAACCGCGGTTACGAAGTTATCAATAAACAACTGGAAATTCGAGACAGACGCGTTGCCGGACAGTTTGAGATTTAAAGCTTGGTCAAAGTACGTAGACGCTAGGAAGCGCGTGTCCTGATATCTGTCAAGTAGTGACTGAAATATGACCTGATAATTCTCAGCACTGGGTGTGACACCTGCAAATACCGACTGGGCCTTCGGTGACAGTTTACCTATTAAATAGTACAACCTGTTTACCTATTAAATAGAACCATTATCGTGCACTGTAGACTTAAAACTCGCATAAAATAACGGCCAATTTCGTATATCTCCGTCAAACGACATAATCTCGATTGGCGGTAATCTCGGTTTGCGGGCAACGGGCTCTGCCGAACATTTACCCTCCATTGCGATTGTATACGCTTAATAATACAATAAAGATCTTCGAATGAGGTATACGCCTGATAGTTCGGTTTTTCATCAGGATTGATAGAAAGTAATCTTGCGTTATAATCGTCTAACAACTTATGAAAATCTGTTCGAATACTGTCTACTGTTATACAATAACTGAGAAATGCTTCGCAATTACTGTCAGACATAGATGCGGTTTTTGATCGTTCATAGATGTTTTGAATGCGCTCAAATAAAATATTGCGTTTCGCTTCTAAGATTGTCATCTCTTTGTCTTCCGACACGCGTGACTTCTTTTGTTGTGACATGCCTACGTAAGTATAAGCTAATGAGACCGAAACAAAATAAGAATATCTAATGTATCTATATAAACTATATAATCTATATAAACATGTATAACTGTGACACGAGAATTTTATATATTAGATAAATATATAGAATGAGTAAAGTATCAAGTGACACAAATCAGTTCCTGGTATTGGTAAAGGAAGTTTATAATCAAATTATAATACCTGTGAATAGGTCACTAGTTGGCCTTCTAAACCTTCAAAACAAGTATTTCCTGAGGTAGTTTTACGCCGAGCAATTGGCAAAAAGTTTAAAACTAACGAAATAACTTGGAGATAATATACTTCGCTATATATAATTTACTTCGCTTTTCTTATAAACTATTCAAAAGTTTCGTTTTATGTTTTAATGTGTTTTATTTCAAAGTTCCTTTGGGATTCCTGAAGCTTGATTTTAAAATTACTTTGACAATGTCTTTGTATTCTTATGGTTTACACTTGAGCATTCACCTGTAATGAGCATTCGTGCGAATGTTACAAAACCTAAAAATAAACGAGTAAGTTTTAGCGAGCATTCTGACCAACATTCTGGCGAGCCTTACAATATAGAAAATGCATAGCAACCGCGCTGCAATGGCGGCTAAAGCCAATATATCTACTTCACCTTGACTTATGATTTTTACCTAATGTAATGACGTACATAATTATGACGTTTCGAATATTCGTAGTTTGTCACTAATTTTAACTTTACTATTGATGAGCTTACCCAGAATGAATATCGATAAAATATTATGTTTACAATAAATCCTTAGATTTAATTTAATCGGAATTAATTTCAATAGAATGTTCATAAATCTTCGATATCGATAAATAAATTTGAACCTAGGGACAAGACATTGAATAGGCTTAATAATTCACACAGAATTATTAAATCTATTGAAATTAAGATCTGCATTTAATTATTTAGAAACGACATTTGTTTATGCATCTTACTCTTACTACATACATACATATACTCACGCCTTTTTCCCGTCGGGGTAGGCAGAGACAACTGAACGCCATTTGCATCTATCCTTACAAACCTCCCGCGCTTCCTCTACATTCATTACTCTGTTCATAAATGCTCGCCGGTTCCGGGTGCTTCGGACCTTGCCATTCTTTAAGATGTCCCCAATCTGATCGACGAATGTATGACGAGGTCTGCCGCGTCCGACTTGCCCACACACGTTAGCCTCATAAATTTGATGCGTCACTCTTTCTTCACTCATTCGCTTCACGTGCCCAAACCATTTCAGCATTCCTTTCTCAATTCTTGTCACGACATCTTCTTTCAGGCCACATCGCTCTCGTATTACTGCATTCGGAATTCTATCAATCAGTCTTACCCCACACATACTACGCAGTGAACGCATCTCAACTGCGTTAATTCTGCTTTCATGCTTTTTCTGCCACACCCAACACTCACTCACTACCGTACATCAACGTAGGCACAAGCACTCCTTTATGAACTGTCAGTCGCGCCTGTTTTGGCACATTCTGGCCGTTCATAAAGGCATGCAGCGCTCCATTTACACAGTTTCCCACAGTCACTCTCCTTTCAACTCTTACTCTAGAATAATAATATAATAATAATATATTCTACCACATTCACACAACACCATTCTAGTCCCAAACTAAGCAGAAGCTTGTACTATGGGTGCTAGACAATGGATATATACTTTTTTTTTTGTAAATACATGCATATTATACATAGAAACACCCAAAAAGAATACATAAGTCAAACTGAAGTAAATATATTTGATAAAACTGCTGTTGTAGTGTGGTTTCTATAATTTTTCTATATTCTAAGGATGGTGTTCGCTAGAAAGATCGTAAAAATGTTCGGCTCTGTTCGTTGTTCGGTTCAACAAAACAAAAAATGGTGAACTCTCGCTGTTCAGTTAGAGGTGAATGCTCAAGTGTATTAGTGTCATTACAATACCAAATAAATAGGAATTTCGTTTTCAAAACTAATTATTTATACATATACCGAGATCTCTGTAATCTGGCAGTTTACTCAATTAGAAAAACAGATACAAGTTTTCACGGTTTACTTATTTAGGTGGTATATGTGGTATTGAATAAAATTCGACCTAAATTAGAAGAATGTACCTACTAAAGGTTTACCTTTTTCAAAGAGAACACTTTCTGACACTTGTTACTTTGATAAGTAGCATTCTTTCAAAACTACAAAAAAATAATTTGCATAGCTGATGTAGCTTAAGGCAAGAAAAGCTACAAAACAAAATATATGAATACTGTCCAAAAAAATTATTATTTAAAGTTGTTCTATCTCTGCCTACTCCTTGGTGGAGGTATAATACTTCACAGCTGTGAGTCTATAAATAAATTAGAATTTTTTTTTAAAGTATGGTAAATTACGATACTTTCTCCTAGCTGGACCCGTCATCAAGCAAGCGAGAGATGGTAGTCCGTGTGACGCAAGAGCGAGCATGCCGTGGCGTGCGCGCGCGTCGCACTGCAGCCGTAGACGTAGGGGATGATGGGTCAGCCTTTCTCTCCGAGTGCTTCTACTTCAGGCTGAGAGCCGACAAGCTACACACCACCAGCGTCACTGTACAGGCGATGCAGCCACACTCTGTATATGCCAAAGATGATTATGAAAGTGTCACCAGCTAGATCCTGATCCGCAAACGAGAGATGTTATATAGTCCATGTGGCCTAAGAGCTTGCTAGCGCATCAAGCTGCGGCTGTAAGTATGTGTGGCATACAATGAGTCTGCGATGATTTTTTCAACTTCGCCAACGAGCCACAACCGCACAATAACTGGTTCCGTAGTTGTTCTAAGGAGGACTCAAGCTCAATATTGATTTTATCATCTGCAAAAATAAGTTTGAGTTAGTCGACGTAGTTACATTTTGCTATTGAGAAAAGAACCAGATGAAACTACAATATCTCAAATCTCAATTCACTCGAAATTGCTTATCTCTTAATTGTCTGTCTATTGTTAAGTAAGTAATTTGATAAAGAGTGAGCACCTTCCAAGACAAGAGCCCATTGATACAACGACAATCTATCCTCTTTTGTTTTTCAAGGCTGTACAAACTTTGCTATCTACTAGTTGACACAAAGATGCTATTAATACTCTGTCTCTATATATACTAAAAGTAAGAAGAAATAAATACCACTCCGTTTCAATCACGAGTACGACAAAGAAAAGATAAATGAGTACCCAAAATCTCTTGGATAGAATGAAACTTTAGAGCCGATAAGGTTAATACAGATACAGATTGTTACAAGAACAGTGAAGTAGCGGCAACAAAAAAAATTACAGGGTTAGGAAGTGAAATGAATATTGTTGAGACAGGTGCGAAACATTTAATTTCTAGCAGAATTATCTTTTAAGCTAAAGAAAAATTCGCCGTTTATAGTCCAGGGCTTAGATAAATAAGAATCGATTTTAGAGAAGGTGACCTATTCCACGTAAGCTGGATCACACTTCATATTCACTATGAATAGTGATACCCTGTTACATACATACCTAAGTATAAATGCCACCTATTTTGTGATCATAACGTCTTGGGAGACAATGGAACAGTGTAATAATTAACCCAAAGTGGAAAGTTCTGAACCGTCATACAACTTTTCCCATAGTTTCATAATATGATGTCGCGCCGCCAATGATTTATGTTTCATACATTTCCCCTGGCGTTAGAAAATACGCACCGGTGGGTACTTCGAATAATATATCTACTGAAGTGAATGTTCTAAAAAAGAAAAGATAAAGCTTACTTGAGTTGTTTCAGAAAAGTTTTAAGAACGTCGTAAAATATACATTGCGTATGTTGTTAGGGATAAAGTTACCAGTATTTTTTCTAACATGAATTCATCATGATGATGTGTATATAAAATGTTAATAATTTATATATTGTTGTTTAAGATCGACTGCTCGGCAAGTTCGTGGTAGGATCATACATGTTCGCCGGAGGCCGCGCCTTACAGCACTGGAACTCGGCCCTCGCCGCGCCAATGGAGCAAGTCAAACAATGGCACCCGCTTACCAATTAAACTCGACAACCCGGCCAACACAATGAACACACGACGACTACCCACCCGATCTAGCTCTGAGTCTATTTAAATCAGACGTATTATAATCTCACACGGTCTTATTAATAAAAAATGCTTATTCTCCTCTTACTCCAAAGTAACACCGGGGGTAGTTAATTCTAGATCAGTTATGGAATAGCTACGTGTTAATAACGGTATTAATAAATACGAAGTAAGTTCGGAGTAACAATACTATTCTTACCCTGAGATTAAGGTATACGTTATGGCAACCCACTGATATTAAAAGTAAAAAGAATGAACAAAATGACCTGGTCGAATAAAAACTTTTTATTAAACACTTTTATTTGACAACTAGCTTTTGCCCGCGGCTTCGCGCGCGTTAAATTCGGGGTAACACAAATCTACTTTTAGTCTCAAGTTGTGGGAAGACACTCCTGATTATTCTAAAGACTTCAGAAACTATTGGGTACAAAGTAGCTCGGTCAGTAGGTATTCATGACACTATATACCTAGTATTATATCTACATAATAACATCGCCTTGCATACAGTCAAATGTCAAAGCTATGTTCCAATACATATCCAATATAATATCTAATAAATAATATCTATAAACACTTTCACGTTTATAATATTAGTAGAGAAAACTGTTTCAGCCGTTTAAGCGTAGTACTTATATAATTATTAGTTTATATATGCGAATAATGTAATCACCGTGCACAATATGACATTATATTGTAGGATGAGTCAGTAATGACAGACATACGCACAGCGCACTCAATTATCATAGCGCCGTACAAATTTCTACCCTTTGCAATGGCAAGCGTTTGTGTTGGTTGGCAATCTTCAATGAAATAATCTCCATTAATTACCCTTTACCATTATTAATTAACCCACAATAATAAAATTACAAAATCAGATACTAGTAAGTACTCTAACGAACACCAAACAAATGTGAAAATATATTTGGGTTATGTATATAAATCTCAATGAAAATTGGAAATACAATATAAATCTACGAGCTTTTGCCCGCGGCTTCGCTCGCATAAATTTGAAGTAACACAATTCTCTCATAATAAACGGATACTTTAATAATCATTGTCGTTTAAACAAACTGTTTATACCGATAAGAAATATATCTAACTGCAAGAAGTATTTACACATGGTATACAAACTACATAGTAGATACTCAACATGACTGTTATTCGGTGACAGTGACTTTTCTGTCTTTTTTTATTATTATAATTTCTAATACATACTGTCAGAAGCATTAGAAATTAACAAAATACTCGACAATCCGAATTTTGCGGATATATGTTGTCGAGTCGAAATCTTTATTTTTTATGTTATAGTATTCAGGTAAAGTTTCGATCTAGTCTACCGTACCCCGTGACAAAATAATGCGTACTCCTTGCTTACTCCAGCGTTAAACCATGGGCCTCCCCGGACTAACTTTTACTCGCGGAGTAAATTATGAATAGTTAACTCCGTCCTTACTCCTAGTTTATTAATACCATAATTGCCTAATCTTTGCTTAAGTCTTGAAGTAAAGTTGTTCTGACGCTAATCTTAGTTTATTAATAAGACGGACAGGGACGTACTCGGCACAATTGGTCCCGACAACTGATTCTTTGTAATCTCATTTTTATTCCCACATGGTACACAATCGTACCTTGTGTAAGATAAACATAGAATAAGAGATTGTGGAAACGTTCTATTTGAATTATATATAGTGCAATTTCAAATGTCTAAAAATGAATTCAATTATATTTTTGTAACTCAAATTTACACTATATTCCAAATATGCATTGGAATTCATAATGTTTCGATCATGCCAGGTTAAATAGAATGTTTATTTGCAACAAACTCAAAGCCATTTTATATCTTGTTACATTTTCTGACCTTCAAGTTTCAAAGAGTTTTACTATAGATATTTATCTGAAAACAATTTATTGCTCATAGATAATAATTTTATGAAGTAAATGTATAACATATTCTGAATATTTCAAAGTAAGCTACACCTTATATTATATCAATATACTTATTTATAAATGTTTAATAATATAAAATAATGCCAATATACACGTATTGTAGTAGAATATAATTTCAAAAAGGTGCAAGATCAATGAAATAAAATGATGTAACGCCAAATTGGCGAAAAATGTGTTGTTTAGTTTTGTCCGTGTCCTTTCTATACACTGAATTTAAATATCTATGCATAGACTTGAAGCTCCATAACATAATACTGCATACAACAGCGTATCGCAATATATTGACACGAATTCCAGCCAATTCTTTATTGGAACAATACCTGTACCGAAGTTTCGAAACAAAGGGATGACTATACACAATTAGTGTACAACAACGTACAAATACATTCATACCAAGCAACTAAAAAACAACAGGCACAATAAGCACGACTCTAAAACGTTATTGACAATATTTTTCAATCCATTTTATAAAACTTTATGTGGAGTGATCACCAATCAAAATTTCGATACAACATCAATCGCAAAACAATATCAATTTAGCGAACAAAGTGAATTATAAAATGTATATCCAACAAAAATGTACTAGGCTGCTAGGCGGTTTGTCAGAAACACATGCATCGGTACAATAGTATCTTTTTATCTTAAGGCGAGGTTGCAGTACTTTTTAAGATTTTTGAACGTCTGAAAGTCCCATGAACTATGATTTTTTAATGAATAAAAATTAAAGTATAAAAGTTGAACATATCTTCTAGTAAATCGTAAAGATAGAAACACAATTTGGAATGATTGGTTCGATAAAAAAAAATGTCAAACATGGCACTAAATCACAATTTTAAACGTGTACTGCTTAGAGATTCCATAATGAATTTATATGAAAGTATTATCAATAGAAATAGCTCTTTATTTTAAAATAAATGGTAAAAACAGATTTCGTAATTTCGTTATCATTTTTCTCCAAGAAAAAAAATAGTCAAAATGTTGGCATTATATCGTTCGCCGGCCGTTCATCAGTGCCTGTCTAGGCGTGATTGAGGGCGGACGTACGTCGTTGCTCCGCAAAATCCCCCTCCACCCCCGCATGTACGTTTTCGCAAAAGTACAAAGTAATTCGTATTACAAACTCAATCGTTCAAACCATAGACATACTAGTAAGAAACCGTAGACAGGTTACTGACAAGGTAACATGACGGAGCTTACGAGTGGCACGCATCGCGAAAAGCGTACGCACACTAATATAAATATGTCAAAACGACACACTAAGAATTAGATAAGAAGTGTAAGTGAGATAGCACATCTAATCGCAAGCGCGAAATAGAGATAAACATATACTCTCTGGACCGAAGCGCATTGTGACATCATGCTGACCGTTTCACAAACAATAATTTGACTCAGATGCGACATGATCACATTGTCTGTCTTGAGTAAATTCAATTCGCCTCAAAGTAAATTTGATTAATTCATTTAAGGTAGGGAAATTAAAAGCCGATGTGATTTATTTATAACATTTATTAAAAAAGTACATTTCATTCAATGGAAACCTAAAACAGTACGTTAATATAAAAACTGTGCGCTGCGGACCCACCGTAGCCCTGGCAATACCCCTGGGGGTATGGTGGGTCTTTTAAAGCTTAACCGTACTCCTGGCTGAAATGCTCGTAGTGTTACACCAACGTGCTACGTGGACATTAAACTGAACAGTGTTATCTCTCGTATGAAAATGACTTACTACTTACGTTTTTGTATTTTTAGACGAGCGAAGACAAGCGCTAGTACGATGATATAGTGCAACAAGGAGATAAATTAGAGAATAAAATGTTTAGGTATTACTGCTAATGGTTATAATGCTTTGTATATTATAGGTATAATCTGTGGTACTGTTGAAGATCCGTCATCATCATCATCCTTGCGCTGTCGAATCATTGCCACTAGTTCTATTGAACAGTTCTATGATAGAACTAGTAAACCTTTTTTTCCCACTAGTTCTATTAGCACAACTTGATGAGAAGAATAGAACTAATGGGAAACAGTTATAGGAAATTTACCACTAGTTCTATGTATGTTTTACAAGGGTAGTGTCACAACATCGCGCTCACAAATCCGAATAAATATGTATTTATAAAAATGTGTTAAACGAAGGAACGTCTACAAAACAATTGAACGTCTACAAAACAAATGAACGTCTACAAAACAAATGACTACCAGAAAGTACCCCTGGCAGTACCCCTGGGGGTATGGTGGGTCTTTCAAAGCTTAACCGTACTCCCAGATAATATTGTTGTGTAATTAGTTTATTAATTTCAGTTCGTTCATTTCAAGTTCTACTATTTTGTGGGATCATTCCCAGTATAGTAGTAGTATTGAACAATTCTATGATAGAACTGTCCTAATTCTATTAGCACAACTTGATGAGGAGAACAGAACTAATGGGATAAGTAATAGGAAATGTCCCAGTCTAGTTCTATGTATGTTTTTACAAGGGTATTCAATAGAACTACTGGGAATGATCCGTAGTGTCGCGACACGCTCATATATCCGAATAAATATGTTTTGTAGACGTTCATTTGTTTAATGTGTAAAACAAATTAACGTCTACAAAACAAATGAACGCCTACAAAACAAATTAACGTCTACAAAACAAATGACTTACAGAAAGTGATCAGCTATCGATAGTGATTGCAAAAAACAGGTGCATGCGATTTTCGACCTTATTGACAATTCATGACAAACTTTTTTTTGTTTTTTCTCGCTTTCTGGCAATATAAGGGTAATAAAATTATAAATTCTGACTAATGTCAATTAGGTTGAAAATCGCATGCACCTGTTTTCTGCAATCACTATCGATAGCTGATCACTTTCTGTAAGTAATTTGTTTTGTAGACGTTAATTTGTTTTGTAGGCGTTCATTTGTTTTATAGACGTTAATTTGTTTTACACATTAAACAAATGAACGTCTACAAAACATATTTATTCGGATATATGAGCGTGTCGCGACACTACGGATCATTCCCAGTAGTTCTATTGAATACCCTTGTAAAAACATACATAGAACTAGACTGGGATATTTTCTATTAGTTATCTCATTAGTTCAAAGTCAAACTCAAAATCATTTATTCATTTAGGCCACAAAGTGACGCTTATGAACGTCAAAAGTTAAAGTTAATTACTAGATGATTCTACATTTACATTTACTGCCACGTTCGCAATGCAATAGGTAGAACCACGAGAAATAACGGGCAATAAAACTCGTGGCCACTCTTTTTAACTGCCAGTATAATGGTTTTACATGTTATATTTGTAAGGAGCTGCAACTGTTTCACATTGTGAGTTATCTACTATTGCAAAAGTTAATAGTTATTGATATCATACTCAAGCAATAAATTATGTTCGTTCTGTTCTCCTCATCAAGTTGTGCTAATAGAATTAGGACAGTTCTATCATAGAATTGTTCAATACTACTACTATACTGGGAATGATCAAAAACACACATCAGTATTTTATTATAACGAATGTCCCATCTGGATACTTTGTTTTTTAGTCTTTGAACACGCACAATACTGCTTCTCTTTTACACTCGCTAAATGCCAATTTTTTATTAACTCTATTATTTGTGATACTGAATTTATTATAAATTGAAAATAAAACGTTGTAATATTGTAATACTCATGAATGAG
Source organism: Euclidia mi (assembly GCA_944739405.2). Lineage (NCBI taxonomy): Eukaryota > Metazoa > Arthropoda > Insecta > Lepidoptera > Erebidae > Euclidia > Euclidia mi. The sequence continues at coordinate 33,456,080 of OX123202.2, read as the reverse complement.
AAGTGATTCCATAACTTTTAGTCATTTTCCTACTATAGTTTAACTACTTTAGCAAAATCTCATTACACACGACGGCATTTTCAAATGTAACGTACACACACGCGAGTAAAAGAGCGAGCGCTTCCGACCGCAGCGCGTACGCGACTAAAGCCAAATGAGACATTTAGAAAAAAAAAAGTTTGTCATGAATTTGTCAGTTTTTAATGTGCCACTTTTGAAGTTCGCATAACTCATCTACGGTTTTTTTACGCTGCGCTGTGGCACACGCACACATGAAACCCCCCCTCCCCTCCCCCCGTTCACTCGCTGACGCCACCGCCGTGTTTTTGTTTTTGCGGGGGGTGAGGTCGAGCTACGCACTGTACTGCAACCTCGCCTTAATTGTAAAAAGAAGTACCCGCCTCGCACCTGCGAATTAACCACTGCATCTACTGGAATAGAAAAAAGTTGACAACACTGAACTTCTCTGGAAAAAGGTTTGGGATATAATATAGGAATGATATAGGTTGCAATAAGATAAGTCAGGTGACTATAACTATGGGCATCGCAGCGCCGTGATCTGGTCGCGGCTCTCAATACGGTTGTCCTCTCGCTCCCGGCCGTAGTTCTGTCTATGGTCCGGAGTGAGAGGTCTTGGAACGCCGTCGCCTCTTTCTGCGAAGCAGTCATGCTGAGCAAGGAGGCGGCGGAGCGGGAGAGGGAAATACATCGCCCTCTCCCCAACCGTAGGTCCGGGCGTCGGGGACGCCGTACAAGAGACGACCTCCGACCACCGTAATTTATCTCAGTGCCTGCGGACGGTGAGCGCTGGGGCTGCTCCCTGTCCGCCAAAAGGCGGGAGGCGGTGCGTGTCCTCGCCGCCTCCCAAGTAGCTTTGTGAGGTGATGGATGCAAGAAGTTTGATGGATGCAAGAAGTTTGATGGATGATTGCGAGATCATATGTAGACGGGGCCCGCCAACAACAACGGCGGGCCAATCCCGGGCGGGGTCGCGAGAAAGAATGCAAATCGCGAATCGCGTGACCCCGCCAACATACGGGACCCGTAGGGACACCGCGGTGGTTTTTAGTGGGTATGCCCCGAACGCCTGTAGGGGAGAGCCTCCACATACCTCCTCCGCCAGTCCCAAGCCCAGCCGTTCTAATGGCTGGGTTGGCGGAGTCGAGATGACTCATAAGGAGAGTTTTACCACCGTAGTGAACAAAAAAAAAAAAAAAAAGGTGACTATAACTATCCCACTGTATGCGCCGACTATGCTTCGATACTTGTTTCGCCTATACAAGGTATTCTCAGGCTCATTTGGCAATGCTTTCAGAGGGGACACTTGGTGGATTCCTCTTTCCTTCCATTACCTATACAATGGAGTTTCACCGAAACATACCTGATTCAATTAATAGTATAATTCTACTTTTATAGCCTCATTCAGTGCAAATCGGAAATCGTACAGCGACCAAAAAGTATAACTATTAATTACTGGGTGTATGATTTTCTCGCAGCCTCGAACTTTTCTTATGACAACTGAACCACTTGGTATGAATGCAAGGGCGTCGCCAGCCGATTGCCAAGGGGGTGCCACTTCGCTAGCCAATGGCCAAGATGGGGAAGTTGATATGGAAAATTAGAAAAGTATTAAGAAAAATATATATTGTAGGGCTTTTTTAATCTCTAGGGCTGCTCCTCCTGCCACCCCCTGGCGACGACCTTGTATGGATGTGTGACTACATGACATGTTTTTTGCTCTAGTTTCATAGAAAACTAAAATGTACCTTCAATATAAATGTTGAAACCTGATATTGAGTGTGATACTAAAATATACAGTAGATTCGATCTTTTCACTGAAGAAGAAATAAGTCATCTCGAAATTGCTACCCTGTTATTCTTGCCTAAAATTTATCAAACTATTCAGAGACCGAGACCCATATTTTAGATGGAAGCTAAACATTATACAATGGTCAACTTCTCAGAAGAAATACCAATTTTCCAACCGCTACATATTTCTAGGAATAATAAAGCATTAGGGTTGTTCATCCCTTTTATTACAAAATGAAAACGCAATGGCATAAAAAGTAAAAATCTGTTGAAATCCTGAAACAACAGACAATTGTTTACTTTAATGATAGGTACGTATAATGACTTAAAAGCTTTTTTGTGTTTTACATTTAAGTCACTTTTCAAAATCGCACCTTTTATTTAAAATTGTTCCACTCCCACATTTTGCCGACAGCGGACCGCACTAACTAGCATTAGCAATGGAAAGAGTTAATATGGTGGATCTCCACCATACATAAATTGCGTATTTTCTAGGGGTATTCATATAAATATATTGAAAGAAAATCTGTCTGACTCACACATAGACCAAACTACTAGGATTAGTGTAGGTGATGAGTGGGCACTAAGAAAAGATTTTAGGAAATTCGCCCTTTAAAGGACTTAGATTTGTATGAAACGCCGTGATTTTGGTAGCTTATTCGAAAATTTATTAAATTGGTATATGCCTATTTAGTACAACATCTAAGTGGCTGCAAAACGATTTGATAAGTGAACGCACAGTATCGAATACTATGTCTAGCCCGTTTACGTTGCTTAAGAATTTTGCCGACCTCGTATTAGATGATCAAACCTCAAGTATAAACTTTTAAGATATTTTACACAGTTCCTTAGCTGACTTATGAAATAATACTTAAATGTTGTAATATCGTGAAGACAAACATAAAAACCTTTAACGCTTTGATGTGAACTAGGTATCACCGTAGCGTAATGCAGAAGTACTTTTAAAAATATATGCTAGATAGGTATAGCACCAAAAGCAAGGTCCAGCTACAAAGTAACGAAGACCTAACTATACGCCACAAGTGCAGCATCAAGCAAGTTTGCTTCGCTCTATCTTCATACATCTACAGAGCATTTATTTTATCGGACAACTTAATATCACTAGGGTAGTATAACTAACTTAATATCACTATCCAATGATAGTTAAGTTGTGCAGCTACGCCCGCATTTTTTTTGTTAATTTAACTGTTTCTCCTCAATCCCGTAGGAACTAAAGGAAATGCCTTCCTAGTGCACCCCAAGAAACATACATGCTAAATTTAAACTTCCTCAGTCTAATAGATTTGGCTGTAGGTTGTCTGTCAGTCAGACAGTAACGCAAAGATATACAGGTAAAATCTACCAAAAAAGGTAAAGTGTTAAGTAAGTATGAATACAACTTATGATATAACTTTATGAAGAGCAAACAACTACAATTCCTACACAGAATAAGGTACGTGCTTTAACAACGCTTTCATAATTTCTTTTAAAAGTATCATAAGCAAACGAGCTTCCATGAAAACGTATAGAACATTTACAAAACTAAGAACCCAAGTTACTTTAATACTCAGGATACCATTGAAAAATAATTACATATACAAGTTTTAGTACCTACACTTTGCAATATAAAAAGGCGTGTAAACTAGAAACATAGAAATAAGTTTACATGAATGCGTATTTTACTGTAAATCGTAAGTCCAAAGATTTATCAGTACAACGAAGAACTTTCCTATAGATATTATAGATAATATAAAATGAAGGCTTCTGTTCTGCCTGTCTGTATAAACGCGATAAACTCAAGAGTACCGAACGGATTTCTGTACGGTTTTCAACAATAGGTAGTGTTATTCCTGAGGCAAGTTTACTTAACTGAAAAGTCACGCGGTCGCAGTCTTGTTTTTTTTTACTAGACTTCGCGTTTGACACCGCCCACGTGGTACTATTTTACCCCTTTAGGCTGAGATTTCAGAAAAATTCAATCTTAGTGCTCTCTAGCCCTCCCAAGGTACATAACAATATATACCAAATTTCAAGTCGTAGCGCCCACTAGTTTCTGTAGTACGTTGTCTGTCAGTTACTCAATAACGCAAGAATTTTATATATATTGATGTTCCCTAGCATTTAGTGAACTACTACGTGACTATATAATTTAGTAGTCTTATGAACAGTGTCAATATTGTACTCTCTTGTCAATAAATTTGCCTATGGGTTATATTTGTCTTTGGCACATTTACAGGGGTTTCCCAATTCTGCTAAATAAATATAGTCGCGATATGTTGTCAGTGTCATACTTACGTCACAAAAAGCGTATTCTTCTAAATTATATGATATTTGAATGAAATTGTAACGAGATCGTATGTGTCAACGACGAACTGTTTATTTTAAATTATACGATAATGACATAAGGTTATCAGAATACCGCTTTTAAATCCATTCAAAATATGATATCAATGTCATATAAAAATAGCAGAATTGGCCCCCAGTAATATTATCAGCATAATTATATATAAAATTACTTGTCCTCACTGACATATAATAGCAGAGATTAAAATGTAATTAAAACCACTGAAGCTACATGAAATTTTATGAAAATTAGGAACATTTTTTGACCTGTAAGTTTAAGGTAGTCGAAGCCGCGAGGAACTGCTAGTTTTATACTTACCTATTTTCAAGATAATCAGTTGCAATGTTATTCTTGAAGCACTGGAAACATCTAAAAACGTTACTAAAGCCAAAGATAATATCTAAATATAAACATCGTTTTATCTAACAATGCATTAATTCTAGCTTAACAATGCACTTGCAAACCATGAACATATTTTCCACCTATGCATTATAATAGGATTACTGGCGAGATTCCAACTTTCGTTTGCACTAGATTACTGAGACTTGGAATAGAGATGGAATTAAAATATAACAGCCCGTTGCACGGATATAAGTCGCTTATAAACTAGGAATTGCATGTTCGTTTTAGGAGCGTTATTTAAGTGTTCGTCTTGCGCGCTCATCGCTGAGTGCTGTGGTTTTCATTTCTTTACCGAGTCTGGGTTTCCTTTTTCTTGGTACCGTATCTTCAACAGTTCGCTGTACAAGATATACATTCACAAGCACAATCAATCCCCAGTTACTTCTTATTCAACCTCACAGATTAAGTAGGTACCTACTTCAATTGTCCGTGTGGTGACGGATTAAGAATACGGAATGTCACCACCCCATATCATCCCATGGGTGGCGTAAGAGTCGACAGAGGGAGCATATTATGCAGAGAACAGCACTGTAAGCGAAGGAAAACTTGATACAAACCCTATACCACACACAACCCGTTTGGCCAGCGTGGTATAGTAGGCCAATTAATGATGATGACATGTCAATTGACTCATAATAATTCTGTTCTATGGAGCAACATACGATAGCTTTGCCGCCAAATATGTGCTACGTAACTTATGCTACGGGAAATGTGCAGCTAAACTGAGAAAATTTGCGACCATTTCCATTGATCCTAGGATACACAATTAAGTAGCTAGACAATAAAATGTGTCATAAAAATGCGTGTGTCATGTGCGCGCGTACTGTACGTATGACTCTACTGTGCTAATACAATATGAGTTTATTTATATAGTAAAATTGGAATGGCAACTCTTACAACTTTTATATCTGTGCTATCCAAACAACTATTGAATACCGATAAATAAAAAGAAAGCAATTAGATTAGAAAGCCTAAAACTACCCTTAATTAATTATTTGTGTTTGTCACGGCCGTCGGGAATATGAGGATAATGACTAAGGACGGAATTAATTTGTAACATTAAATAAGCAGTAACTGCCGACAGCTGAATAGCTGTTTCATATAACAAATTGCGAAGTGTAATATAATATCTATTAGCTGGCACTTGGGAAGAACTATGTTGTTTGCCCTTTAAGTAGGACTCGAGTCAAACGATTACCGTCATATACTTAGATAGGTAATAAATAGATAGACCCTTAAACGAAGGTGTGATACCTGACTCCCGGGGACACTGAATTGGATTATGTTAGGTTTTAGGATACACTTTCAGTGATTGTATTACGTACACTCTGTTTACGTATCAAAGATTCAGGCCTTGTATCCGGGTAATTTGTTTAATTGGTTTACTATAAGTATATTCGGTCCATCTAGTTCACCTGGTAATACCTAAATGGTAATCTTAGTTATACGCTGGGAGAGTTTAAGCGTTGTGACGCTTAGTAGTTATTGGATTACCGTTGCCTATCCAAGACCTGCAATCAGAGAAAGGTCGTTGAGAAAAAAAATAGTAGGTACAAACACTGTGATACACGGTATTGTAAGGCAAACAGGACTAATGGATAATTGTACACTGATATAATTATCGATACCCATTTATATCTACACTTTTTATAAAATCAATCCCTCTTTACTTCATATCTGTGTCAACGAACGCTAAAAACCCTAAAATTATTCACCGGATATTGTAATTTCCATCCATAGTAGTGTGATTCCTGAGGAAGGTTTAGGTGTATAAATTACGACAACAAAGTCTGGTCAAAAATAAAGATTTCTTGTGAATCTGAAAACCACAGAAAAATCAAATCTACGAAGTGTTTCGTAATCTCCAGTGAATATTATTCGCTCAACAGTTTGAATGGCTTGTCTTATCTCCGCCAACACCCGCAGGGACTGATTAAGATTGTACCGAAAGAACAACTGTTAGATATTCGCACGCTGAATATTAAATTGAATTGATTACGAGAGTCGATTAATATTTGCCTAGATATGCGTACATAGCATAAGCAATTGGAATTGTATCCTTATGTATCAGGCATTGCATACTTATATATAACAAATAACGTACCTATCTACTTAAAAAAGAGATAATGTGATATGATTTAGGTTCACTTTTCGACTCCGAATGAGAGGCAGACAGTCAAATTCAGTTTTACATATTTTACTCCCTACTTCAAACCAACTGCCACGTAAACTAAACTCTATATTACATCCAGGTGAAACTTATGATCGTGATTTAAACCATTTGCTTTTTATTTTGTCGCCGCCATGGAATAGATTTCATCAGCGCATGTATCGTGAATCAAGTTTACCAAAAGTTTAGCTCAAATTCATCCGGTAATAGGCCTGCTGTTTATTGCTGGCGGGCCCCATACTTTCCTATTGATTGATATTTTGAGAGGCGCACGTGGACACGGCGTCTGTAGGCACAAAAATACTCTGTGTCAGCACAAGTAGTGTTTCTGTGTATTAAAACAGAAGAACCAAACATTTTATATCTACAATAAACGATTACCGCTTTCAAACAAAGGCATTATTTCAACGTTATCTTTAGCCAATCTTTCGTGATAAATAGTAATAAGTTAATAACAACACTTTAAGGCTTACAAATAATCAACTTATAATATTAACTGATTATTACCAACACGAAATACACAACATTATTATTTCAGACCTGGTTTATGACAGCCATTTTGAATTTTTATGGCATTATTATGTAGCTATAAATTTTGGTGGTGTTAGCTGATGGAATACATAAATAACATGGAAATTGATGCTGTGAGCGATATTAAAAACATCAAAGAAATTAATTCTTTGATGTTTTTATACTGTTATGCAAAGATTTTTCGACCGATCTGGTCAGTAGCATAAAATAAAAATACTATTAATTTGACTCTACTGATATTGTACATGTTTTCAGTTTTGTCCGTCCTAAACCTGTCAGGAAGGAATCTTTTCAGTCACTTTATAATTAATGTACCTACTATCTATGTACCTACTATATCTTGGTGTACAATAACGAATAAATAATATTCGTTATTGTACACCAATATATAGTAGATATCTATGATAATAATAATACAACCAGTAATATACAAACGTAGCAATGAAACACATTGATAAGAAAAATATCAACTTCCCGATCAAGATTGCAAACAAAACATCACGCTGGCATATGGTACTATTCTATCTCAGATGCCAATTATTGTTTGGAGCTTTAACAGAGGTCCATAATCGTTCAAAATGACGTCACGCTCATGTGGAGTTTTCAGTTTGTATGTAAATCGCTTCATTTGGCGCGCTAACTTCGAAAGTGAAATGAGAATTCATCCGCTATCGAAGCCTCATTACAATACAGGCAGTCTGCAAACAATAAAGTCAAAGAGTTTTAAAATTAGTTCATCTGTTGCGCAGATGTTGTAATCTATTTTTATAAATCGCCAGATTATTTGGTTTCAAGATAATATATATTTTAAATTACTATTGTACATCATAATACCACAATAAAATGCATTTCTTTATTTTTATGTGACGTCATTTGAGGCTATAGACTAACTACTATGTAAATCCACTTTTATTAATGGAAACAAATATTATAATATTCACTTATAATTGCATTAAAACTACCTATAAGTAATTTGCTATTTACACATAAATTAAAACAATAATTTATATACTAAGTTTCATTACTATTAAGTTTCCTAGCCCGTGTGCTACAATGGATTGTTGTTTTATCATTCGTATTATATTTTATCTTACTAGTGTTGATTGTTTTTGCCATACATTATTCACAGCAAAAATAGATACTTTACAAAAGAATATCTGTAATAAATATAAAGAGTACGAACAATGTTGTAAAAGTACTAATAACTTATGATTCATATTCTTAGCAAGAACTACGAACCAAAGCCACTCAAATAAGTATATCAAAAACTAGCTCTATAACTCGCTCTAAACGTAGCTCTATGTCGTTACTATGCGAAAATGTTGGTACAAAGGTGAAAATTTACTCAGTACATGTGTGCAAGAAAATTTTGTTCTGTGCCAGTATTTCAAAGTAGTATCTTATTACCCACGTCTCAGAAATAAAACCAGTATTTTAAAATTTGAATGTCTGCACACTAAATCTTGGAACCAACTAATACGAATTTACCGTCAGGGTAATGTATAAGAATCACGTGAAATGTCACCAGAGTGCAAGATGTGACTTTTCACCGAGAAAATAAAATATAGCGATATACCGAAGGAAACAGACTGCACGCTGAAACCCTGTTATATAGATAAGACCTCCGTGACATTTACTTTAAAATTTATCGTCTCTTCCTACCAAGTTTTATATTTACCCAATAGCATGGGTTCAGCTGCATTCATTAAAAATATCTTCTAAATTTCACAGCGAGTTTTTTTATTTCGTGCATTAAGGAAGCGTAGATTTGTGTTTTCTTTTTATTTTTCCGCCTACTCTAATGTGTTCTTTTTTGTAGAGGAAAATGGGTCTCCGCGGACCCAAAATTAAGATCCTCACGTAACCCATTCATAACGTTGTTATCGTTCCTATTAATCCTCAATTTCACTATTTATCTCCGTTGGGCCCGATGCGTGAATTTATGTGGGTGTCAAACTTAGGTGATTCATTTTCTATTCCCCCTCAAATCGTGTTAACTATTTTTCATCATTTGAGCTTATCTTAGAAAATTTAACTCCTTCATATAGCAACACAATTATAATGGGCGACTTTAACACATGTCTGCTCAAACAGGATTCTCGTGCTACCTTATTCCGGCACACCATAGAGTCTTGCAATCTATCTATTTTAAACTTAAATGCAACTCATCACTTCCCCAGTTGCACCCCTTCTCTTCTAGATCTTATTTTGGTATCTTCCTCCAATCTGGTTCATAAGCATGGTCAATGTACAGCGGATGGGTTTTCATATCATGACCTGATTTTCGTTTCCTATAAAATTCGCACACCCAAAATAGTCTTGCAGCGCAATTTTAGTGGCATGGATCATGAAAAACTGCGTAAGGATGCCTCGAATATAGACTGGAGCCCTCTGTATGACTCAGAGTGTGTCAATAGTAAGGTCCATGAACTCACCACTAATCTCATCAATTTATATGATGTGCATGCGCCAATACGTAGCATCAAATTGAAACACTTACCGGCACCTTGGCTAACAGACGATATCAGAAAAATCATGGCCAAAAAATCTGCTGCCAAAGCTAAGTTGAAACACAGGCCTACTCCTCTAAACCATGAAAAGTACGTGGCAGCCAGAAATCTCTGCAACAAGGTGTGTAGGAATGCGCAACGCCAATATATTCATAAATCCGTTGAAAACGGTGATCCAGCAAAGGTCTGGCAATTTCTTAAAAGTCTGGGAGTTGGCAAGACACGGCATCAATCTATTCCAAATAATATTAACCTTGATTCTCTTAATATACATTTCTCTACTTCGTCCAAATTCGATGGAAATATGAAAAGTGCCACCTTACAATATCTTTCATCCTTGCCAACTCCGGATTATTCTCTCTTTATCTTCTCGCAATTTGCCGCATGTGATGTTAAGAAAAACGTACTGGCTGTTACGTCTAATGCAGTCGGTAGTGATAGTATTAGCCGTAAAATGATCCTTCCCATCCTTGAAGAAATCCTTCCAGTTTTATGCCACATCTTCAACCATTCCATCAACCGTGGCATTTTTCCATCCGATTGGAAAGATGCAACAATAATCCCTCTGCCCAAGAAACCTAAGCCCTGTTCCTTTTCAGATTACCGACCTATATCCCTACTTCCCTTCTTGTCAAAAGTCCTTGAACGCTTAGTCCACACACAACTTAGTTCCTTCCTACATACAAATTCCCTCCTAAACACATATCAGTCCGGTTTCCGCCCTGGCCACAGTACTACCACTGCTCTGGTTCACGTAACTGATGACATTAGGCTAGGTATGGATAGTGGAAATCTAACGGTCTTGTCGTTACTTGATTTTAGTAACGCTTTCAACACCGTGGATTTTCACATCATACTTGGCATTCTACGCTCTCTTAACGTATCTCCATCGGCAATTGACTGGTTTCATAGTTACCTGTTCGGTCGCCGGCAACGTATACGCATCGAAGACTCTTTTTCTACTTGGTCTCACACTAATGCCGGTGTGCCACAGGGTGGCGTGCTTTCTCCTCTGCTCTTCGCAATATTTATTAATACTATCTCAAACCAATTACTTTCTTCTTACCACCTTTACGCAGACGATTTACAAATCTATACGCAAGCTCCTTTAAATAAGCTGGCAGAAGCTTGTACTATTATTAAGGCGGACCTGGCCAGAATCTGCGACTGGACTAAGAAATACGGACTCATCATAAATGCTGACAAAACCCAGTTAATTATTATAGGCAGCCCCAAATTAGTCTCAAAAATCAGTTGGTCCGATCTGCCACAAATTAGTTTCGATGGCAAAAATCTCGTTTTTAGTAAAACTGTGAAAAATTTGGGGATCTCCTTAGACGAAAGTATGTCCTGGAAATCTCAAATGCAAGAAACGAGTCGCAAGCTTTTTGCATCCGCAGGTTCGTTGCGTAGGTTACGCAACTTCCTTCCAACTGCCACTAAAATCGCGCTCGCTCAATCCTTGCTTCTTCCCATAATTGACTATGCTGACGTCAGCTATCTTGACCCCACAGAGGATCAGCTAGATAAACTTGAGCGTCTCCAAAACTTTTGCATTAGATTTATATTTGGACTGCGCAAATATGATCACGTCTCAGATTTTCGTAACAAACTCAAGTGGCTCCCAATTCGTCTTCGCAGGAATACTCACATTCTTACATTACTGTATAATGTTCTATTAAATCCTAGTACGCCCTCCTATCTCAAAGAACGTTTCAAGTTCCTTCATGACACACATATAAGGTCCTTGAGGTCGTCTGAAGATCTGACGTTGGAGATGCCAAGGCATTCCACAAATTATTTTGGAAAATCCTTTACCGTTCAGGCAGTGCGCCTGTGGAATGCTTTGCCATTACAAATTCGAAGAGCACCATCACTAAACATCTTTAAAAATTCGTTAAAAAAACACTATCTGAATACTTAACGCATTTTAATTGCTTGTATGCGGGTTGTATTTCAATGTATCTACAATGTCTGTCATATTATTATATTATTATGTATATATGTATATTGTACGAATGTATGTAGGTATATATTTAATATATGTATGTTTAAGTATTTTTATGGAATATGTAATTGTAAGTATAAAAAAGGCAGCGATAGCCGAGTGGATATACCAACAGACTGCCATGCAGAGGGTATCGGGTTCGAATCCACGGCGCGCACCAATGACTTTTCGGAGTTATGTGCGTATTGAATTGTTAATTATCGCTTGTCCCGTGCCTCGGAGAGCACGTTAAGCCGTCGGTCCCGGTTGTCATGAAGATCTTTGACAGTCGTTACAGGGTGTCAGTACCTTCTAAATAAACTGACACTAGTCTAAACCATGGAATATCGCTATCCCTTCGGGTTGCGGAGGTCAGACAGGCAGTCGCTCTGTGGAAAAGCTAATATTCAGCCAAATCCGGTTAGACTAGTAAGCGGACCCCAGATTGAAACTGGGATAACGCTAAGAGAAAGAAGAAGATGTAATTGTAAGTATGTATGTATTTCATTTAAATCTTCAATACTGATTCATAGTATTTAACTACACCATCGCCAGCATGTATAACTGCTTAACATCATTCCTGTCCATCCTAAGGTTGCCTGTAAGAGATCGCACTAAGCGATAAGGCCGCCCATTGTACATTACTTGTAGTTTTAAGCCACTTGTACTGTAAAACTTTATTTTGGTGTGCAATAAAGTGTAATTTATTATTATTATTATTTCTTCACGTGACTTTTGATGGTGGTGGTGGTTTTAAAATATATCATTATCATACCTTTATCTGTTTTTATCAGTTTAACCTATAAGTATGGACGTCACATTTTTATAACATTACCGTGGACGTGTAGTCTCACAGGCTCCTACACTTCCTAGTGTTTAATTTTTAACAAGATTATGCAAAAGAGCTTCAAAATTATATTTAACTTGAAGTATGAGTTAGTTATAGTGAAAATACGCGAAAATAAAATCTACGTTTGTTATTGAATATCTAGGAACATACAAAATCAAAACATCGTACCGATATTTTGATTTTGTATGTTCCTGTATTTGGGTAGTTTTCAGTGTAGGTATGTTTTTTTGCAGTTAAGCAATTAAAATCATAAAAGAAAACAATATTAAACTTATTTTTATTAAATTCTAACATACAAGGAACTCAAAAAATAAAAACATCACTTTCGACAACAAATAACGAAAATTCTGACAACTGCTGTTTACGCTTAATTTTATTGTATATATATATATCGGAAAAGGATTACTATCATCGACATTGCTATTATTGGTTGCGAACTTAGTGGGCGTCATTGGGGTAAAATGCGGGCACAAAACACAATCAGCTAAGTTTGACAATATTTTAATTAGTGTTGAACAATATTTATAAGATTACACTGTTGCTTTATACAAATAATATTATCAGACAAGACCAAGCAGCGGGTTCAGGGCAACTATCTTAATTTACTTTCTCTATCCTCAATAATCAAACTCGATCTGCCGATTGCTCTCAAAAGACAACGTCACCATAAGCTGTCAGTTCTCCTTTTTAAATTAGATGGCACCTAGACCCCGCTCGAGACACGCGTCCTGCTCTGATTGGCCATTATCTGAACTAGTACATTCACAACTTTTTAAATTACTAAGATAAATAAGATTTTAAGCTATAGAAATATTTCACAAATCAAATAAGGTTAAATTATAATTTTAAAGGTATTATTCATAAAATCAACAATCATATCTTCCTCCGACATATATATATTACTTGCTTGGCTGGCTTGTTATATGGGACACAAATGTGGGTCGTTATTCTATGCTTCTTGTCAGGACAAATTCTACATGAATTTCCTGTCCTGTTTTAAGTGTAGTGACTGGTCACCCACCGTTATCATATCACCTATCGTACATATTTTATACCGTAGTTATGGACGTGTAGCCTTACAGGCTAAAGGTGATTTTTAATTAAGAAATACTCACAAGTTTTCATCGAATGACACAACCTCTTCCTTTACTGATCGTTTTGTTACTCAAACTGAAGCTACTGAGCAGCTCAGGTATGAGGAGTAAGAAGAAGTTCACAAAACTTAGAAACCAACGTTCGTCCGGAGTATGTGAGGCCACACATCCATACTTAAAGTTTAAAAATGTGCCACTTTGAACAACGTTGCGTGCGGTTTTTTCATCGTTTTTAATTTAAGCAATTGTATTGATTTTGTATTATTTAACACAAATACTTTATTAGTATTGAATTTTAAAGAGTCTAGTTTAAAGATAGATTACAGACACAAAATGAAAATCAACAAAGTGTGTGTCATGCCTCACGCTGTGTCAGGTTCCATAGATTACAAAGAAATATACCTTATCGTCCGCAGATTCAATTGTATTTTTATTTTTACGTAGTTACTTCTACTTCTACTACTACGAAATTCTTCTTATTTAAGCAATACTTTTCGTTGCAACTAAAACTACCTAATGTTATGATTTAGTTAATACGGAGTAGTAGTTACTTACAAGTATATGCGGATGATATAGAGTGGATTGTCCTCAGATGATTGATAGTAAACGTTAAGCTAATGGATCCCTGAATAATAAGAGAAGGGCTATACAAGATGTTTTGAAGGACCTACTTTACTCTAGTAACTAGCTCTAAGCCCATGCATAAAGATTGATAAATAAAAAGAACTCTGCCACGTTTATGAGCTTCAGATATATTTTGTTTTATTCTTAACTGACTTTTAATCGGCGTGTTTTCAAAGTATAATTATTATTATTATTATAGCTCGTTATATAGTTATTCCGCAGAAAAACGAACGTGCGGAAATTGCTAAAATATAACCTAATAAATTTTAAGCAATAATCATCACCTCACAAAGAACGGCTCTTTGCCAGTTACAAACTACGTATTTTATGAAATACGTGGGCGAATTTCATGGGATGAGGGAAGTCGTAAGTCCTTTGAGACATCTAATAAAAACATTCGTAAGCCATAATACACGTGTAGCTAAAAGCGTCAATACCTAATGATAAATATTAATATGCCTAATTACTCCAATGTATAGTTTATTCTAGCCTTCACCGACTGTAGCTGTTTAGTTAGATAATTATTATTTACAGATACTTATATGAACAGGAATATTACAAAATGTTTAAAAGTATATAATAGTAAAAAATTAAAAAACTAAGCAAGCCATTTCCCTAGCCTACATTGTAGCGACAAAAGTTTTACAACTTTACTTGTGATACAAAGTAAATATTAATTCAAGAATACTCATTACAACACGTGACCACACGTGGACGATTTCCTTGATCAAAATCCAGATATTTAATGTGAAGAAGAAATTGATTCTCAAAACGAAGATGCGTGCGTTGAAATGTATATAAGTAGGCAATATATTTTTATCGTTTTGAGAGAAAATAAATATGCAGGTTTAGGTGAAACACAAAGCAGGGAGAAATAATAAGACGTCCATCGGATGATGGAAATCAATTGTTTCGCGCCAAGGATATGATTCAACACTTGTCTGTATAATACAATGTTTTATGTACATATAAAATACTGAATAGAAATCGTTCGGAATAGAAACTTGTTGCTTTATTATTATACATCGCTCGCTGACGCAGCGGATTTTATTGGCATTCTGCTTATGTTTCTTAGCACAATAAGGTTTTTATTTTGTCCCATGTACCGGCTTCCTGTGTTTAATATCCATGCATCGGCGACATTATAGAATTTGTAGGTATTTATTTTCATAATTTTCTATAGCCCCGCTACTCGCCAGCCAGGTCTGCAGTTCCGTGTTGGGGTATAATAGGAGAGGTATGAGGCGACGTTTCAGTATCCCTCAAATATCTACCCAAAATTGATGCCAGCTCCCTTACTATAAAGGGAAAATCGATGGAATATAAATAGCGATCAATAAAAAACGTAGGAACAGACACTTGTGTGAATTTATTGATTAAACCTGTTCAAAGTAAGACCTACATGTTATTATTTATGTAACCAAGTCAGGAACAAAAAAACTAATTGTGTTTTAGCTGATTGTCAAAGGGACCTTGAAGTTCAGCTACTTCAATGTCTGGTTGCCACCAGGCACCTTGGACTTAATTTAACTGCCAATAAAATTCAAATTCAAATCCACGTCTCTGAGTTTTGGAAATTATGTGAATTTATGAGGTAAGTATCGCTTGCTCATCATCATCAGCCTTTAATAGTCCACTGCTGGACTAGGCATCTCCTTTGAAAGGAGGAATTGGCCTATTATACCAAGACAATATATAATAAGACAGCCGTTAGGTTTGTATCAAGTTTTCCTTCTCTTACAGTGCTGTTCTCTGCTGAATATGCTCCCTCTGTCGGCTCTTACGACACCCATGGGACGATACGGGGTGGTGACGATTCGTATTCTTAATCCGTCACCACACGGACAACCGCTTGTTATGTTCTAGGAAAACATTGCGACTAAACATGCATGGCATAATAGTTGTTTGCTGAAAATGGTTTTGTATATACACTGTTATGAACGCGAAAGTTTTTGAAGATGTATTTGTTAATCTTTCATACAAAAACATAAAAAAAGAATATTGATACAATCTTTATACTAATCAGTCCAAATGTCTATGTATAGGAATGAAGTTTCTAACTTTCAAATGAAGTTCTATTTAATTTTGTCGGATTCACGATCACGGACGGAAGTGGCCATGGTCACTGTAGTGTTTGTGTCTATGCAATAGATACATTACACTGTCTCATGTACACCAGTAGAGGAAGAAGCGTCACTTGATGCCTGTCACTAGTACTGTCACTGTCACTACGGACAGTCAATCGGTTGATAGGCGCGGTGCGCGCTAGACGTGCCCTCGGATCTGTGTGTGGTGGTGAGCCAGTGTTACATCGATTCGTGTAGTGGTTATATTTGCTGTGATAGCTAATACTACAAATGGCGACGAGGATAAATACAGGTCAGTGAAACAAATACAATATTTAAAAAAAAGGCAGGAAAGTACGACTATTTTTGAGTTTTATGCACAAGGAATACGCTGCTTAGATGTCGGTGTAGCACATTACGTTACGTTAATTTAAATTTATAATAGCTTTATAGTAAAATTTACCTGTGTTACGATAGAGGGCTTTGTTAACGCAAAATAATTCCTAATGAGTTATTAGATTCAGTACCGCCAAAGCGTCAAAGACTAAATTGTCAAATAACTAAATAAACAAAGCCATTGTTTATTCAAATACCTTACTTGACTTTTACAAAATTAATATAGTGAAACAAGTATTTACACTAATAATGTAATTATTAGTGTAGATACTTGTTGTGCCTACTTGTTTACTTGTTGAAGTTGGAACGGGCGTTTACTGTGAACCGTTTGACCTCTACAGTGTCGTACTACAAGATATCACGAATAAGCTTCGTTTCAACAGCTAAAGAAGAAAAAAAATATGTGGGTAGGACTGAACAATTTATTTATGACTTTTGCATTCTCGGGTTAAAAAGGAAGAGATTGTTTTTATTTCTTTTTTAGTAAATCATGTGAGGGTGACTTGCGATCACGAACCTTGTGAACATATGCTTGCCTACCTAGGATGTCAAATAAATGTTCTGGTCTCGCGTACAGCCGTTTATGGACATAGGACTGAGCGTACAGTCTAATTTGCATTAATCCAATAAAAGCAAGTAAGTTTGAGTCAAACGTACTAGTCATTCTTCTAGTATAGTTGTAATATTGGTTTTAGAACCAACACTCAGCTGCGGCTGGTTTTCAGCTAAACATAGAACAATAAACCCGGTCTAGACTGTCCTTCGCAGGGCAGTGGCGCTAAAGTTATTTGACTAATCGAATCGTACGTACTATATTCATAGAGTGTAAGCTTGTACTAAATTGCTATGATTGACCTTTCATTTCTTAAATAGGCGTGTGTGACTTTGCCCTTTAGACATGTAACCAGAGGGACAATTCTCGTATTTTATATAACACTAGAGGACGCCAGCAGCTACGCCTGCATTTTTTTTAAATTTACCCGTTTTGGCCGATCCCGTGGGAATTTCGGGAAATCCCTTCTTAGTGCACCCCTACGGTCCCCAAGGAATATACATGCCAATTTTCAGCTTTCTGCGCTCAATAGTTTCGGCTGTAGCGTGTCTGTCAGTCAGTCAGTAACGCAAGGATTTTATATATTAAGATTAGATGAGCCCGCGGTTGCACCCGCGTTGTTTGGGGCTGCTGCTCCGCTCCCGCGGCTCGTGGCGTGGTTTTGTGTGGCCTGTGGCCTTCCTCGGTAGATGGGCTGTCTGACGCTAGAAGAGTTTTTGGAATCGGTCTAGGGGCTCCTGGGATTGGCGCGTTCGGCCAAACAAGCAGACATACAAACCCTTCGGCTTTATATATTGGTATAAGATGAAACTATGTTTTGAACGGAATGAGTATTCTGCTAATTCTTAGAGTAAGGAAAGTACATGGAAACTACATTAAAATAGCAGCCTTACAGAACGGAATTATTTACTTCACTTTGACTTATGAAGTCTTTCTAGTGTTAGAGTAGGATACGTATAGAAATGGCGTTTCGAATATTCGTGGGTTGTTACTAATTTTAATTTGACTAATGATGGGCTTACTCGTGGTCAATATCGAATAAATTTGTTTATTTATTTAATCACACATGACAGAATCTAGTACATTTGTGGCAAACATATATAAGCAATAGAATTATAAACTGAACTAGGTTCCTAAATACGCGTATACATCATGATGTGTAAAAATAACAGAGTGAAAAATTAAAATAATAAAAAGAAAGAAATAAACTTATTGTGTAACGTTTGTTACGGTTATGTAACTACAAGTGTTAGTAGTCATTACTCATGAGACATAATATGTTGAACATCGTTCTTAAAAGTTAATTTACTGTTGTGTGTTCAGGTAGTAAGTCATTATATAGTCGACACATCCTTACAATGGGGTTGTAAAATGATGTATTATATACGAATATGGAAAGTGTTTTAAATGATCACTCAAGATCTGGTTTGCCAGAATTAATTTCAATAGGATGTTGATAAATCCTCAGATTGAGTTAAAAAATAAAGGTCTGAATCAAACATGAATATCGATAAGTAGATTTGAACGTAGATACAGACACCTGTGTGATTTGATTGTTAAACCTGGTCAAATTGAGATCTGCATATTGTTGTTTTATGTAACCGAGTCAGGAACACTTGTTACTCTTCCATAAAACGAGGTATTATGATAAGGTATTGCAGTGATGTAGTAGTGGCTTGTGCAGCACAGTGACCCATGGCCCAGATAGCAATATAAACTTGTTTCAAACTTGCAACAAGTTTGATACATCAAAAAAGCAAGCTTGCATAAAGTTTGACATGGCAAGTTTGCAAACTTGCAACAAGTTTAAATCAAACTTGCTAGTTTCACGGTGACAAACTTGCATGAAGTTTGTTTTTGCAAAGGTTGTGCAAACTTGATATATCAAACTTGCATTAAGTTTGTTTTTGCAAAGGTTGTGCAAACTTGATATAACAAACTTGCTTAAGGTTTGTTTTGACATACTACCTACAATTTTGTTACGACAAACTTGCCCTACCTGTGCTACGGCAGTAATAATAATTCTCCTAGGTTAAATTTTCCAAAATGTAACCTTTAACATTTTGGAAATTTTAACCTGGAATTAGAATTGTAGATTTTAAAGAAACCTGAACATTTGGGGGCTAGTATGTGGTCAAATAGACATCCTGCGACCACAGATTAATATAATAAAAGAGTGTCATATTGTCCGAAACAAAACTGAGTACAGTTCGACTTATGTATGCAGTGTATTAGATGTAGCATGCACTACCGTACTTCCAATATCTGTGGTGTATTCTGTTGCCTATAACCTGCACAGATATGTTTAACCTTTTTTTTTTTTTTTTGTTTCGGGTTGGAAAATCCTCATGGAGTCCCTCCGCCCTGAGGGATGGGCGAAGGGGACTGTCAGACTCTTACTGACTAAAAACCAACCCGTGTGCCTCATGTACCCGTGTGTCGGAGGGTCGGGTTTCGCCCAAGCATAGATCGCAACCCCCCGACGGGTATTGGCCCGCCAGATGGTCCGGCGGGCCCCGAACAAAACCCCCTTGGCGGCGGATGATGGTGTTGGGCTCCGCCGCCAAAACGCCAAGCGGCCGCAGAGGATAGGGAGGACGGCAACGCAACACCGCATCTCCTCTTCCTCTGCGGCCCCACCGCGACGCATCGAATGGTGCGTCCCCATTTGGTCGCGGGAGATAGGGCGCACGGCAACGCAACACCGACACGCCTCTCCTCCCACGACCACGCCCGACTGCGAGGGACAGACAGAACTGTCCCCCGCACCCGCACCGTTGGACGCATCCTGCGCAGGCCCCGTCAAGCCCACGCAGAGCGTCCCCTCCTGGATCCCTCTTAGCTTCACCGCGGGTAACCAATCCACGGTTACTGAGCCCCCCCAACACGACAAGGTGGAGATCCCACGGGGGGGGAGATATGTTTAACCTAAGAAACCACAAAACTTCACATAAAATATTATTGCTGTGACTTCGTGAATACAACAACGTGAATAAAATACACAATTTTTTTATCATGACTATTTATTTTTTAAATCGGTCAATAATTTCTAATTATAATAAATTGACATAATGTATGTCGTAAAAATATGACATTAAAATATACATAGCGTCATAAAGGCCGGTGCCGACTGACGGCATGGCATGTTTCGGTAGCCCGAAGGACGCTTCGGCATGACGCGAGGCGTCCAAATGACTGGTATTTAGTATCAATAGCACTTCTTGCTGAAGATGAAGGACGACAAATACAAACTGATAGGTCGAAGAGAAAACAATTCTGGATACATTATTTATGGAGAACAAGATTTACTATGTCGAGGCATACCGTGGCGTCCCGAAGTATGCCGCGACGTCCCGCGGTATGCCATGACGTGCCACGGCGGGCCGCGGTACGATTGTATCGAAATAAAGTAATATGAATTCTAAACTCATAGAAATAAGAATAAAAATGACTTGATCAATGAATTCTAAACTCATAAAAATAAGAATAAAAAAGACTTGATCAGTAATAAAATCCTTTGCCATGCCGCGACGTCAGTGCGCGCCGGCCTAAAGACGTATTCCCAGGGGCCGTCGGAAATGCCACAACATAGTATAGACTTACTTTGTCTTTATCGTAATAAAAAAATCACAAACTTAAATTTAAAGTGTTTCTTGATATTCTCACTGGACCAAAAGTACTGTGTTACAGTTACCTAGAGCCTTTCAACAAATTTTTTTCTTCACCAGTAAAAAATTCATTTACTGGACATATTACAAACAAAACACAAATCTCTCAGATTAGATATTATATCTAAATCACAGAAATATTTGTACTAAACAGGATATACAGGGTTATTTGTAAAACAACGTTAACCTCTTAGGGGGTGGTTATATTCATCATTATGAACAACTTTTGTTCTGGAACTTTTGCGAAATCGCGAAAAATGATCAAATGAATCAGCTGTTCCATACATTTTGTCGGGGTCAAAGTTCAACTTTGTATGAAACGCTGATATTTTATCGCGATTTCGCAGAAGTTCTAGAATAAAAGTTGTTCATAACGATGAAATATATAACCACCCCCTAAGAGGATAATGGTGTTTTACAAATAACCCTGTATAGACTATATTTAGCTAACAACATTCATCATCATCAGCCTAGAGTAGGCTTTCTAGTCTACCTAGTTTTATTCTTTCTAGTCTATAGAAAATAACAAATGTTATATTTTTAAAGAAAAACATCACACACAAAATTCACTTAGTATTTAAAATCATTGTCTAAAATTATTCATCACAGCCCAGTTTATACCCGTTAGCTTCAGATTCCCATGCTTTAGTTTGTCTAGCAGCTCTGAAACAAATAAACGAAATTGTTAGAAACTTAAATTGTTATTAACTCTTATTGTACGAAAAGGAATCAACTGCTATTAAAATGGGTAAAAACATGTTAAATTAACAATCTTGCAATGAAACCTAAAACTATGTAGTCATGTACACATGGTGCATGGACATGGAAAGTCATAGGACCCAATTTGATAAGTGATTCAAATTAAAAAATCAATGCCCACCTAGAATAATATAAAATAATGTTTATTATATTTCAGAACCTTACCTCCTTCTTATTCTAACTTTTTCTTGATTCAGCCAGTCACTAATAATTTCCTTAAGATGTTCATTGAATACATCATCATAGATTATTTTGCAGATTTCTGAAAAAAGAAAAATAATAATTATAAATTAATCATAACCATTCAGTTTAACAGGTAAGTAGGTAATACAAACAAAAGGGGTAACGCCTACAGCTGGGTTAGTTTTATTTTCATTGCGAGGTTCATTTTCATTTGAGGTTTGCTTTATATGCTTATTATCTCACAATATGGTTTTTTATAAAGTCATACAATCATGATGTTTGAATTATAAAGACATAAAGACATATTTATTTCTGCATTTTGGTTGTTTACAACACTTATACATGTCAAAACCCTATTCTAGATGAAGCCGGCTTTTCCTAGCTAAATGACTTCTTAAGAAGAAAGGCCGAAACAAACTCAGAGTCATTGCTTTTTTTGTCATTTCATCTCTTCATTTATATTCTTTTGAAGTCCAGACATAATAGGTTTAGATGCGAGTACAATGCAGGATATCATCTGACGCTTATAACTGACTCAGCCCGCTGATGGCCCGCATTCAACAGCCATCGTACGGCTCAACCTTGATAGAGGGAGCCAGCACGACCTGAATCATTATTATATATTTATATATTATAAATGATAAATGCTTAAGAAAGATTATTTTACATGTTTCTGTTGTGAGAAATGATTTTTGTTTGAATTTTTCATTTGTTTTCCTGCTAATGAATAGAATTCTGCTACTTCATCAAGCAATATTCGTCTAAGAATGTTCGTAGTAAGGCTACGATATATATATATATATATAGGCAAGTGTGAATGGGACAGGACGAAGAGGAAGTCCTAGACGGACGTTCTCTGACCAAATTGGCGACATCCTAAAAAAAGAACAAATCTGAAGTACCCTAAATAGAAGCGCATGCATTAGAAACTTGATGGGAGCGAATGAAGCAAGAGAGATATGTCGTTGCAAATGGCTTTCCGTAGTGTCTGCCTACTCCTCCGGGAAAGAGGCATAAGTCTATGTATGTGTATATATGTATGTTTGTAGTTTATAATGTTTAATAACTTCTTGTTCATACTCTTCGCACAAAAGCAGTTACAGTTGATATCACGTCAAGAAGTAATGTTGTTGAACATTGGTGCCAACAGAGTTCCAAATTGCTATACAAAACTTTAGAAATTCAATACAACTATATGAAGTATACAAGGGACTTCATCGAACAGTGAACCTAATTACGAAATAGCATACATGGCGATACACACAGTATACAGGGTACAGAATCTTGTATATAAAATAATGAAGCAAGTGGCGTTACACTTACCCTGACGGGAAAAGGCGTGAGTATAATGTATGTAAACAATTTTTTTTACTATACTCGTACATCCTTATTTTTGAATTAGTACCTACAAAAACTTTAAGGACAGATTAGCGAAGACATTATTATCATACGTGACATAAGAATTTCATAATACCTATAACTAGCAAAGTTATTATCATTTGTTTATTGTAGAAAATCTCACTTAAATCATAGACATATTTTACAATCCATTCACTTATTCATCGATAGTTTCCCATCCTGCTCATTCGCATTCTCTCTGTCGCACTCTTGATGTATTTAGAGGTAACCTTAGACAATAAAATGAAACAAAAGAATAAGTGATGTATGTAATTACTTACTTTACTTAATTTTCTAAATTCTAACCTCTCCTTCATACATCATCAACCGGCAAAATTTACCATTTTACAATTAAATACGGAGGTATGTAATTAGAAAGCAAACAAATGTAATATCAAAATAAAAGAAGGTATTTTGTAATATAAAGAGAGTAATTTTGGCGTATATATGAAGTTAGAATAATAATAATAATATTCTACCACATACACACATCACCATCTAGTCCCAAGCTAAGCAGAGCTTGTGTTATGGGTACTAGATAATGGATAAACATACATATATATTTATCATCATCTGCTATTTACAAATATTATTTCATCATCATCATGTCAGCCTAGAGACGTCTACTGTTGGACATAGGCCTCCCTCAAGATTTTCCACACAGACCGATTTTGAGCCGCCCGCATCAAATTATTATTTACTGAGTAGGTATTATATACTAAACTTACCAGTATTTCCATAGTCCTTCGAAATATCCACCACCATTGTCAATATACAGACGGGCACGTTTTATTAAATTATTTTTTAACGAGAGAAGTACGCTTCTGTCTTTTCACTTCGTCAAAAAAGTCCATTATGCGCTATTTTAATTGTTCGACACTAACCGGCTCACTGTTGTACGAAAATAAGTCCATGGGCGTGAGGTCAGGTGCGTATGGAAGCCAAGCTACAGGGCCGCCTCGACCAATCCACTGGCTTCCAAACTCTTCCCTGTACAAATGCACAGCTGCACTCGCGATTCCTCCACTCAAAAAGTACGCACGAAGCATAGCTACATACTCCCGTGATGTGAAGTGATAAGCCATCGCGTCGGGCAGACGTAAACAAACAATTAACTGTTGCGGCGAAAAATGGATGTGCTCACTTCCGCTAACAATTTAGCACTGTTTGTCGCATCGGGGCGGGTTACGGGCGCAGAAGGACGGGGGGGAATTTATCAATGGAACAGTTTACTACTATTACTACTCATAGTAGGTCATAGTTTTAGTTATGCATTTACCAATGATTATGTATTTTTGTGGACAGTTTCGAGACAGTTTTGGGACTTAGTGTTTTTATTTACCTCCAAAAATATGATCATTTAAAGATACTTAGGGCCCCGTTAATTTTTATGTACTAATTAAAAAATAGTGGTGTATAGCATTATTTACCAATCATACTGAAAATAAGCATTTTTTTACATGACTGCACAGGCGACAATAACTTTGTTTAGCACTGCACTTAATGCCTTTCACACGGGACAACGCTTTGTGTTTTTGTTGATGTTTAGTGAAGCTTCTTCCAGCTTTTTTTTTTTGGTGTCGGGTTGGAAAATCCTCATGGAGTCCCTCCGCCCTGGGGGAAGGGCGAAGGGGACTGTCAGACTCTTACTGACTAAAAACCAACCCGTATTCCTCACGTACCCGTATGTCGGAGGGTCGGGTATCGCTGAAGCATTGCTCGCTACCCCCCGACGGGTATTGGCCCGCCAGATGGTCAGGCGGGCCCCGAACAAAACCCCCTTGGCGGCGGATGAAGGTATTGGGCTCCGCCGCCAAAACATTCAGCGGCCGCAGAGGATAGGGAGGATGGCAACGCAACACCGCATCTCCTCTTCCTCTGCGGCCCCACCGCGACGGAACGATGGTGCGCCTCCATTTGGTCGCGGGAGCCAGGGCGCGCGGCAACGCAACACCGACACGCCTCTCCTCCCGCGACCGCACCCGACTGCGAGGGACAGAAGAACTGTCCCTCGCACCCGCCCCTTTGGACGCATCCTGCGCAGGCCTCCGTCAAGCCCACGCGGAGCGTCCCCTCCTGGATCCCTCTTAGCTTCACCGCGGGTGACCAATCCACGGTTACTAAGCCCCCCACCACGACAAGGTGGAGATCCCACGGGGGGTATCTTCTTCCAGCTAGGTTTTCCCATTCTAGGCTAATTTAGAAAATATGGGCTTGTACCAAAGAATTAATGCGAGATCAACTTCTGGTGAACCAATTTGTCTAAACGGCTTCGTAAATACTTCGCAACTTCATGCATTTTCTAGTAGCTCACGTTATTCAAGAAAACATTTACTTACTTTTATTTACGTTTTCTACTCCTCCTTCCTGTAATATATGAAAATGTTTTTCCAAGGTTTTAACGAAAATCTTGGGCCCAATTCGGTTAAATTAATTAGGTAGCCCGAATTCCTCATTGCTGTTCTTGAAGGTGGCACTGCAATTGATGCGTAGGTATTTATAAAGTTTATTAATTATTTGGTAGGGGCTTTTTACTTTACTGCTTAGTTTATATTTTAAGGATTGCATCTGAGGTTCATATCCAGGATCAAGAGTAACCATTTAGGTTTCCTATTATTAAATATATTTTTAGATGGATTGAGTCTGAAAAAGTATTCAGTGGGCAGCATTTGCGTCGCAGAAATTATGACGCACATTTAGTTGAATATGTCTCATCATCATCAGCCTTTAACAGTCCACTGCTGGACTAGGCCTCTCCTTTGAAAGGAGGAATTGGCCTACTACAAACCCTATACGAATCCGTTTGGCCAGCGTGGCCAAACGGATTCAAGAAGATTGGTATAGGGTTTGTATCAAGTTTTCCTTCTCTTACGATATAGAATATGTCTACGTCAAATAATAAAGAAAAAGATAATCATGATACAATATTATTTATCGGGTCTTAGTCGCGATAACTGATTTATTTAAAGGCATAAATACGACCGTTGCAAGCCAGTAGAAACGTAGGAGAATAACAGAGGTGCTTATGCCTTTAACTAAGTCAATTATCGCGACTAAGACCCGATTAATAATATTGTACCATGTATACTAATCACGAAAGTTTAAATTTGATTAAGATAAACATGGTTCTGAGGTGAGCAGTTGGACAGGACTTTCGTATTTCAGCCTTATTTTAAATTGATTAGCAGCAAATCGAAGTACTTTACTTTGAAGAGAAGTAGGCGATTAATAATATTGTACGATGTATACAAATCACGAAATTTTAAGATTGATTAAGATAATCATGGTTCTGAGGTGAGCAATTAGACAGGACCTTCGTATTTCAGCCTTATTTTAAATTTACTTCACCTGCGGCTCCGCCCGCGTGAATTATACGCCTAAATCGTGCGAAAATCTGTTAATACAGAGAGACAGAGCAAAAGGGGACTTCGTTTTATAATATATATTAATATTTTTGTATTTGTTAGCTTTAAAATGATATCAGCAGCTAATCGAAGTACTTTACTTTGAAGAGTAGTAGGCAACGGCAATATTGCGTTGAATATGCAGAAAATGTAACTTACGAGGCACAAATCGACTGTAAACATTCTTCTCGGGTGCGCATTACTGGCATTGTTTATATCAGCGAGAAAAAAAACTGGAATAAAATGGCTGTTACAAAACGAGGATTTAATCACAGTTGTCTTGCATTCAGCACGATGCGCGTGCTTTTGTGAATCATACGAGTGTTAGAATTTCTGCACATTTTCAAATTGCATCTAGCTTTTTGTAACAAATTATTTATAAGAACTGTATTAAAAAAAAAAATTTGTAGGGAAAGTATTCTAAGAACTAGAATTTCGGATCCCTATCAAGGCAACGACTGAATAACTATAATTAATTATTCGGCCAAAGCATGAAAAGTTGTTTAACATTTGCTTTACATTTTAAACTTTGTTGCAGTCTAAAAATAACAATCCACGTGGTTCTTAGTCGGTATTTAAATGCTTTCGCAGAAGGCTGTTGTCTATGATATTTACATACTTTCTTCTATGAAAATGTAACGCGATTTACGTCAATTCTTTCTACCACTTTAATTATGCATACTGCTAGGTAGCTTACCAGCTGGTAAGATTCTTAATACAGCCTTGTGTAGGCACTTTTTAGCAAAATGTATTGAGTGATACATTATACTGACATTTTAGGATTAGCATACAATTTCGTATAATCAAGTTTCTAAACATAAGGAAAATTTCTAAAACAGTTCTTTGCTCATAATATTACACTCTGTGCAGCAAATGTCAACCTGCCTACCTTTCACACATAACAAAGTTAAGAGCTTACTTAAGTTAACCTTATTAATAAGTAAACAAAGCACAATATAAAGAGGACTTAAATGAGACCTCTGAGAATAATGTGCGGTGTATTCTAAGCACTGAGTTATTAATACATTAATAGAACAAAAGCGCGAAAAGTGATTTTATAGTTATTGCTTTAAGAGAAATTTTCTTTGTTAAAAAAGTTGTTGTACGTTATTAATTAATGATTTGAATAAATATTTTATTAAAGGTTATTAAAACCGTTCAAAAGCAATTTTTTTTAACTATATCTTACAACTTACGTGAACGACATATTACCAACGAGTATTTTTATGATTAGAGCCAAATTTATGATGTAGTTGAATGTAAGTTACCCGAAAATAGCATTCAAAATATGCTGTAATACGTAACTAAGATCATCAACAATACGTAACTAAAATCGTAAGTGGCATAGTTACTAGGTAAGAGAGAAATAAAACTGTGGCTTTTGTCTGTCTGTCCGTGAAACATGAGCTAGGCTATATGTGTTCCATTTTTCGCAAACTGCAGATTATTGTGCTAAGTGCAAAGGAGCTAGGACACCCTTGACACATAACAAGCGCCATACAAACACATGACAGCAACAAAATAGGCCCGTTCCATTTTTCACTTCCATTTTGCTTATATTTTATGGACAGCATGACAAATTACATAAACGTAGCACAGTGTGTTTTGCTTCCATTCTAAGATTAGAAACTAAGAAAAATTTAAGGTATTCATTCACATTCTTTTTTGAAAAAAAAAAACACTGTTAAATTGCTATAGTAATGATTTGACATCGCTGACGGATCCGGCCACGTGGAATTTTAAACCGTTTTGGGCAAGAATTTTCAAAAATCCTTTCTTAGTGATCCCCTACACACCCTAAGGACCACTCATGTCTGAGTTATCTAGTCAGTGAGGAAGGAGTTTTAAAAATATAATATAATAATATGCATAAAAATTACTGATAATTATACAAGAAACTGATATTGATAATGATTGTACAAATTTAATTTCGGACATTATGACGGCTTAACGTAATCACGTTGCGTTGTTGTAATCACATAGATCACCAAAATAGCATAAGTACCTTAACTAAGCTTCTAGAGCTAACCGCATAAGCCTTGGTCATATAATCGAATCTAATGTCAAACGAATCTTTTCTCTGTAAATAAAAGATTAATTCTCACCGATGCCCTTACGAACTTTTCAGTTTTAGAATCATTCAAAATAGAAAAATGAATGGTTTTATTCATTGCGTTTACGGTGAAGGTCTAAAATAAATTGAATGACGGATCGAAAATCCAAACTAAATATTTTAATGTGATTTTCTATTCATTGGCATTAAAATATTCGCTGCTATTGTATTATTATCGTCATGTTCCAAGTGGTTCGTGATCGGTTTTGATATTTGCACCGTGTTATTGATACAATAATAAAGAGGAAGTAACCTAAAGTGGATTGAAAACATGGGCTTTCTTTTCAATTATTCTTATCGAATCCTATGGAATGAAATCTTAAAACCCAAATATAACAAAAGTAAACCAATTTTATCAAAGGTTTTTATACCGCCAACACTTTTGGAAAAGAATACAATCGTTTTTAGTTTTCTTATTCAGGAGAAAAACTTTTGAATTAAAAGCTTTTGACGCTGTCTGTCAGCCTTAAAGACGCCTTCAACAAACACGAAAGCAAATCCTGCAAAAGTATACTAAACTTAAAGGTTTGTGGAAGGGAAATCTTGTAAAAAAATATTGGAGAAATCTTAATTAATGCCACTTTTAGCGTTGTATTCTAAAAATAATAATAGAACTTTGTGGAACTTTGGTTAAAAATGGGTGGTCAATAATGTGTTTAAATTTTTTTTTTTTTTTTTACAACTCCCGCATTAGGACTAAATCCTGTGTCGCGGGGGACTTTACAAACACACATCTAACGAGGACAATTAACACCCAGACTCGAAACAACAATTTATGGATCACACAAAGTGTTGTCTCGTGTGGGAATCGAACCCACAACACTCGGCGCAGTGTCAAGCGACGAAATTGACAATAGATACGTATTGTTACATGAAGTCACTTATCTCGCGCATTGGTAACAGTGATTTAAGTATTATTTATCAACAATGGTCATATTTGATCTAAGAAATAAAACAAGACAGACGATTTGCAAAATCTTTTATAATCTACTAGTCGACGCCAGAGGCTTCGCACGCACATATTTTCGAATTTCCCGTTTTGCTCGATCCCGTTGGAATTTCGGCAAATCCCGTCTTAGTGCACCCCTACGGTCCCCAAGGAATATACATGCTAAATTTCAGCTTCTTGCGCCGAGTAGTTTCGGCTGTAGCTTGTCTGTCAGTCAGTCAGTAACGCAAGGATTTTATATATACAGATTTTCAACTATACAAACTTATTCCTAAATCTCAAAGAGACTTCCATTGCTCAGAAATACATAGATTCGTCATTGCAGATACTAATCATGCCTAACGAAACATTGATGTCAGATATCTTTAAGATATTCAGAATTGCCTGAAAAAACATCCTCAAATACTAAACATATTTGGCTTTCAAAGAAACCAGAGGGCCAATTCCCCTAAATAAATTTGTTCAAAATACAGTTTCGATATAATATCAGTGTCAAACTTACCATTATATACCTATAACCTTTGTGACAAATGTTATTCTCCTAAATTAACTGATATTTAAATGATATTGTAACTAGATTATAAATTAAAAGAAGTGTCAAATATGAGTCAACGACGAACTGTTTATTTCAAATTATGCGAATAATGACATTGCTAACCTATAGCAAAGTATAATCTGATTCCGTTCAAAATATAATTTCAATGACAGATAAAATAGGAGAATTGGCCTTCAGATGTTTTAATCCACCCAGTTCGAATATACGGGAGCTCGCTTATAAGAATATCCAAAGAATATACAGTGCGTGTACGTATACGTGCATTGTAAAATTTTATTGACATTCACGGACACAATTGATCATGCAGTGCATGCATCAATATACATGTAAGTACAAGTTTAAAATACATAAGCAATTAATTGAACAATTTAATATCAAATTTATGACGTTTAATCTATCTCTCATAAATAATAAAATACATTTTTATAGGTACGAAATACAGACTAAAACAGAAACACTACAAACGTATTTAAACAGAAAGAACTGTTTTTATTTGCTACGTGTGTTTAGTCTAGCCTCCGCTAAACAGAAATATTTTCAGTCCACTAACAAAGCAACGAAGAGCGAATGTTAAATTGTAAATATGTTTAAACTAATGAAAGCAGACTTTAATTAAAATTAAGAGCGTATACGCCTCGAGCGGCGGCTCGAGTTTAGGTTTTTATAGTGCCGCGGTCGCCCGCGCACCGCGCATGCGAGACCCGGCGCACTATGACGGTGTCGCGTGGAATAATAATCTTGCTTTTATCTTGCCATACATGAACAGTATTCGTTTATGTAATACGTCGATTATGATATGAAAGTATTCAAATTAATTATTTTCAATGCAAATGCATTTAAAGGTATCAAATAAAGATAGATATTACATATTTGTTTAGTAGGATGATGTTCCTCAGGATAACAACGACCATTTATAATAATTTGGCCCAGTTTTATTATATGTTAGAAATAATTTAAAATTGTCATCTACATAATTGTTACATTTCAAATATACATCTATTTTGTTATTAATGCATGAAAACCCACGAATAACACTAAATACAAAACCAAAAGAGTCGGGTAAAAGAAAATACTTAATTAATTAAAAGAAAGAAAAAAATATAAAATATGTTGATTTGTATTTACAAAATATTGTAATTATACAATATATATTCACCTAAAATTATTTCACACAGTGTGCGATGATATAAATACCTCTTTTTATAAAATTTTACATAGATAAGGTCAATTCTCGTATTTTATATGACATTGAAATTATATTTTGAATGAAATGAGATTAGATTTTAAATTGACTCAGAATTGGTATTCTTCTAAATTAAATGTCATTATCATCTAGAGTCCGTGCCACGAGAACATAGACATTTTTTAAACAAAGAAGTTTTACTAAGTGACTTAGCGATAGTTCTGTCAAAGCAAATAATTTCAAATCAATGAGCGCAACGGTACATAGATACGTGTCATTGGAAACTAATATGTCAATGGATCGGGTTTTTATCGATATTATGCGCTGTCAACAGGATCTTTTAACCTCTGGAACGCGGGCGGGACATACGTATGTCCCAGGAAAATTTGTTCCGTCCAGCGCTTGCGGGAAACACGTATGTCCCGCAACGACAGCGCCATATTTCACTACTTGAAATGACGTTAAAATAATTCCACCAATAAGATTATGTCCCACTATTGCAAAGTATGGATATTTTTCTTAATTCTGTATTGTAATTATTTTACATAGATAAGGTCAATTCTCGTATTTTATATGACATTGAAATTATATTTTGAACGAAATGAGATTAGATTTTAAATTGACTCAGAATTGGTATTCTTCTAAATTAAATGTCATTATCATCTAGAGTCCGTGCCACGAGAACATAGACATTTTTTAAACAAAGAAGTTTTACTAAGTGACTTAGCGATAGTTCTGTCAAAGCAAATAATTTCAAATCAATGAGCGCAACGGTACATAGATACGTGTCATTGGAAACTAATATGTCAATGGATCGGGTTTTTATCGATATTATGCGCTGTCAACAGGATCTTTTAACCTCTGGAACGCGGGCGGGACATACGTATGTCCCAGGAAAATTTGTTCCGTCCAGCGCTTGCGGGAAACACGTATGTCCCGCAACGACAGCGCCATATTTCACTACTTGAAATGACGTTAAAATAATTCCACCAATAAGATTATGTCCCACTATTGCAAAGTATGGATATTTTTCTTAATTCTGTATTGTAATTATTTTACATAGATAAGGTCAATTCTCGTATTTTATATGATATTGAAATTATATTTTGAACGAAATGAGATTAGATTTTAAATTGACTCAGAATTGGTATTCTTCTAAATTAAATGTCATTATCATCTAGAGTCCGTGCCACGAGAACATAGACATTTTGTAAACAAAGAATTTTTACTAAGTGACTTAGCGATAGTTCTGTCAAAGCAAATAATTTCAAATCAATGAGCGCAACGGTACATAGATACGTGTCATTGGAAACTAATATGTCAATGGATCGGGTTTTTATCGATATTATGCGCTGTCAACAGGATCTTTTAACCTCTGGAACGCGGGCGGGACATACGTATGTCCCAGGAACATTTGTTCCGTCCAGCGCTTGCGGGAAACACGTATGTCCCGCAACGACAGCGCCATATTTCACTACTTGAAATGACGTTAAAATAATTCCACCAATAAGATTATGTCCCACTATTGCAAAGTATGGATATTTTTCTTAATTCTGTATTGTAATTGGTTATCATTTTTATAGACTTTTTTTGCAAAAATAACGACTGAAAATTGTTTGCCATAAGTTCAACTTCGCGCGCGTTAGAGTGACGACAGCTCTGCTTTGAAAAACGTGTAGCGACGCAATCTCGTAATTTCACTATATGTATTATATGTCATTATACTCGGAAACTAATTTTACTTGCTATAAAATAAAGTTAAGATATCA
This sequence comes from Euclidia mi, assembly GCA_944739405.2. Classification (NCBI taxonomy): domain Eukaryota; kingdom Metazoa; phylum Arthropoda; class Insecta; order Lepidoptera; family Erebidae; genus Euclidia; species Euclidia mi. The sequence continues at coordinate 33,422,762 of OX123202.2, read as the reverse complement.
TCATTGTATAAATTATAACGAAAAACGATTTACAAAATATCATTATAAAAATGGCGGCAAGTTGTAAATGCACCCGTTTGCATTTCAGTTTTGTAAGATTAGGTAGTTAAAAGTCGTACTATTACTCATAACCTTTCTTATTTATCACAAACTAATGAGTGAACAATAAAAAATAATAAACTTATGATTTTGATATTTACAAAAGTGTATTTAAATCGGCACAACTTCGCGCTCGATTATGGCGGCCGTTTTGTATTACGATGATGTGTTTAAACTTTTATTGATTTATAAAAATATAAGTGAAGTTGATATTAACTGTTGATTAAATTCAATAATTAATTAAGTAAGGTATATAAAGTGCTGTGAATAATTGCTAAAATGCTAAATATTTGTGAGATAGTGTGTGTTAAAAGTTTTATTGAAGAGGATTTTTTCGTGTTTTCAAGTTTTATTTCAACTAACTGCAGAGAAAAGGTAATTATATATTACTAGCTGACCCGGCAAACGTTGTTTTGCAATTTTTTTTATTTTTTTTGAAAAATAGATGTTAGCCTATTCTCATAGATACCGGATAAGCACAAAAAATTTCATCAAAATCGGTCAAGCCGTTTCGGAGGAGTATGGGAACGAAAACTGTGACACGAGAATTTTATATATTAGATATATCTACAATAAGTTTTCAACACATATTTCAAGGATGCAAAAACCGTCATTATTTTTGTGATAAGTTTAAAACTAACTGAGATATAGGTAAAATAATGACGCCGGTCAGCTGTTGCTCGATCAAGAGGTAAAGCGGCCTGCACTACCGGCCCTTTTTTTATTTCTTACGCCCGTCGCGGGAGGGGTTAATGTTTTGAGGTACTGACGCCTAGAGTGTCAACATTTGGCGTTAGTTCATTGAAATGATACATTCTTGGGCTCAACATTTGGCGTTAGTTATCAAGAAGGGGTTGGTGTTAAGTTAAATACAAGTTTATAGGATCGCAACGCTCTTCTCGCTGTCACGGCATCTCGAAAAAGCGCGTGCAGTATATCAGATGGCAGAAAATTATTTATACCTAAAAAAGAAATTGCGTTTTCAGACTACCGTAACGTTTAATGGTTTTTGTTTAAGTTCATTCTGACGATTACATTCACAGACAAAGTAAAATCTCTATGCCTAGAAATGGTTATGCAATGTATTAGCTAGTTATCTGTTATATTATTCATTGTTGGTCAATAATTTAATATTTTAGAATAGATATGCTACTTTGAGCAATATTATTTATTGCGTATTGATTTTGAAAAAATCGTGTCAATAATAAAGTAACATGTATGTACTCTATTAACATACATGGTACTCTATTTTTCATTAATTTACAGATTATTACGTGTAAAACAACAAAAAAAATCGGCCAATTTATGAACATTCGACCATTAAAACATAAAATCAAATATTTTTATTTCAGTTAAATTTAACAATATAAATTTAAAAACATAGTGGCATAATTAGGCATTGAAAAAAAAAGACTGTTCAAAAGCATAAAATCTAAAACGCAACTACTTGAAAAAAGGTTGTGAAGCTCTGAATGTTTGTTTACAAAAAGTCTATCTTCTCGTGGCACCAACTATAATTAGACTTCTATTGTTCTCACTGACGTTGACACATTGTTTAATTAACAACAGGCAGCGATAGCCTACTGGAGATACCAACGGACTGCTATGCAGAAGGTATCGGGTTCGAATCCACGGTATGCTAGAACGATGATGATGACATTGTTCAATTAACGATCTAGTCACGATAACATTCCAATATCAGTTTATTTAGGAGAATACCATTTGTGACATGAGTATGACACTGACATTAGATCGAAACTGCATTTTGAACAAATATAGTTAGAAGAATTGAGTCTCAAAATAAACTGTTAACTGGTGCCGAATAAGACTGCACAGTAGGTACGTGGGCTTGTGTGTGTTAGGTACCTGCAATGCGAACTCGTGGGGATCAGCTGAGCTGCGGCGGTTTGTAAGATAATATTCGATTCAAGTGTGCTTTTAATTGCATTGCATAGTACGTTTTAGGTAAATACCTATTACATTGGTGTCATGCTAACGGCGGCGCGTCCTAGCTTAAAAATAACCATAATTTTGCCCCGCTTAAGAACCTCATACATGGGCTCTGTAAATTCATCGGTCGGTCACCCATCCATACTATGACCGTGATGTCAATTACTTTACCTTTACTTATGTAGTTTGTATGAAAATAAACCTGCGATATAGGCTCTGCAAGCCAATCCCATGGTCACCCATCAAATATCAAATGCGTCTAACTACTGTACCTGTTTATACTATATATTGCCACTTGATTTTTGCAGCAAGGTATTATATCTAACGGTCCGTTTCTGTCAGTCTCGCCCAGCCCCTAGTTGACCACGCTACTATACTAACCAGTAACCACTAGACTCCAGATGTCTTGACTAACACACTAGTTTAATACGTAATACATAAATAAAGTTAAGTACATCAACTTTTCATATTTATAAAAAAAATACTTACGTTGAGAAAAAAAATAAGGATCAAGAAGCTTTAGCCGCGCTTTAAACGTTTTGGAATGCAATATTTACGTAAAATGGCGGACGCGGACGCGAGCGACAGGTCCGACCTCTGAGAGCGCTCAGCGCTGAATAGCGGACATAGCATCGCGCTTCGAGCTTTATATAGCTTATAGCTTATAGGTCTTTTTAAAAAAATCATAGTAATTACAAACGAAAAGTTTAGATTCCAATTTTTTTATATGACTTAAAATGAATCTTAAGGTTTCTAAATATGTATATATCTTTTTAATAATCACAGTAGTTTTTTAGATATAAATTTGCGGGCTAAAATTAAGCAAAATGCACTGTTTTGATCTCCGATTTTCTTGAAAATGACGAATGAAAGTACAATTTCTTTTTTAAGGACTCGCTTGTGTAGCTTTTGTTCGTACAGTTTACATTTACAGAATTATAGGACGATAAGGTTTCATAGCACTAGCGACCATTAATGCTGGCCTAAACTACAGAAATTACGAAAATGCCTTTTTTAAATTCATCCGTTTTAAAATATTTACTATAGTAACCCATATATTTTTCTTTAGCACTCTCTTGATAAAGAACTGAACTTTCATATTTTCTATATCTTTTCCACTAATTGTTATTTATCCGTAACGTAATAGAACAATAAAAACCCGCAAAATCGCCTCCGACGGATTAAACGCTCTTAATAGTTGCTTTGCCTCTGTTGATACGGTTTTCACTGAATGATGAAAATTAAACAATAATAATTAATAGAACTTTAGTCGCGACCGGTGAATCTCGAATAATATTAAATAATTTAACTCCTTACTCGATCTTTAAGGAAAATAACATCCTCCCCGTGGGATCTCCACCTTGTCGTGGTGGGGGGGCTCAATAACCGTGGGTTTCAGGTACACTCACGGTGAAGCTAAGCGGGATCCCGGGAGGGGACGCTCCACGTGGGCTTGACTGAGGCCTGCGTAGGATGCATCCAAAGTGCGGGTGCGGGGGACAGTTCTGTCTGTCCCTCGCAGTCGGGTGCAGTCGCGGGAAGAGAGGCGAGGAATGCTTCAGTGAAACACTACCCTCCGACACTTAGGTACATGAGGAGCCCGGGTTGGTTTTTAGTTAGTAAGAGTCTGACAGTCCCCTTCGTCCTTCCCCCCAGGGCGGAGGGACTCCATGAGGATTTTACAACCCGACACCAAAAAAAAAAAAAGGAAAATAACATCATCCATCCATCCATCCACAGCCCGATTGAGTCCACTGTTGAACATAGGCCTCTCTTTGTTCTTGCCATTTCCCTCGATCTTGTGGTAATCTCGTCCAGGTTCGGCCCACGATTGCAACGATATCGTCGGCCCATCTTGCTAATGGACGGCCGACACTTCTTTTCCCCATCCGTGGTTGCCATTCTGTTACGGCCTTACTCCACCTATTATCACCCCGTCTAGCCAGGTGTCCGGCCCAATTCCATTTCGACGTTATTATTTGAGTTTCCACGTCGCGCACCTTTGTGCGTTGCCGAATTTTAATGTTGGGAACTCGGTCAATCTGACGGATAACAAGCATGGAGCGGTCCATGGCTCTTTGTGCGACTCTTACTCGGTATATTGCCTCTTGTGTGAGCGTCCATGTCTCGGCACCGTAGGTCATTGTGGGCAAAACACACTGGTTATAGAGGCGAGTCTTCAAACATTGACGAACTTTTACCGACTTTAAGATGTCATCTAGTTTTGAAAATGCGGCCCATCCGTTTACGTGGTGCACCTGCCGATCAACGGACGAGGCTCTGGCAAACAAAATGTCCCAATAAGCGGTAATAGGCTCGCCACTTATTACGTGGGATCAAAACACTGGCGAAAAGTGGGCGTTTAATATGCTTCTGCCTACCCTTTCGGGGAAACAGGCGTGAATCTATGTATGTATGTATGTATGTATGTTAAATTTACATCTACTTCTAAAGAGAATGTACATATATTATAGTAACCGCTACTCTAGCCAATATTTCGCGTAACTGTCAAATTACTACTGAATGATTAAACGATTTATATACGACTAGGTAGGCAATTCTTACTAACTGCCGATTCCACCTCCGGGAACATGGTCTTAATCCCTTTGAATTTTGCTCATTCGTCCTAAAGAGCTTGATACTATTGTTCGACAGTCGCAAGCCATCTGGGACTTCTAGATATGTATGTGACGAGGGTCAGACGATAATCTGAGTTGTTCTAAAAGGTTACATAGTAGAACGACACTGTCAAAAATGAATATTTTTACTGACCTTTCGGCGTGAGTTTCGGAACTGAATAAAAATATTGTTATTATAGTTAAAGATTCTAAGTAGTAATGTTGACACTTGTCTTGATTACTTATTTATAATGAGCTCGTGACAACTACTAGATATTGATCGGTAATGATTCATTACCGCATTAAGATAACGACCACATAAATCAATACCGTTAATAACTAGCTGTACTTGGGTGTGCCTTTGTGTATTTAATCGAATTTATTTTGTAAAGGATTTTAAAATTGTTGGTCTTAGAAAGAGAGACGGCAAACTTTATTCAAATAACTCAATTGAATATACGGTTAACTTAAACGTTACACGTTACCAATAAATGAAACAAAGTAAAGAATCTAGAAGCTATACATCTGTAATGTACAAACAAACAAAAGGCGTTCTATTTATATACTATATGAAATAGAGTTCTGTCTTTTATATTGAATATGAAATGAGATTTGCTGTGATCGAATCCATTTCCACAAAACAATATTTTGTACTATAAATATACCAAAATGAGGCACGATTTGGCTTATGTGATTAAAACCACCTTGATGAATAAAATTGATATGAATATCTTTCACGTTTTATCTCAGGAAAATATCTTCCCGTTTGAGGTTTTATTCTCTCTGATCTCATGTTGGTCCAATTATTTTATCGTCCGTGTGTGGTCCTCTTGTTTTACATTTATTTTTTCTTTATATGTCAAGGTAACAGCTAAGGTACTGCCCTCTGTGATGAATAGGGGCAAGGAAAACGAATCGTTTGATAAAGGATTTTAAATTGTACCGTAACTTGATTTATCGCGTTTTTAAATATTATTTGGACATATTTGTGATATAAGTATATGCTATATTTTATTTTTTTATTTTCTTTTCATAAATAAGTACTAAAAAACATAAACACGTGACTCGCATTGTTCATTAAGTTACACAAACTAGTATCAAAAACTCATAATAAGCATCCGAGTCACGTATTTTACTGAAAAAGCGCTACTACTAGGTGCAATATTGCAGTCTGCTATACTTTAAGATAATATAACTTCAAGTTTATTGCAAGAAAATTCAACGACGATTCTCTGTTCTTTTGTCAAATTTTTAATAGATAGGATGTGTCGCTTACCGAATATAATATTATGTTCCTGAGATAACACAATATTTATGTTTTCGCTGTGATCCGAGTGGCAAATATATCGTGTATTTCGTGAACAAAATTCAATCTGATGTATACAATGAAAATACAGAAGGAATGCGAAATTCATTAAGTGAAACAAAACATCACAAGTCAAATTATTTACCATTGTCGTTATTATTTTAATATATTTTCATTGCTCTGAAATAGATGTAGAACGTAAATATAGTTAAATATTTCGAACTGTCCGTATTTCATATAGCATCATTGTAACTGACTATATTTTAGCAAAAAATGATTTATGCATGAAATAGAATTCGTTGGGACTCGCAAATACAGGTCGTATTAGAGTAATTAAATATTAAAATATGTATGCACCGTTAGCTAAATATATGCTAACGTAAGTATTATAATGATTTATACTTTTTAATCTATACATATTCATAGATAGCGCAGTATTAATTTAAATATTGATGGACATTTTCGGCACAAATTACAGCAATTTTTATGAATCATCATTCAAATTTCCAATGCGTGTTTTAGGATTGCTTTCTCGTTACCCTTTATATCGCTTATCGTATTGGCCATAATGCACTTTGGTTATTTTTTAAATTGAACTATTAGTTTACATTAGCTTACATGGAGGCAGCGATAGCCTAGTGAAGAGACCAACAGACTGCTACGCAGAGGATCCAGGTTCGAATCCACGGCGTGCACAAATGTCTTTTCGGAGTTATGTGCGTAGTAAATTGTTAATTCTCGCTTGCTAAAACGGTGAAGGAAAACATCGTGAGGAATCCTGCATGTCTGAGAGTTCTCCATAATGTTCTCGAAAGACATGTGAAGTCTGCCAACCCGCACTAGGCCAGCGCGGTGGACTATGGCCATACCCTTCTCATATTGAGAAGAGGCCCGTGCCCAGCATGATTAGCTTACATATACGAGCTGCTTACGAGACCTCTGCCTTTGAGCCAGCGACACGCTTTTCGGTTGTTCCTTGTCCACTTCATACGAAAAAAAATATAAATCCTCGGACACAATTCACACAATATCCTAATGGAAGGAAAGAGGAACCCACCACGCACCCTCGAATTGACCACCCCAACTATTGCAAAAGAAAAAGGTTGACAATATCGAACTCCTCTAAAAGGATAAGGGATATAGGAATGGTATGGGTTCCAGGAAGATACCTGACTTGCAGTATCCCGCTGTATGCGCCGACTATTCTTCGACACGTGTTTCGCCTCTGCACGAGGCATCCTCAGGAACGATGGGCAACGACTGAGCGCTTTCCAACCGTGGGCATGTCTTATAAACGATTGTACTTTCTAATCCCCTCCCTCCGTTGCTCGACTGATGTGAGTCATTATGACGGTGTGCGAATATATTCAGCAATGGGGACCCGTTAAAGTTGGTTTGATCGTTCAGTAACGTATGCTTGTCCCGCTTTAAAATCTCTAATTGTTCCAATACGCACATTCTAATACCCTTTTGACAAGTGTGTATGACGTGAAATGAATGTCCGCTATTTAAGGTATGACCCGATTCTAGTAAATGTTCGGCAAAATGAGACTTTTCCGGCTGGTTGTTTCTAAACGCCGCTAAATGTTCTTGATATCTCAGCTCAAAACTTCGACCCGTCTGTCCTATGTACTTATTTTGGCATTGGTCGCATCAACAACAAAAAGTCCGGTATTTACTGCTTAACAGCAGTAAATACCGGACTTTTTGTTCTTGCATACTTTATCTTTACCATTGCAAAGAAATTTTAACGTTTTGTATGGTTTATAGGCTGATCTGATACAGTTCCTCCTCAGTATACGCGCCATACGGTCAGTTATGCTTCCAAAATAGGTAAGAACAGCGGTATTATTTATAGGTTCTTTTATAGAGGGATATAAAAGTGACTTGGCCATTCTAAGTTGTTTTCCTCTAATCAAGCTCTAATCAACAGCTCAATAAACTTCTTAGATTTGACTATCAAAAGGGAGGGTACCTCACACTCATTTGAAATTTATCGTAAACCGACGTATACAGATAGTACAATACCAGCATCGTCCTGTCATCCATCGCAACACAAAATGGCAGCATTTCACAGTATGATTCATAGATTATTAAATGTACCACTGAATATAGAATCATATAACAGAGAATTAAATATTATTTATCATATAGCTCAATCCAACGGGTATAGTAAACGCCTAATTGACAAGATGATTACGTCCGTGTGGTGACGGATTAAGAATACGGAATGTCACCACCCCATATCATTCCATGGGTGTCGTAAGAGCCGACAGAGGGAGCATATTATGCAGAGAACAACACTGTAAGAGAAGGAAAACTTGATACAAACCCTATACCAACCCGTTTGGCCAGCGTGGTATAGTAGGCCAATTCCTCCTTTCAATGGAGAGGACTAGTCCAGCAGTGGACTGTTAAAGGCTGATGATGATGATAAGGAACATTTAGCGGCGTTTAGAAACAACCAGCCGGAAAAGTCTCATTTTGCCGAACATTTACTTGAATCGGGTCATACCTTAAATAGCGGACATTCATTTGACGTCATACACACTTGTCAAAAGGGTATTAGAATGTGCGTATTGGAACAATTAGAGATTTTAAAGCGGGACAAGCATACATTACTGAACGATCAAACCAACTTTAACGGGTCCCCATTGCTGAATATATTCGCACACCGTCATAATGACTCACATCAGTCGAGCAACGGAGGGAGGGGATTAGAAAGTACAATCGTTTATAAGACATGCCCACGGTTGGAAAGCGCTCAGTCGTTGCCCATCGTTCCTGAGGATGCCTCGTGCAGAGGCGAAACACGTGTCGAAGAATAGTCGGCGCATACAGCGGGATACTGCAAGTCAGGTATCTTCCTGGAACCCATACCATTCCTATATCCCTTATCCTTTTAGAGGAGTTCGATATTGTCAACCTTTTTCTATTGCAATAGTTGGGGTGGTCAATTCGAGGGTGCGTGGTGGGTTCCTCTTTCCTTCCATTAGGTTACAATGGAGTTCCGCCAAGTAACGCCTGATTCAATCAACTATATCACACAATATCGTCTGACTTAAACTAGACTGAGACTGTAACTTTGCTAACCAGGTAACCCTTAAACATACGTATACATTTTAATATACATGTAAATCTCTAAAAGGGAAAGCTAAAGTTCAAGTTACACCTCCCGAATCTGCCAACGTTTTATCTTAATATCGATTATTGTTTATACAAAATAAAAACTTTAGTAAACATACTTTTGTTCCCCTAAAGCCTCCCGCTGTTAGGCAAAGGCTTTTCTTTTCAGAGAAACTACATAATAAATGGCAATTAAATATGTGATGTACAAAAATTTAATAACTACACTTAAAAATAATGTGTTCTAACAATAAATACATTGTTTTTGAGCTCAATACGACTGCTGATATTATGAAACGCGATATAATCTTAATATATAAAATCCTTGCGTTACTGACTGACTGACAGACACGCTACAGCCGAAACTAATGGGCGCAGGAAGCTAAAATTTGGCATGTATGTTTCTGGGGACCGTAGGGGTGCACTAAGAAGGAATTTCCCGAAATTTCCACGGGATCAGGTGAAACGGGTAAATAAAAAAAAATGCAGGCGTAGCTGCTGGCGTCCTCTAGTGCTACATAAAAGACTTAGCATTCACCTCCAATAGCGGACGGGTGATGTCGAAACATTGTCGGCCACCTTTTGTGGCCATTACCGGTGCTATAGGGCTACCCATAGCCCTATAGCATATGGGTAGCCCTATAGCACCGGTAATGGCCAACATCTGGATGGAGCACTTTGAGGAATCCATAGACATGCAGGCGTCAAATGTGAAACTATGGAAAAGGTATGTCGACGATATCTTCTGCATCATGAAGGGCAACAAGCAGGACGTAGAACAATTCGCACACAAATTGAACTCCATACATCCGAACATCCGATTCACATTCGAAATGGAGGTAGACGGATCGTTACCCTTTCTCGACGTTAAAGTGACAGTGAGAGATAATGGTACCCTTGGACACACTGTGCATAGGAAACCGACACACACCGAAAGGTATCTCAACGCGAACTCGCACCACCATCCGCGGCATTTGGATTCCGTTGTGTCCTCGTTAGTGAACAGAGCGTATGACTTATGTGACCCCGAACAATTAAATAGTGAGCTGTCACATGTTCGGGAGATATTTAGGTGCAACGGATACAAGAAAAACTTACTCTGTCGGAAGAGGAACGAGCGTAAACCTGAAGTAAGCAGGGTGCCCGCTTACATGCCGTATCTAAAGGGAGTGACGGACAAAGTTGGAACAGTACTCAAGAAATACTCCATCAAGACTGTATACAGTCCGGTCTCTAAGATAGCACACAATCTGCGTACACCAAAGGATGTAATTCCTCTCCAAACACCTGGCGTCTACAAAGTCGATTGCAGCTGTGGTAGTTCATATATCGGGCAGACTAAGCGTACAATCGCTGAAAGGGTAAAGGAACATATCGCAGCTGTAAAAAACTGACATATTAACAAGTCGGCGATAGCTGAGCATTTGTTGGAGTCTGGACCAAACCACTGGATAGAACTGCATCAACCACAAGTCTTATCCACCGATCGTCACTATTACTCCAGGATAGTACGTGAAGCGGTAGAAATCAAGAAATATAACAATTTCAACCGGGAGGATGGATATAGATTATCGGCCACTTGGAATCCAGTCATCAGCAAGTGTAAACACCACCGCAGGGATAAATCTCAACAGTGTGTAGACGTCATTAGTGTAGTGTGTCGGAGTACCGAAATTGCGAACTTAAATAAAGACCAAGTGAGGGTAGGTGCTGAAACCCGCACTTCCACAAGACGTCGCTGAGCTCTCATCAGTCTCTCCGCGACCACGCTCAGTGCAAGACGAGCGAAACGTCGGTAACAAATAGGTATTTATACCTTAAATAAGTTAAGTTAACGCGATTAAGACCCGCTAAATTAATTTCTATGATGTATACAAATCGCGAAAGTTTAAAATCATTATATTCATAAGCGAACTAGAGAATGCCCGCAGCTACGGCCGCAAAAAAATTTTTCAACTTCAACCGTTTCATTGAAATTCGGCAAATCCCTTCTGAACGCACCAGGAGAACGCAGTCTCCAAGGAACAAAAACGATGTAGTTTAGCTTCATTCCAGCTGTGCGTTCCATGTCAGTCAGTCAGTAACTCAAGATTTTTATATAATAATATATTGATTGGAGATTGTTGATAATTAGCTCAAATCATCTATCTCTAAGAGCAACCCTGGGGAATCATTTATCAATGTATAGTGTGAATTTAATTAAACTTCCTCTGCTATACCGTTTAGGTTAAAAGAATAATCACCAGTAATACTCTTCGATCCTCTGACGGCGTCTTATCTTGAGGGAACCATTTAACAGAATTGCAATCAGTTCGTCGATTGCCCTTAATATTCGTCGGCTGAACCATTTCCATGGACGATAAAGAACAATGCCCATTTTTCTTAGAGACGCCGGCCCAGGTGTGAACCGTCAAAAATCGTAGTAGTTGTTATTGCATTTGATAAAAGAGTGTTAAACTAGAGTTTTGAGATTGATTAGAGGTCGGCCACATTCATAGTTTTATTACAAGAAGTACTTTTTTTAGCTCAGAAAACATTAGGTGTGTACGTACTTTTATTAGGATAGTTACAGTATTTCGTAGTTTTGAGTAGAAAGGAATGAGCTAATCGTTTGGTAAGGGTAGAAATCCGAAAGAAAAAGCCAGAAGTCTTAAAAGATCCACAAACATTCACAATGCGCACGAGCAAAAAAAAAATAACTAACAAAATTAATTTAATATGACATTATTGACATTAACTAAGAGTCAAAAAAGTGTTGTCATTTTACAGTTGTAAAATGATAATATTTATTAATCGATATAGATTTGGGTCATCATAGGTTATATATCTATACATTTGATTCAAAACAGAACTTATTTGTAGTTAATCGCATATATTCCTCAAAAATACACAAAATAAAAATGTTTAGGACCAAACAAAGATTTGCTAGTCACTAACATTTTGAGTAGATAAAATGTGAAATCGGTTAAGATAATCGATTTAATATTATGAATTCTTTACTGGCAATTTCTGATCTATTACGTGTTGGCTATTTAGACGTTTACACATCTTTTTAAACCTATTTATTGATTATGTTTCTCGGCACACCTTTAGTAATGCCTATAAATTAATTTATAAATAAAAAGGATTATTCAACAACAAACTGAAACTCTATTGTGCTATTCACGAGTTCGAAACTGGGCCAGAAATGGGCATTGTTCTTTCCAATGACGACAAAGTACAGTTGGTATATTTTTTTACTTGGTTGCCTTAATTAACTTAATGAAAATTGTACTCGTTGAGCTGAACTATTATTAAGATTTTATGCTCCAAGAAAGTTGGTGCATCTCATAATTGGCCACAAAGCAAAATTAGCCATCACGGTTTAATTCGAGGTTTCATGTCAGTGTACATCTTTTGAGACAGCCTACAGGTGGTAAAAGCACATATCAAAAAGAGATTAAAACTTACTCCATGAAAACATTTAAAAAAAAAACAGTCGTAAAAGCTTACGTTCTAAGGCTCCGATGAGTGAGGTTACTAACTTATTTTTCTTAAGGATTTTGTGTAACACCTTTACATGCAGTTTTTTGTTACGTACAAGGGATTTTGCAAGCCTTTTTGTGTAAAGAAAGTTGTGGTAAATACAAATGCTACAAAAATAACCACGTGACTATAATAAAATCACATACATTACATAACTTCACGCCTTTATCCCCGAAGGGGTAGGCAGAGATGTATTACAAACTGAAATGAAATGAAATTAAATGAAATACTTCTTTATTTCGTGTAAACTTTGAAAGTACTTACGAAACGTCATTAAAAAGAAATATTTGTGTGTCGAATTAGAACAGCTCAGTCCCAAGCGTTCTGGTCGTCTTTATAGTCAGATATTTTATAATAGGCTTTTGAACATAATTTCGCTTTTACAATAATTTTGAACTTATTTATAGATAGGTCTCTTATATTATAAGGGAGCTTGTTATAAAAGCGTATACATTGCCCCATAAAACAGCTACTTATTTTGTGGAGACGAGTGCTATGAACTACGAGATTATTTCTGTGTCTTGTATTTACAGAATGTATATCACATTTTTTACAAAATTTGTCAATATTTTTATGTACATATAGCAGATTTTCATAAATATATTGTGATACAACAGTTAGAATGTTTATCTCTTTGAACTTTTCTCTTAGAGAAACTCTTGGACTGAGGTTATAAATTCCCCTTACAGCTCTTTTCTGCAGAACAAATATTGTATTTAGGTCTGCAGCATTCCCCCAGAGAAGAAGAAGAAGAACTCACACATAAGCTTATTGCAATCTATCGGGCACATTATTAAGCGAGCCATAATTAACATTTTTAATACACACTTAACTTCAAAAAGTCAGAGGTGTGTGCTGATTGAACCCGAAACTATCGCCTCGGCAGCCTGTTACGTACACCACTGGGCTATCGCCGCCTTTTCACTTTAAAACCACATACATAATATGTATTGTATAAAAATGTAGTGCCAATGTTTCCAAGTTGCCAAAACGTCGATGTAATATAGCTATTATTTGATTTAGCTTTTCACATATTGCTTTCAATATCCCCAATATTGTAAGAATCACCATCGCAGCTGGAACGAGTTTATCGGTAAAAATATTTCGGCTTCGTCTTCATAATACATTTGAAGAATAATAGAAAAATATCATGCTATACTACTTCATGTTATATGGCAAAGAAAACGCAAAAAGGAACATCTCGCAGAAACGAATAAATACTAGTTAGAGATCATTAGTATAAGCCCTACCATAACACAGAACTAGATTTAAATTAGAATCCTTGAAACATTTCGAGATCAAATAATTTTTAATTATTGTTATTAATGTGTCGTGATAAAACAGTCAGGTTTCAAGGTGTTAATAAACCTAATTCTAATTTACTGGCTCAGTGGTCGCCCATTTAGAGAAGAAAACAAAATAGGCTACTGTGGCCTACGGCACTAAATGTCACTATTTCTCTCTATCATATTTCACCTAAAAATATAAAAGTTTGTTATATGCAGACCGTGGAGTACTTTTGCAGACACAATTTAGAAAATTGGGCAATCCTCCAATTCTACCTAATGCAAGCGAGCTTACCTCGGCGCATTTACGGCAGTGTCTTAGAAGTCTATAAATAGTTTATGTGTTAGGGCTGTATGCTACTATAAGCTCTTTATTGGCAAGTGGCTGATATTTAATGCTCTTTTGTTACATTGTACAAAAAGGTCATTTTAGAAAAACGACTTTCGTGTACATTTAATCATATCGTAGATTAAATTGGTATACACCTTTGGAAAACGTTGTATCTTCTCTATGTACCACAATTGGCAATGACTAGGGAGAAAGGAACCCCCAGAAAATGGTTTTGTAATCAAAAGAATAATCGTAAAATTAATTATTTTATTACCAAGAAAGTACTTGATCTTGAAATTCACAGTATCGAAAATATGTACATTATGTAATTTAAAAAGTGTGAATTTAAATTGAACTCTTCTTTAAATTATCTTAAAATTACCGTATACTGCTAATCAGCGCCAGCTCAGATATAATTACAATATTAATTTAATAAATAAATCTTAATTAACATGTCGGCTGCGAACCTTTCTATTAGTTTTGAAGACTGCAGAAACTATCCGCCCACCGAATGTTGCGCTCAAAAATGATTATACAGATTATTACAATAATTTGCTTGGCTAGCCTATCGGGATAAGGGCTAAAGTGGCAATCGTTAGTTCTGTACCCATACGGGACAAAGCTTTGTGGAATGAACAAGATTCTATAAATGTTAACAAACCTGTCAAATGTCAAGCATTATATATTCACTTTAAAACATTTTCTGCAGAAAATAAATTTAACTCATTTGTTAACTAAACAGAAATAAAAAGCAATGTACAAGTCATCGATTCCTTTGCCAAAGCACTATTCAAGCTGTATCTAAACTGGCATTATTGGAAAGGCCAACGGGTCACATTCTCTTATCTGTGTTTGAGTCAGTTTCAAACCTTTATTTGTGACGTCTATGGCTCTCGCACTTTACTATCTACGTAATTTAGCTTTTTAAAATGAATGGGTGTTTAAGTGGGAGTTTTCTTTTAAGTTAATAGACTATATATACTAGCATAGCGGACTATATTCTGATAGTAAGTTATATCAAAGGCTGAGTTTCACCGCATGTGAGACGATTGGTTTGAGTAGTCGCCTTTCTGTAGTCATCGTAGCAACGCTCAGCGTAGTGACGCTGGGAATTGCTGCGATGACTGAGCTGCTTCAATCATCATAGAGATTTGCTACGATTCTTGTATTTTCTTTGTACGGATATAAGTAGGATTAGTAAAGTTCTGATGGAGATAGGGATCTACAGCTAAATTATTATTATTATTATTTGCAGCCTAAATTGTCCCACTGCAGGGCAAAGGCCTCCCTACCCTCTTTCCACCTTTCTCTATCGAGAGCTGTTGTTACCCACTCTTTATCAAATAGTTTAAGATCGTTATGCCACCTAATCTTTGGTCTGCCGCGAGGCCTCTTTCGATCTGGGACCCACAAAGTGGTAGTTTTAGCCCAAAGATCATCAGACATTCGACAGACATGACCGGCCCAGTCATATTTTAATTTGCCAGCTTTTTGGGACACATCTGCGATTTGTATTTTAGAGCGCATTGTAGCATTTTTGACTCGATCTATGAGTTTAAGTCGAGAATGCTGCGCTCCATTGCTCGTTGACAAACCCCGAGGCTGGACTTCCGATCTGCGGTCAAAGACCAGGCTTGAGCACCATATGTGAGGATGGGGAGGACGCACATGTCCATGAGTCAGCGTTTCAAAGACATAGGCAGGTTGCCTTTCAAAAGGTATTTCATGGACCAAAAGCTCCTCCAAGCGTTTTCCATTCTACGCGTGACTTCCGCTTCTTGTCTCGCCTGAAAGGAAACTAATTGGCCTAAATAGATATACTCATGGACATATTCAACCTCCATACCCTCGACATATAATTTGTTCTTAGTGCTATTGGTCATCAATTTGGTCTTCGACATATTCATCTTCAGTCCAACCCCAAGGCTAGCCTTGTACAGTTCTTCAATCATGTGTCCCAACTCCAAGGCAGAAGAAGAAAAAAGCACTATGTCATCTGCAAATCGGAGGTTCGTTAGTCTCTTTTCTCCGATGAGAATGCTTTTTCCCTCCCAACCAGGTAGAATTTGCCGAAAAGATTCTTCTAGTGTCGCGGTGAACAGTTTCGGTGACTGACTGTTTGACACCTTTTTCTATTTTGAAAGATGGTCCTGTATTTGTGAGCTTAATTGATGCTGAACTATTGAGGTACACTATTTTCAGTAAATTTATGTAGGTGGAATTTATGTTTTGGTTTTCTAACGCCTGGAAGATAGAGGAATGTTTAATACTATCGAAAGCTTTTGAATAGTCTATAAATGCTAAATATAAGGGGATGTTATATTCAATGTGTTTTTCTAAAACCTGGTTGACAGCTTGCAGATGATCGGTGGTAGAGAGCCCTTTGCGGAAGCCTGCTTGTTCAGGGGGTTGATGACAGTCAAGTTCGGCTGCTATTCTGCCTTCTATTATTTTAATAAATGCCTTATATAGGTGCGAGACAAGGCTTATCGGTCTATAATTTTCAATATTGGATTTATCACCTTTCTTATGTAGAAGTGTTATGTTGGAGTGATAGAATAATTTGAGGAGTTTGCCTGTCTGTAAAATGGAATTGAATAATTTTGTAATGTGCGTCAGTATTATTGGTTGTGCAAGTTTTAAAGATTCTGTTGTTATACTGTCATGGCCTGGCGATTTGCTGTATTTCATGCTGTTAAGAACGTGATGCACCTCTTTGTCTGTGACTGGACTTATATCTTCTCTGCAAGAATATTCTTCGATGTTGTATTGGAAGCTTTTCGAATTTGAATACAATGTTGGATAGTATTCTGTGCAAATGTTTAATATTCGGTTTCTATCTCCTTGTTTTACTCCTGCACTGTCTTTGAGACATAGTATCGCCGACCGTCCAGTTTGCATACCTTGCTTTGCTATTTTTAGAGAAGTATTGTTATTTAAAGCAGTTATTGTCTAATGTCTTTTCGAATATTGCGCTTTACAATTTTGTCTTTAATTTTATATTCTATTGTGTAATACTTTAATTTTGTCTCTCTTCTATTAGTTTTTTGGTTTGCATGCTAAGTTTACTATCTTTTTGCTTTTTAGTTTTTATTTTCTGACTTGCGTTGAAAAGTGCTTCTCTGATGTTATCATACTGTGTCTGAAGGTCTGCAGAATCTGTATTGCTTAAAGCGCCGAAACTATTTTTGAGCTGTAGTATAAATTGTTATTTGTTGGCTATTAATGTAGATTTGTCTAACCTTTTAATAGACGATTGTATCATTTGAAATCGCTGCAATTTTAAATTAAATTTTATTCTGATCCTTAGTGGTCTGTGGTCCGATTTGAACTTTAAGGAATTCAAAACTTCGACATTCGAAATAATTTGCTTACTAGAAGAGAGGCAGAAATCAATTTCATTTTTAGTTACTTTGTTGGGGTGTCGCCAGGTCCAACGTCGCTGTGGCTTTTTGTAGAAATAGCTGTTACTGAGACTAAGATTTTGACCGAATGCAAACTGAAGTAGTCTTGAACCTCTTTCGTTTCGAATTCCCGACCCATATGGACCAAGAATATGAATATTATCGGAGGGTAAAGGAGTACCGACTATGGCATTAAAGTCTCCCATTACAAGGTTCCATGAACTTTTATGTTCGTCATACGCTTTGTTAACTAAGTCGTAGAACTCTTCTACTTCTTCATCCGAGTCTGTAGATGTTGGAGCGTGAACCTGAATTATAGTAATGTTTTTGGATTCTGTAATGCGAAATTTGAGCAGAGCTACGCGTTTAGAATAGGAAACAAATTGCAAAATATTGTGTTGCCAGCGTTTTGCTACCAAAAAACCCATTCCAAATTGGCTACCGTTACCTGCATGGAAAAATATACTTTGCTCTCTCCCTAAAATTGCTTCGCCATCTCTTATTACCTCTGCTAAACCTATTATGTCCCAATTTATTACTTCCAATGCGTTTTCTAATTAGACTATATGACATTCCGTTCTTAGAGTTTGAGTGTTGAACGTTAATATATTAAGTTTATCGGCATCCGTTAGGCTAGCTGTAGTCGGTTGACAGTGAAAGGATCTTACTGCCCGGGGATTGTAAGCGCCCCCTGCTCTATCAGTCGGCCGTCTACTGTCATTGGCGGCACTCCTGATGGAGACGCCGGGTACTTGGGGCCTTCGTTTAGTCATGGTAGTCATTGAGGGTAAGGGTTTAGACGATTAACCCACCGCGCTTGTCTAATGCGGGTTGGTGGGTGCGCAGTAGCCAGCTAACTAGGCTGTGAAACGCCGCCGTTGGCACGCAGGGTGCTCTTCCGCCGCCGTCCTAGTCGCATCCTGCACTAATGTGACTGTTCCATGTTGGCCTCCTAATAAGCCCGTGATGGCTCAAGGTTGTGCTGTTTGGTCGGGGACTGCTGAAGCAGCTAGCGGCGTTGTGCCGCCGATCCATTATCCGCCACCTATGCACCCCGGTAGTGGCCCACAGCACGTCTAAATTAAAAGAAAAAAAAGAATTTGAGAAATCCTTTCATAATAATTATAAATTCTGCCTAAATGCCTTTTTCAGAAAGTGTGAATAGAATCCTAAAATTTCTTCAAACATTCCTATGTTTGAAGAAATTTTAGGATTCTATTTCAACGCTAAAAACGTAGTCATTCATAAGTCATTTTCAAACCAGTTGGACACACTTTGTAAATCAAAACCAGTAAGGCTTTAGTACAAGATAAGTAATAATTAATCAATAGCAGCAAACTAGTCGAGATCAGTCCCAAATTTAAAACTTACTAACTTATTTATTTCAATTTGACATTTATCATCATCAGCCTTTATCAGTCCACTGCTGGACTAGGCCTCTCCTTTGAAAGGAGGAATTGGCCTACTATACCACGCTGGCCAAACGGGTTGGTATAGGGTTTGTATCAAGTTTTCCTTCTCTTACAGTGCTGTTTTCTGCATAATATGCTCCCTCTGTCGGCTCTTACGACACCCATGGGATGATATGGGGTGGTGACAATCCGTATTCTTAATCCGTCACCACACGGATATAATTTGACATTAGTTCCATATAATTTTAGAGACGAGTAATTCACAAATATATAACAAGAGTCTAAAATAAATAAACAACTTTTACACAGCAAAGACTACGAATAAACTTCGAAATATATTTTAGTCTAGGCAACGTACAAGGACTGACAGCGCAAGTAAATAAAAACCAAATAGGTAGAATAATTAATTTGTAGACAACATGTTTTAACCGCACAAAAGTATCACAAACGAAAAAAGCTTTATGCGAGTATGTACCAAAAAAGGAAAGTTAGAGTACCTAACGATTAAGTTAGATAAACTTATATGCTCAAATAAAGCTATTACAAAGAAAATATGCAAAATTTTAACAATACATTTATTTCGATTGTAATTTATAGATATTGCTTTAAAACATTCAAACCTCTGAAGATAAAGTGCTGGTACACTTGTTACAATCTAAATCGACTCTATTAGTAACTAGTCGACGCCAGCGGCTTCGCTCGCACATATTTTCGAATTTCCCGTTTTGCCCGATCTCTTGGGAATTTCGGGAAATCCCGTCTTAGTGCACCCCTACGGTCCCCAAGGAACATACATGCTAAATTTCAGTAACGCAAGGATTTTATATATTAAGATTAGTGTTATTTTGCTTTTGCATAATTAATTTGCTGTAGAAATTTGAAAGCAATTGTTGTAAACTTTAATTTGTTATGTTCATAAAATTAGAATTTCATTTTTAATTCGATTTCATGAGATGAAATGGCAATTTTTATTGCATATAATTGTTTTACCTTCGACGCAAGCCGGTGTGTGTTATATATAAATTACTAGCTGACCCGGCAAACGTTGTTTTGCAAAATTTTTTTTTTTTTCTGAAAAATAGATGTTGGCCTATTCTCATAGATACCGGATAAGCACAAAAAATTTCATCAAAATCGGTCAAGCCGTTTCGGAGGAGTATGGGAACGAAAACTGTGACACGAGAATTTTATATATTAGAATTGTCAATTTTGAAAGAATAGATGCCTATTAGGTTGCCTAGCTTTTAGTCTCTTGCGTGTACGAGTGTATTATCATTATCATTTACTCGTATATTACTTGTCCTATGTGACATATCATCGCAAAATCCTAACTAATAAAGCTTGAAACACGAAGTTTGGACAACGAATTAATTTATGTCTTAGCACCCACTAGTAAATGTTTCTCTATTATGCTACCCTAAAGGGGTAAAATAAAGATTGAAAGTTTAGCGACTGCTAGTTATGTTTATTTAAAATAGTTATTTACTACAGCCAATCACACAGTACTTACGCTTTAAGACATAACAACTCCATTGCATTAATACTCATTCAATGAACTTAACCTGCATAAGGAATAATAATGCTCATTACACAATATTAACAAAGACAATATTATAACATCAAGACTTGAACAAAACCACATTATTTTACGCAGTAACGTAACGTACTGACTTCTCATAAAAATATATATTTAAAAAAATACCGCTCTCTTGAAACATACGATATGTATAAAACAAAACTATGTCTTTTACTGGTTTTAATGTCGCCTAACAATGAAGCTAACTGAATAAGCAAAAGAAAAATTGAAATCTTAACCAAACATAGTTACAAACATTCAGAAGTAATTCAAGATTTCTATTAGACTGCTTTCCGAGGATAAATAAACACATCGAGCGAAGAGAAAATGTAATTTTAGACGTAGAAGTTATGTTCTCCTAATAGTTGTTACTTCAAGAATAAATTTTGTTGTATAAGTTAAAGTCACGTCATTTTCATATCTTATCTATAAATTTATTATATAACCGAAACCGTGTTATATATAATTCACAAAAATTCTCCGTGAAAAGCTTCACATTTATTTTATTTCGAATTTCTATTCAGGTGTTGTTCGAGCTAGAAATATAACACAGTCATAAATAACCTAGCAGACTAGAAGCTTATAAGCTTCTAGTCTGCTAGGAATAGTTTAGCACTTTAAAGTTCTAAATTCAGTATTGCTATATATGCAGTCTGGCGTCTAGCGATATTTTTATATTTAGAACTTGAAGACTCTGGAAGTTGAAGTTTTGACAAAGCTGAACTTAGCCTGAATATATGTCAGCCAGATTTAATTTTGATATGTTTGCATTGATACATTTTTATAGTTAACAATGATCTTTGAAAGAATAATAACTTCGTTTTAAGATAAAGTTTATTAAAATGCTTTTATTTACATCAAACAGCTTTAATAAACTCCTTATCTTGCAATAAACTAGTGAACATGTTAATAAACACTGACATCAATCTAATGTGACAGTGGTACTAAATAAACCAGAACTTTTGTAAATAATAATTAATGTTTTGATTAGTTTTATTAGCATAGCTTAGAGTGATATGATACATACATATTAAGATTACAGATATACGACTTGTTTACGTAGTCAAGTGTATGATACGCACATAGGAATGTTAATCATGTGCCTGCATAGTGGAGGTACGATTTCAAAATGCAAAAAAAGAAAATTAATCGATCGTGTCAGATTTTCTTTGGGGATGTTAAGTGGATCCAAAAAAGGCTCTCATTGTATAATCTGACGATTTAGGTGTCACGCAAACTCGTGGCCATTATTAGAAAGTTGAAAATTGAATGAGTGAATTCGCCGTTTCAAAATCAAGTGCGTCAGATTAAGATATAATTATATGCTTTATCCTAACGTACTAGACATGCTTTCTCATAATCTGACGATTATCTGGAGGGATTAAGGCAACAGCTCATTTAAAAAAATTTGACAGTCTTTAGTGGCTCCCCACCAATGAAAAATTGTACATTATTTAGATTTTTATCTTTTTATGATCTAGGCATTGCAACCCAATAGGTCACTATGACGCTCGAGTAAATCCCAATTTAGCATCGCGGGCTCCCCTACTATTGAGTAAATAGGAGGATTCGGCCTACGATATCACGCTGGCCAAACGTGTTGGTATACAGTTTGATGACTAGTTTTACGTTTTACGTCTCTTCTTATATACTATTTGTTTTTTGCAGTTTCTGTAGTCGATTTTACGACACCCACGAAATGAAATGGGAAAATAATAATATAATATTCTATATTCTACCACATACACACATCACCATCTAGTCCCAAGCTAAGCAGAGTTTGTGTTATGGGTACTAGACAATGTATAAACATACATATATATTTTTTTTTGTAAATACATACATATTATACATAGAAACACCCAGACCAAGACAAACATCCATGTTCATGCACACAAATGTTTGACTTGAGCGGGAATCGAACCCGCGACCTTCGGCGTAGCAGTCGCTTACACTCCCGCTGCGCCAACCAGTCGTCATGATGATAACACTTTACATTTTAAAACCATCCCGGTAATCTCACGGAGAGTCTATTCGCAATAAGTTTTTGTACATATATACATACATACATACATACATAGACTCACGCCTGTTTCCCGGAGGGGTAGGCAGAGACTACAGAACGCCATTTGCAACGATCCTGACATATCTCTCTTGCTTCATTCAAGTTTTTGTATAATGTTTTAATCATCCCAGGTTGAAGTACAGGAAAGCTAAGGTTTTTAATACACGTAAGTACGTGAAAATTAGTTGTAATATTACAAAGATTAGCTAGACTGCTATCATACGGTATTAGCTCTGTAGAAAGTGCCTCATTGAGTACATAATTGATGCGCGTGATCAATTGACCCACTTCGTCTTCGAGTAGCGATAGTACTTTAAACTACCTCACATTGCGCTACTTAAGTGTATGCTGTGACAAACTTTATGCTTACGCTCAAGACAGCAGCAGAGCTATATTATCAAGTATGAGATTGCATATAATCTATATCAAGCATGAGATTGCATTTTAAGTTTTTCGTAAAACTATTAGTATAGTATTATATTATCTGTGGCACAATTTAGTTAAGTATATACAAATGTTCATCAATATTATTAAAGCAAAACTGAATTTGTTACTATTTTTGGACATATTATCATGTGTGGGTTCTGTGAGTACTTTTCTTATACCAACTTTTAGAGCTAATGCCTTTGTTTATACGCAGTTAATCGAGGTATTTAACAACCACGTCATATGAAATTTCAACGGCTAAAGCCGTATACAGACTTTGCGAGGCATGCGCTGCGCACGGCGCACAGCGCATGCCTCGCAAGGTGTGTACCTTTATATTCGTGGCGAGGCATGTGTAACGCACGTGCGAGGGCAAGCCAACGAATGTCGGCAAATGCTACAAGATCAAAGTGCCTCAGTGCGAGCATTACATTAGTTGTGGACGGTGCCACGCATGCACGTTCGAGGTGTGCGCCGCGTACAATATCCACGTACGCCTCGACTGCGAAAATTAAACTGCGTTTGTTCGGGCCAAACAGCGCGCAGCGCATGCTCGGGCCGATCCAACCCACACAGCAGCAGTCAAGATGGCACCTTTGCATCGCGTGCGCGTATCCGCTGCTGCTTTTATAATATATAATTTTCTCGAGATTTTTCCTTCTATAAGATCCTAGAAGATAATTTTTTTTCCAGCTCAGCGACGGCTACATTACTTCATTCGCAATTAAATGCCATATGTCTTCTCTTTTGTTTTTATTATAATAATAACGATGTTTTGGATAATCGGTTATTTTCGTATAATTCAAATTTTTCGTTCATAATGCGTGCAAACATCACAGCGATGCGGACACAACCGTCTAAACGCAACGAACTGCTCGCAATGAGCCGGCGCACACGCGCGGCTCGAACGCGCGCGTCTGTGCGTAGCACATGCCTCGCAGCAAACATGAAGATAGACAAACGAGGCGTTTGCTTCGTACGCGATGGCTCGACCCGAGCATATGTTGGTATAATTTTTCAACACGCACGCCTCAAACAGAGGCATTCGTTGTGCGCCGTTCGTAGCGCATGCCTCGCAAAGTCTGTATCCACCTTTACGAATTTTTTATACATAATTTAAAGCGTATATAAAAAAATCTTTCAAGGAAACTTACCAGTCAATTCAAAGTTTTGTCACTGCAGAGTCTTACAAGTACATATAAATATCTATTGGTGAAAATATAATATGCCTTAATAACACAATAACATAAAAATAAATAAATAACGAATATTACGCGACGGAATATGCGTCCAAGACTTTTTGTCTTGGAGCCGGGGTCCGCTTATAGTCTAGCCTGATTTGACAGAATATTAACTTTTTCACAGTGTGACAGCCGTATGACCTCCGCAATCCGAAAGGAAAGCTTTATTTCATGATTTAGATCAGTGTCAGTTTTATTCAAGCGTACATTGACTTCCCATAGCGACTGTCAAAAATGTTTATGACAGCCGAGACTGGCGACTTCTCTGAGGCACGGGGCACGTGAAAATAAACAATTTAATAAGCACTTAACCTCGAAAAGTCAGTGATGTGCGACAAGGATTTGGGTAATTTATGGAAAACATCTAAAATGTATTAGTTATAGGTAAGTATGTAGTCTTTAGTTTGAGTTTGGTAGACTATGCTATTAAACAACAAAGGCATATCTCTCGTTTATCTATCAGGAAAGGCTTATTGTTTCTGGATATCGATGAGAATAAACTGTGAACAACTCATGGCATTCACTCACGCAAGGTCATGAGGTCAATATAATGAACCTTTGTGCTGATCCAGATTCCGACGCGCGCTATTTATCTTTCTTGGAAGGGTTAACAAGCTTATCAATATTGTGCACGCAATCTTTGACAGCGTTGTTTTGAAAAGAAGAAAAGAAAATAAGAACTCTTTTTAAATTATGTTTGCTGGCTGCGGCTAAGCTCGAAATATAAGCTTAAATTAATTCGGGCATTCTTAACCTACTTTTATTTACATTGGATAGCATAGAAAATACAACGGTTTTATCTGTTCGTCTCGTCTAGTGTCCTTCTCGTCTTCAATGAGTTGTGGTGGGATATCATATAGCCTTAATCATTGGGCTGTCTAGTGGAAAGATCATTTTAAATGCAAACTGTAGTTCATGAGATTAGTGCGTTCAAACAAACTCTGAAGATTTTTTTATATTGGTGTATTTGTTATAATAATACGCTTTGATCAAGTTCGGAAGCTTCCAACGTGTACATTTACCGAAAAATGGCGGTCGCGATCCGAGAGTTTATGTCGATTAGAACCCGAAGTTATTGTCATGGCCACAAACAATCACCATTTAATTCAGTTCAAGTTTGAATCTTACCTTAACAGAGTTGTAATTATGTTCATAAGACGATGAGTCAATATAATAAACTATAGTGCGTATAGAAACTTTTAAACACTTGCGTTGCATGTTTACGAATATATATATAGACGGGAATTAACGCAAACATGCATTAGGTATTTACATACCATATTTTGCTTGACGTTTCGAGACGGTTGCACGTCCCGTGGTCGCAAGCTGACTGGTGTAGCGATGTCACGTCTCCGAGTGCGAGGTAGAAGATTCTATTTCTACCCCCGGGTCGTTGTTTTTCGAAGTACCGGCGCAAAACACACTAACCGTATCTGTATATTGAACATTCGCCGACTGCGTATTAAAGTGGGGTGTTGTTAGCCGAATCACTGGATTCCACGCCGATGACAATTTGAAGCCCTCTTCCCGATTGAAATTTTTATGTTTTCTGATTTTACACCATTTCATTACATAGGGGCCAAAGTATGCAACATGGTAGGCACACCAAACGATGTTCTACCGCTACAAACCCCAGGTGTCTATAAAATTAACTACAGCTGCGGAAGCTCTTACATAGGGCAAACGAAGCGGACTATCGCTGAACGTATAAAAGAGCACATCGCAGCTGTAAAGAACCGTCAAACGAACAAATCAGCGATTGCAGAACATTTACTTTAATCGGGCACCAATCACTGGATTGAATTTCATCGTCCCCAAGTCCTCTCCATGGAACGCCACTTTTACCCAAGAGTTGTGCGTGAAGCGATCAAATTCAGAAAACATAAAAATTTCAACCGGGAAGAGGGCTTCAAATTGTCATCGGCTGTCTCGAAACGTCAAGCAAAATAAGGTATGTAAATACCTAATGCATTTTCGCGTTAATTCCCGTCTATATATATATATACATATAGTATAGTTTGACATAACCTATGCATAAGCAGCATTTCAGCGGCTGATTGCCTACATAATAATCCCGAAAGGCGTGTTTCCCTAAACTAAAACAAACACAATTACACCAAATGAAAATTTAGTGTATATAACGTTACCATGTCACCTTACCACAGCAAAACGTGTCAAGAAATTGTTCTTAAAAGTAAGTAAGTACGTAAGTATCTTACTCCTAGGTACTTTTCTAGTAGTAATGGCTACCACCCAAATAAAGATAGATTAGTTCTTAGTGTCTCAGGACCTAATTTCGTCATTAACTTCAGTGAGGACTTAAATAGTACGCCCCTGGAAATGTTGCCTAAGTTTATCGATTCTGTATCGAAGTCCTAACGAAAATAGATACCGATTGCATTTGACATTAAACTTCAAAATTCATTACTGAATTCATTACATTCATTTGACGACCGGTTAACGCAGCGGGAGTGTAAGCGACTGCTACGCCGAAGGTCGCGGGTTCGATTCCCGCTCAAGTGAAACATTTGTGTGCATGAACATGGATGTTTGTTTTGGTCTGGGTGTTTCTATGTATTTCTAAAAAGGTATATAAGTATGTTTATCTAGTACCCATAGTACAAGTTCTGCTTAGTTTGGGACTAGATGGTGATGTGTGTATGTGGTAGAATATTATTATTATTCACTCCATTTATTATCAATCTCATGATTTCTTTTATATTAATAAACTACATTTAACTAGAAAAACAAAAACGGCCCCCCAGTGTCGGGCACAGGGACCAAGCCACAGGTGGTTAGGACTTCAGAGACAGGAACTACCTCACGATGCGTGCCGTGTCGAGAAGAGCTGCCTTCTGAATCAAGAACTTGATCCAGCTGCCTAGTGCGAGCCTCTTTAGATGTTGGTCGAGGCTCTTGGCGATTAATCCATTCACCGACACGATTATCGGCACAATGATTGCCGAGTCCACATCCCACATATCATCACAATCTGGTGAGCTACGTCCCTGGCCAAATTATTAGACGCACTGCAGTTTAAACATAAAATTATATTTATTTCTATTTTCTTTTAGAGTCAATAAATACATTTTTGTTTTATAATAATTACAAGCGGCGGTAGCCCAGTGGTGTACGTAACGGACTGCCGAGACGATGGTCTCGGGTTCGATCCCCAGGTACCTCGGGCACACACCTCTGACTTTTCGCAGTTATGTGAGTATTAAAAATGTTAATTATCGCTCGCTTAATAATGTGCCCGGTAGATGGCAATAGGCTCGCCCCCTATTACATTGGGACCGAAACATATCTGGCGAAGTGTGGGTGTGTAATACACCTCTGCCTACCCCTTCGGGGATAAAAGGCGTGAAGATATGTTATGTTATGTTATGTTAATAATTACACTTTATTTGTGAAAAAATAAGATACTTAAATGGATACCAAAAAATAAACTTTGTATTTGGTAATAGGCTAGTTGACAAAAAAAAAATTATAAGTCCGTCCTATAGATTATTCAAAATTAAGCGATACGTATTTTTTTATTTGTAAATTAAACCAAAAATGACCAAGATATAGCTCATTAAAGTGACGTATAACGTTAAGCCGTGCTGCATTTTTCCGCACTAGATGACGTCACACGTAACTTTAATGGGCTATATCTTTGTTATTTCTTATTTAATCGAAAAAAGAAAAAATACGTGTCCAATATTTTTTTATAATCTAAAATACGGACTAAATAAAATGTAATTATTTTGACCCTGGAAACTACCCTATTATAATAAACCTGTGTAGTATCATCAGATAATTAAATTTTTCATAAAATCTTATAGTGTGTCTAATAATTTGGCCAGGGATGGTAGGTCCAAATATTTGATCTCTTTCTCTTTTTCTGCTTTCACGAGATTGACGTCATGCGGTATGGTGATATCGACTATCATTGCGAGTCGCTCTGCTCGGTCTATCACTACAATATGAGGATTATTGGCTACAATAGTCCTGTCTGTAATGATAGACCCATTCCAGTACGTTATTATTATGTGTTTCTCTATCATGCGTACTTTTCTAACATATGGTGTTAAAAAAGTATACAGCACTTTGGCAGGCGTACACGGAGACATAGGTCCAACGCGCAGAGGCCCTGCGAGAGTTTTAATCCAGGATGTGATGGGACACCTACTGAGGAGCCTCCATAACCGCTTTCCCTCTCAAAATTTTTAAGTGCCTACTCAGCATCGACAAATTTCAAGTGCGCGCCGCCACTTGAAGTAGGGAGCGCTCAATAAATTAGTTTTTGTTCGATTGTTAATGACGTGAGAGGAGTGTTGTTTGATTTTTCTGCAACCTAATGAATGACTCATTCTAATGGTACGAAACAAATTACGTTTGAATGAAATGTTTACTTTAGGCGAGCGGCCGTAACGTAATCAATGTCGTCTTTAACGACTTACTCGACACTTTTGTTTATAATAATATTTTCATATAAGTACCTGGTTAACGTAATTAAAAATATTTAGATGTAAGCATTTGAAAATAAAAATATTTCGCTGACTTTGTATTCCGCGCGTGGGGCGTAATTATGGATTAAAAACATCATTGTAAACAAATTATGTAATTATATATGACACTTTTATGTTTTAATTGTAAATTAACTGACTAATTATGAAGTTACATGAAAAAATAAACAAATATTGTGTACTACTTTAATTCTATGTATGTATTATATGGTTTAAATTAATATCATTGGAAAGCTCATTTAATTACGCATCTATTGATATGCAACATACCGCAATCGGTTATGTTATCCGAGTTCCACAAACAGATAAGTGCGCAGCGGAAAAGCGTGGGAAAAATTACAGTTTACGCGCTCATCTCTTTGTCCAAAAAAGGGAATATAGTCACTTTGCGCGGTCAACTGGTTAATAGCACTATGAAGTACAGCCACAAATTAGCCGCGACAGGTGTAGGACTATTGTTACTTGTATGGATACTAATATTTCTGGGCTATTGGGATGGGTGTTTGATGAATCAATAGACGTGACCAGTATGGATAAAGAACGGCGTCTGGCCTAAGTACTCTTATAGTACATCAAAAAGGGGCAGACGGTGAGTCGCCAACTCACTGGATCCCCTCTCTAAATAGCTGCCAAGGCAAACAAACTCTACCATAAAGGCAACAAGGGTAACACCGGTTTGAGCGGCTAGGGGTGTCGGGCGGTGCGGCAGCGGTTTCGCCATCGCGGGTCTCCTGTCCCGGAGCGGGTTTCCCCGTAGTTACGACCTTGACAATGACACTTCCACCCCCGAGCAAATAGCTCTTGCTCTTGCTTCTGGCCGGCCAACTAAGGCAAGCTAGAGTCGAGGGTCCTGCGGATACTCTTGGAAATCCACTCCAAGCAGCCAATAAAAGCAAACCGGAGACAAGGCCCTGACCGACTCTGAAGCATTCGGGACCGCAGTGTCGCCACACACATTCAGCTCGCCACAAAGCTGCCCTGCGGTTTGTAAGCTTTCTTTCTATCCTATAATATATACCTATATCACAAGATTAAGGTGATGTTTGAAAGCTATTACTCTATCCTCTGAGATTGCGTTAGTCTCATGATGAGATAACGACTGCCCCAGAGGGGTTACTGCCCGGTGCTGTTCAAACTTTTGCGTTAAAACAATATCCAGCCTTTGGCTAACACGGAGACATAGGTCCAACGTGCAGAGGCCCTTAGAGAGTTTTAGTCTAAAATGAGATGGGACACATGCTGCGGGGCCTCCACGACTGCACTACTGAAAACAGCTATGGACTAACCGCAGCACGTGTAGGACTATTGCTATAATGTAGAGTTCAATATAATTGAGTTATGGGATTGGGTGTTAAATGGACTGGTAATAATGATGTTATGAGCATGATATAAACAGTAATCTTAATGCAATTATTAAATGGCTGGACATTAATAATCTGAAGGCAAACATAGCTAAAACCAAAATAATGCATTTTAATCAGCGTATAAAAGCAATCACACCTAACATTATCTATAAGGGTGAGCCTGTGTCGGCAGTGCAAACAACAACCTTTCTCGGTCTTACTGTGGATAGCAAGTTAAATTGGAAATCTCAGATCGAAACACTGTGCAAAAGAATAAACAGATCAGTATATGCGCTACATGAATTGAAACAGATTTCAAGTGTTGATACTATAATAACTGCATATCATGGTTTAGTTGCTTCAGTCCTGAGGTATGGTGTCGTTTTTTGGGGAAATTCGACTGACATAGACTTAATTTTTAAAGCACAAAAGCGATGCATAAGGGCTATGTTTGGGCTCCAAATGATCGAAACCTGTAGGCCGTTCTTCCAGAGGTACAAAATTTTAACACTCCCAAGCCTATATATATATATACATTTGTTAAGGTAAATAAAAATTTATTCACATTAGCCTCAGAAACCAATAATAGACGACAACGTGACGCATTTAGCCTTTATATTTTTTTTCTTTATATTATGTTATTATAACTTAAAAAAATTTAAACGATACATTTTCAAACTAAGACCTCATATTAATCACCTCAACTAATATAATAATAATTTATAATTGATGTATGTATTATAATTTTATAATATAAATAATTAATGAATTGATAATGAATTGTAATATAGGAATGACATTGAAATAATTTAATTGTTGTAATTGTAAGAATAATAATTTATATTAATTTATTTTATTTTCTATTATTTAATATCTTAAAATATTACTATCTAATTTTATATATTTATTTCAGGGTCAATCTTGATTTTGATAAAATATGACCATACGTTTACATTTTGCATGCGTTATGGTAGAATCACTTGAAACATGTATTCTTAATAACACCATTGTAACAGTGTTTGCTGCAAAATAAATTATTTGATTTGATTTGATTTGAAGGTGCTATTAGAAAGCTGTTACTCTGCCCTCCAAGATTGCGTTAGTTTCATGATGAGATAACGGCTGCCCTAGAGGGGCTTAATTATTGTTATTCACTTTATTTATCTTAATTTTCATAGTTAATTTTATATTAATAAACTACATTTTAAAAAAACCGTTTAAGAATATAAAAGGTACCACGGGGACCCACCGGTGTCGGGTACAGGGACCAAGCCACCGGTGGTTATTATTATTATTACTTAAATGGTCTGTAAAGAACTGCAATAATATTTGTATTTCAAACGTATTCTATTAATACAAATGTGATACAATATTCTGATGCCGGTATCATTCGTTCTATGTAACGCTTAGTATAAATAGGGAATCTGTATTGATCTAATAGTCATAGTCATATCAATAGTTACGAACACCGTTTTTATTGCAAAGTGAAGTTTATGGGCAGGAAATATGCATAACAGATCTATAGCTCACAATGTGGAACATTGCCTGACAGTTTTGTGAGATGGTTCTTGATCTTGTTAGATGTCCATAACTTGAAGTGGATGACTGGAAATGAGGTGGCGAAAATAGAAGAGCGTGTCTTGTGGTGTACCCTAGGGGAAGCCTTGATTCTAAGTGGACTACAATAGGTCGATGACATGATCTGAGATCTGTTATGAAAATGAAAAAGCTCTAGGCGTTGTTTGGTTAAGATTTGATTATGATGAGTTTTTTTACCTACCCAAGTAGGTACTTAGTGGCATAAAGACTGCTTATATTATTTATTAGCTAGCGTATAAATATAAATTAGCTACTATATTAATAGTCTGTTTAATCCCTAGAGCTAAGCTTTATGCTTACGCTTAAAAAATAATATGAGCAATGCAGGTGTGTGTGTGGGCCGTCATTCAGAGAGTTAACTCTTTGTTAAATGTTTGTCGAATATGTCGGTACTAAATATTTATGAGATGGAGTCAGGTTATACGACATACACTACACGTCAACATTCTAACAACCGTACCCGAAACAAAAGTCTTGTTCTTTTGTAGTAATAAACCTCCACATAGCAGCAAGTTTTGTAAATTTTATATTACGTGTTGTATGCTGTCGGTACTTGAAACCTAGTGTCCATTTACGCTGAAAGCTCATTCACGTGTATCTTAATATTCTTTTCTTGAAAACTCAATGTAAGTTGGAAAGGTTGTAAAGAGAAATGTGTAACAGTGCTTTGTGTGATCCACAAGTTGTTGTGATTTCGTAGTTTGAATATCCATTGGTTTATTGTTTAGATATATTCTTAATGCGGTAATTTTATTTCAATAATACAAACTAGTTCCCGATATACACTAAATATGGAGTATTTGTTCCAAAATTAATAAAATTGGGCACTTACTGGTATAGTTCGCCGTAATTTGTCCTATTACTAAAAGGTCTCCAAGGCTACATTTTAGTCTTGAAATGTTATAAATTACAGTCAAGAACTGGCACCCGACAGACCAAGCTGTTCATAAATCAAACTTAAACTTAATTTGGTTTATCTGATAGATGATAAAATGTAGTTAATTTTAGGAAGACTTGAATATTAATTTTCCTCTTGTAATGTTCAAATTTTTCACTTAATCAGATTAATTGAGTGATTGGAACTTCATGTTCGTTTGTTACCGCGGGTATGATCTTTGTAGATGTTAATGAGATTTTGCCAATCATCCTGTTTAGGTATAAGTAGACTGTCGGATCAAGTTAAAGGAGATATTGTAGCAGACTATGTGATAATAAAGTTGATATTTGCTATTAATTGAATTACGTCATTTTTTTATGTCGTCAAGCGTGTATCCCCGAAGAGGTAGGCAGAGGTGTAATATTACATCCACATTTCGCCTTATGAATTTTAGGTCCCACGTAATAGGGGGCGAGCCTATTGCCGTTACCAGGCACATTGCCAGACTCCGTGCTGCTACGGAGAATTCGGAAAACTCATTAACACTTTTGCCCAACGCGGGAATCAAAACCGCGATCTCCCCTCCCGATCAGCAGACGCATACGCTATCCACTGGACCTCGGATACAGTCTTTCTTTACGTACCTAGTTATGGCATTTATATATTTATATCTTGTTGGTTCGTTTCATAATTCAGTGTTTATATGGTGAAAGTACTTACTTACGTAGGTTCAGGAATAATACGGGTAATGTTAAGCCCACGCGGAGCGTGCACTCCCGGGATCTCTCTTAGCTTCGACGCGGGTGTCCAAGCCACCGTTACTGGACCCCCCTCCCCACCACGACAAGGTGGAAATCCCACAGGGGGGCAACGGTCACACCTGGTGTTAATCGATCACATGGTCAAAGATGATAAACGCTATTTTATACTCGTAAGGTCAAAGGTTGCTTACAATATTTGATATTTTAAATAATACTTTTGGAAGACATTGGTACAATATTGTGTGTTCAGTTTATTGGAACATTTAGACATTGTCTCTCGGGATATATATCATGTAACTTCGCTTCGAGTATTCGATATTTCAGTACTGTTACAAGCGCCATAATCAGAAATGAAATGAAGCGTTTCTGGAACACATAAAATTTTCACAAGGTTGTTCTATAAAATGATAAAAAAAATGTTTGTGAACAGATTACGACCCGGATTACGAGCCTGAGGAAGACGAGCAGAGACCAAAGCAGGAGGCAGACTACTACGACAGGGAGCATGAGTACGAAGTCCCAGTGACGTCACGGCACGTGGAAGGAATCAATCAAGTGGACAGCTCGCATGATCGATGATCGGACCGAACTCTCGCTACCTACGAATAGTCACCTACGACTACGTCAGTCACTGAGTTCTCTCTCGCTAATGCTGTGAATTGGAGAGGTGAGTGTCTTGCTTTGTATAGTAATAAGGTTTGAAAGATATAGAGCATAAGTATTACTATCCAGTTATTTTACCAAAAAACATTGTGTTGCAAGTTCATGTTCTGGAAATGTTTGCATCCAGCACTGCAGTGAACATAATTATACTTATTCTGCTATGTATATCTACAATACTAGTATTCTACTACTACTAGTAGTCTAGTCAGCTAGCAACAGCAGTTACCACAGACTACCAGCTAGTGCGAGGGGTCACTTATTAGTAATATAAATAAAAAGTTCTATCCAGCTTTTAGCTTGGTCCAAAGTTGTTGTGAGGGTGACACCCACTATCACAAAATAATTGAACTTGTCTGCTGCTCAGAAATGCTCCTAATACGAGTATAAGATTTGATGCTGCCTTCAGCTATATTAAATAACAGTTATTATGTTTGAATAAGTGTATGTGTAGATCTCGCTCAGATTCTAATAATATTATCCTTTCACGTACAAACAAATAACTAACTATGTCGGTCGTGACGTAGAATCTCAGAAAT
The DNA here is from genome assembly GCA_944739405.2 of Euclidia mi. Taxonomy (NCBI): domain Eukaryota; kingdom Metazoa; phylum Arthropoda; class Insecta; order Lepidoptera; family Erebidae; genus Euclidia; species Euclidia mi. The sequence continues at coordinate 33,388,107 of OX123202.2, read as the reverse complement.
TATCTACATACTCATCGCACTATTGTAAATTACACGCAACACTAACATTTAGCTTGGATGTACAGTGAGTAGGCGTTGTAAAGAATAACAGTAAATTGCATACTAAGTTGCAAGGAAAATGCTTTAAAGTTATAATTAAGTTTTTTTAACGTTCGGCTTAAGCAGTTCCGGTAGACCAGAGGAGTTACAATGAAAGCTGAGTTTAAATAATGATTACTTTCATTTAATTATTTTCCTAAGTTCTTATTCGTGATTATAAGCCATTTTCATGATACTTCTGAACTAAGTCAAGACAGTCAATTAAAAATAACGCGAATATTATGCAATATCGCTTCCTCGAAATTCTTAGTAAGTTTATTTTTGGCCTAGGTAGATACTTATATGTATACCTCATCAACTTTACCTTTGAAATAATGACTAGGTATAGTCCTTATATATAAAGTCCCGAGCCGTACCTGTTTATCCGTGATATATTCAACAACTGCTGAACGTATTTTCATGCAGTTTCCCCAGCGTCAGAGTCATTCACGAAGAAGGTTTATGAGTATAATTTATACCACTTACGGGGGCGTTGAAGCAGTCTCTCAAACTAGTACTTAACAAAGGTCAGCAGTAACAGCCACTAGCAGGTCGAAAGAAAACTACGTGTAACGAATCTCAATAAATCCTTCCTCACAATCGACTCAGGAAACTCGCTCTGAACCTTTATACTTTGAGAAAACGTACAGCAACTTATCACTCTCTTTGTATCGTCAATCTAAATAAGGTCAAACTTCTTGGTTGAGTTGTCTTCATAAACTATTGTATCTTAGATACGGTATAAGTCTGAGCTTCTGTATGGTTTTGTCAAATCTTAGATTTAATTTCCACGTCACATGGCGTTATTTATACCTAACTAAAAATATATTAGAATCTATTTACCAGTATTAATTGCCTATCTGCCTATCTCTGCCGAACCATAAAGCTGCGGAACTCATTACCTGCCCACGTGTTCCCTACTTCCTTTGATCCTGGGTTCGTTAAGCGGGGCGTGAAAAAGCTTTCCTCTAGGCCATCATGCCATTATTGTGGATATTTTATTGGCATGAGGACGTTTGCTATGGGACTCCATGACTGCTTATGATCAGGTGGCAGGAAGTATTTTTAATAGGCTACAAAAAAAAAATGCCTGCACAAATGGTGCCGTGGCAGTAACACTGCGTCGAGTATTGTGCGTCAAAGTACAATAATTACAATCCACGATTGCAGACCGTGCGATTAAAGTATGTGAATTACCGTTGTTTCTCAAACTGTATGCTTAAATTTAGAAAGCCCAATAATAATTTAAGGTAATACGTGTAGGTCATGTAGTATAAAGTAAATCTTTTTCAAGCAGATATTTTACCACCCCTTATGAATTATTTATATTAACAAACGAACATAAAACATGATATTATTATTATCTATATTCATACATCTTTCGTGGGTACAAATGAGAGTATTGTATGATTGTTCTTTCCTTTGTACACTGCTACTGAAGTTCAATTTTCAATATTTCTTTCTTTATATTTTTTTACTTCCTGTATAATTTACTGAGTCATTTTAAAAATAATGGTTTTTTTATTTTCCATATTATAAAAGTCAGTACTGTAAAAATTACCTGCGGTAGTTGTATAATTAGTATTAATCGTCTTAAATTAATATGAATCTTGCATTATTAACGGAGGCTTTAAAACGAAGTTTAAATTTTGATTAACCTCGTCCTCAATATGCAAGCCTTTTAAAAGATCATTCAATTGCGGTCAGTTGCTTCTTCCCCAATAACAATAATCGTCATTTCTCAGGTCATCTGGTCTTGTCCTAACATCCATATTTTACGAGAGGAGACCTGTGTCCCTTTTCATTATTTTATTTTTTAATCGACCTATAGAAGAATTTTAACTTAGACAATAATTCCACTCTTACTTATACAACAACGGTACGCGGTAGGCCAACTCTTAAATTTAATTTAATTACCTGCTGTAAAATTGTGGTAATAAGTTCAATCAGGCACACACAGTATTCATTATATACTTACAGCTTTCTTTCTCAGACAATTTCTACAAGATGCTCATGCGCAAAAACCTTGAATTTGGCATAAAGAGGAAACCCATTGTAGTCCTTAAATTAAATATTAGTTTGGTTGGGTTCTGTAACTAAATTAAACTACTTATTACTCTCAGTATACGGGTGTTTATCAACAAAACTACTTTATTGCTTGGGAACACTTAGAATTTCTGCAGGCCAGTATTTTTTTTAAAGTCACCCTCGCATCATTCGGGGAGATAACAACATCCCATGTAGAGGTATCGGGTTCGAATCCACGGCGCACGCTAATGACTTTTCGAAGATATGTGCGTATTGAATTATTAATTTTCGCTTGCCCCCTGCCTTAGAGAGCACGTTAAGCTGTCAATCCCGGCTGTCATGAAGATCTTTGACAGTCGTTATACGGAGTCCAAACTTTGAATAAAACCGACACTAGTCTTAACCACGGAATATAGCTATCCCTGGGTTGCAGAGGTCAGACAGGCAGTTGCTCCGTGGAAAAGCTAATATTCAGTCAAATCCGGTTAGAAGAAAGAAAGAAAAAAAGAAATCTTTATTGCCATACAGCATGTAAGTGGGAACATTATGTACGTAATAATTATATACAAACAAAAAGCGAATAAAAACAAAGAATAACAATATGGGTTAATGAATACATGCGTCCCACAGCTGTAGCAATCAGGTCTCCAGTTCAGCATATGCCAGGTCACAAGGACCGGACGCTGGTCCACTGGAGCCTGTTCACGTGACGTACGGAAGCCAATAATTACAGTTACATACATATAGATATAATAAAAGATTAATTATATACACAAATATTTAAGTAAGTATGACATATATACATATCATACGTAATTTGACCTATAGAATTATAATATCAACATAAACCATGTAAAATAATAAATAAAACGTTTACATAAACAAACTACACAGATAAAATTATAAAAACATTGTTGAAGCGAAACGCGTGGGCACTTTAGCTCGCCAGTTTTTAAATTTAAATACTCTGCACCGACCTAGGACCTACGAAGCTATAATTGAAACCATTTTAACGCCCAACTTAAATAAAGGACATATCACAATCAATATTACCGTGCTGTCGTTGTGAATTTACTAGGTACTGTCTCAGTCGTAGTCGAAAAGTAGCTAACGCATTTATGTTTCTTAGAGGCGGTGGAATGTTATTCCACACCTTCGATGCAGCGTATTTAAAGGAACCTCTAAAAGTGGCCGATCTGTGTGAGTGGATTGCTGTGCACACTGTCTACACATTCAATCTCTTCTACTCACCATCCAACTCAGCTAATTATATAAGTAAGATGGCTCCTGATACTTGATAACACTAAATAGTAGGCAAGCTAAGTGATGTTTCCGACATGATTTCATTTTAAGTAACCCGTATTTATTAAAATACGGCGTAACATGTCGCTCCTTGAATACAAAAGGGCCACAATTAAAAAAAAATTAAAATCGTTTTATTGCAAAAATGACACCTGAACCGACTATATTTTATAGTGAAAAAAAACTCCCATCATTTTTGCTTATATTATGGCTGCACTGAATTACCGCCATTTTTGCATTAGCACACTTTGACAGGTAATGTTAGTGCAAAACCGCCATTTTGTTAGTTGCGCCCGGAGATTCAACGCAAACGCACGTCAGTTGCGTGAAAAAGTGCCACAATCCAAAATACGTCTGTGTTGGATTCAAAATTTCAGGTAAGTGTGATTATATTTTACAATACAAAAGTGCCATATTTTGGAAAACGTCCGTTTTGCATTCTAACATTAGTATTTGTAACCATATTTTGTAATACAAAAGTGCCATATTTTTGAAAACGTCCGTTTTGCATTCTAACATTAGTATTTGTTATTATATTTTGTAATACAAAATTGCCATATTTGAAATGCGTCCTTTTTGTAATCCAATATTAGTTAAGTATAATTATTTTTTATAATACAACAGTAGCATATTTTGAAATACGTCCCGTTTGCATTAAATTATAGTGAAATAAATAATTATTTTTAGCGTGCTAGAATGGGAAGGCCAGAAGTATGGCCGTTTTGCATGATAATAATTTTAGTTTTCGTTACAATTTTAAAAATAAAAATTACCATTTTGATGTTAATTTTGTTCTATTCTTATTACTTCAGTGATTTTTAACATAAAAATCATACAAATGTATTAATTTGTTTAAAAAAAAAAAAACTAAATTGAAGCCCTGTCCCTGTAGCTTTCGTCACTAATTTAAAGTTTTTTAAATAATATCAGTGAGTGTTTATAGGGACCTATAATAATATGGGTAGATATTCGTAAATGTTGAAAAATATGTGATTAAGCTGCATTGCCCCATATTTTCTGTGAATTTGACTGTGAGTTTGAATGTTAAATATGAGGTGGTAGCTTAAATTTGTTAAATATAATTAAGGTGTTATTCCTAGCAAATTAGTATTGAAAATGTCATATTAAGGATTGTTATGTATTTGATTGTGTGCATGTTTTAGTGCATGTATGTATTGTGTGTATGTACTAAGGACTGTATAATAGGTATATGTATAGAATTGTGTGTATTTTATGTCTTTTAGTTATAAAACGTTAAAGATGTTTTTTTAACAGATTGACAAAATGAATAGAGCACGAAAAATTTTGAATATGGCAACCACCGTTCAAGAATCGGATAAAGTTCAAGCATTACCTGGCCACAATATTTTTCTTCAAGACTTCTTACGAACTTGAAGAGTTTACCTCGGTAGCCACGCTGACAAAAAGAAGGTCTGCTAATCCTATAGTGCCAAAAAAACTGTGCAAACAAAAACTTAAAATAACTGAAACTAAAAAACAGGGTATTCTTAAACTTTTGAGAAAAATATCATTCCTAAGTATTACCAAAGCTTTTACGAAAATTTGTAATTTTAATAATAGATATCTAATTGTGATAATATTTAGAATAGTTAATTTTAAAAGTTCCTTTTGATAATAAAGACTTATAAAGGACAATGGCAGATCTCCATACATCGAAATGTCTGAAATTAAATTGAAGCGCACAGTAATAAAAAATATTTCATAAAATTCGGCGTAAGTAACAGAGTCTATAAATGATTCTATTTTCACTCGGGAAACCCGGAAAAATAAAATATTGGTGTTTTAGTTTTTAGTTAAGAATGAACAACGTAGGTACGTTTGAATTATCATATGAAATTAGGTCAGATTGACATCAAAACGCAGAAGTATTCGTAGCATCTAACTGTCACAGCCAAAGACAAAAGCAAAGCTGCACATTTTAAATCGAATTTATGTGAAATCGATACAAAATTAAAACGATGTTATGACGTTTTTATTTGATTTAAAAGTTGTTTTGCTTCAAAAAAGATTAGCTTATTGATATAATGTTAATTAAAGATTAAATAACTGCATTTTAATAATTATATTTTAATAATCGATACGGATAAATAGCACTCACGTCTATTCCTGTCAGACCATTGTCTATGGCAACAATCAAATAATAAAGTAGGTACCTAGTTCGTAATCAATTGGAATGCTTTTTATCATCATAAAATACTCCAGCTTTAACGAGACAAAGTGAAAATATTAAAAATCGTAGAAAATAAAAACAATTTGTTTTGTTAATATGAAGTTTAAGGTCGCCACTACAAACCCAGACCGAATTCTGCCATTGTTCTTTCATACAAACATTTACATAACAATAATAAATAACGATTATAAATTGTAACTTAAAATAGTTTACGTAAAAAGTGCCTTTAATTGTTTATAACTGTGATTTTGTAAGACAACTTAGATTGTTATTATGCAATAGTATTATTACATATAAGCTATAATATTTTGCTACTGAATTATGTGCCTTTAGAACTGATCTCGTATTTTGTTCTGTTTAAATTATTAATGTTAAAGAGAGACAAATTAGTGTCGTCAGTTGATTATTTTCTGAGTTTTTTAGAGAATTTATTAATATGGTTATTTATAATGAATATGGTTATTTTATGTATATTTTGATAATGATTATTACAGTTTTATCTCTTGTTTTTTCTATTATTCTTACAAATATAATTGTACAAGAGAGATATTTAATTTTACTGAATAATAGTCACGTACAAAGTTGATCTCAATTAAATTACTTAATAATAAGTTAAGCTTTTTTAGTTTAGATTTTTTAATACAATGTTTTCCTGGTGTCCATTCACTTATGTTTTTACCTAGTACCTAATAAGATTAAACTTTTTGTTACGGTTTTTTACCAAAAAGGTACAATAAACCATTTTTATTTGTAAAACTGTGTTTAATTTTTGACATATTTTTTATAATATTAGTTCAAATTTTGAATGCAAAAGGGACTTTTATGCTTTTTTTTCTTATTAGGTAACAGCTATTACAAAGTTTATATTGTAGATAGATAGAGCTAAAAAATACGCATCTAATGATATATTAACATCTTATATTTAATTAATAAATATATGAAGTATTATAAAAAAACAGTTTTTAAAAATTTGTGTTGGCTGTCCTGTAAAATTTATGGATTTCGATTTGTGTCCCTTTTGTATTCAAGGAGCGATGTGTTCTGGGGAGGATCGTAAAACAAAAACGAGCACACGCATTTTGGACTCTTTGTATGAGACGCTGAGTTCTAGCGAGCAGCCTGGGAACACATACAACATATGCATAGTTAAGTTTAGATAAAACCAGCATCTCCACTAACAACATTAGCATTTCCTCTGATAGATGAGGTCTTATCTTGTATAAGACGTTCAGACGATAGAAGCAGTTCTGTACTGAAGAGGCTATGTGTTTTTCAAACCTAAGGTTGGAGCCCATATTCAAACCGAGGTTTTAGCACCCCGTTGAGCAAAACATGTAAATTTGCAGGTAATGTCGGCAGTTGACGATCTGTGCCAAACAGCATATACTTTGTTTTTAGGGGGTTTAGCGCTAGACAATTATCATTTGACCATACAGATATATTATGTAAGTCTGCTTTCAAATCGTTTAAAGCTGTCCGGTAGTCCGATGGCTTAAAGGAGATGTATAATTGTACGTCGTCGGCATACAAGTGGTATTTACAGTTTTTAATGCGCGTAATTATGCCAGCGCAGTACAAAATAAAGAGAATTGGGCCCAAAATTGAACCCTGGGGTACGCCCCTTTTTAATGACCACACGCTTGAATGACTATTTTCTCCGTTATTTTTGCGAATGTTAGACTAGAAAGCGGACCCCGGGTTCCAATTGGGATAACGCTAGGAATATAGATGATGACTCTGGCATGAAGCTCTCATACTGCCCGCAATGGACTTTAAAAAAACATTCAAGCAACTCCCACTGGAAACTCAGTATAGCAACAACATCATATTCATCACACATGGTATTGTTCTGTGTGGGAATCGAAACTACTACACTCGGCGCATACAGTACGAGTATAGTGACGGGAAGAGATGAGGCGGTCGCTTAATTAACCACTACGCCTTACTTGCTGTTACTAAAACAGCAAGTTCCTACGTAAGAATGATCTCGAAACTCTACCCTAACTAAAGTTACATAGCTATTACCTTCTCAATAAAATAAAAACGTGTTATAAAACGCTATATGCTATAATCTGTGTCGCTAAGCGTAAAACACTTACGAAAAACACAGAACGACTATAACACTTAGAATTAACGTTTTATTGTCAGCCCAGAAATATATGTGTGCAACTGAAGCCTGGTGGAGATTCAACCGATCATAACAACCGATGATATTTTTGCCGGAGCGAAACAAATACGTCATGTAAGTCACGTTGGAACACATGAATGATGACTTTTATTTATCCACACTAAATATGAAAGTAACTGTATTTTTTCGTTAGTCCTTGATATGTTTTTTTAGCATTGGCTAGAAAATTCACTGAAGCTTTAGCTTATATAAGGTAGCAAAATGTACAAGGCATAAAAGGTGATTGTAAAATATGGGTGCCTTGGTGCTTTACCTTAAATGCAAATATTGGGTCGGCAAAACTTCTTTGGTACAATTGGCCCAAAGCAGAATGAATCGACTGACTTACTGCTATTGGCATAACACTTAGAAGAGCTCTGAAACATTTATAACCTAATAAAGGACGTGGCGTATTTTTATCGTTTGTCATAGTCTTCGTGCCTTCAGATACGACATCATAATAATTTTAATGAGAACTCGTAAAGATATTCATAGCTTCATATCTTATTTCCAGCTGTATATTTTCGTTTTATCTCTACATCTGTGGGCTGAAAACGTACTAAATTTCGATTCACATGTTGAAAAAAAGTAGGAAACTATCATATCCTATTATTATGGTTACGCTTCTATCCAATAAGTCGACTTCAGGGTCTCAAGAGATATTGAAAGAATAAAAGTATACGGAAACGTTTCTAGGGTAAAAGAAATAGATTTAAAATATTGGTATTTAGTAGACATTTGAGTGTAATTCTGAGTTAAGTGTGCTATTTTATCGTATTGTATTTTTCTTAGAAACAGGATTTGACATCTTTTTGCATTTACTTTTGCCAGGAAGCTTATGTGCGGTCTCAGGCCTAAGGCTAACTATTACTATGCTTTAGAATAAGGAATTTTATATACATATATATATACAATAGAACAAGGTCATTCTTACGAATCAATAATGTATGCGTGTTGTTTTTAGGGGTTATTTCATAGGAGTAAAGATACCAGTCCCAGGTATTTATTGTAATATTCTCAATGCGCACATGATAAAACATATATCTGAAAATATAGTAGTAGATTTAAATTTAGGTATATTATTGACAGATGAGAACAAAATTGGCTTCTTATCATCGCTGTTACATCCGAATGAGATGTGAAAATAAGATTATAAAAGTACGCAACCATAGCAGACGTAAAATAATCTTATATTTGTCAGGAACGATATTTTTCGCTTCAATTCTTTCCTTAAGCTCCATTAGTAAACTTAACACACGTGGAAATCTATTATTATCTTTACTTTTAGCTCGGTCATGCATACGAGTAAGTAGCCGTACTTCTGATTGGATAAGTTTTGTAATAGTTGGTCGTAAATCTTGTTCAAAAGCGATTTTGACATAACATCGATGGAAATGAAATGCACTTACTTCATATTCTTTCATGATGAATGTTCAGAATGATCAAAACGAAGTACTATTTGCGATCAATCGCGCTTTAAACTATAAAAAATCTTTTGAGCTTTAAGGTAACCAGCATCATAGGAGGAACACATTTATAACAGTCAAGATTTAGTCCGCGGGTTTCATAAAATTTGGCGGGTTTTATATAAATATCAAGCTTGTTGACTACAAGTTTGATATATTACATTATCTTTGCTCCTAAATACTCTTCTGGCGCAGCGACCCGTGAATCAAGATTCACGAGCCTTCTACTAACTACTAACTTAACAGATCATAGTTTTTCTATAGTAACTAAATCTCTCCCTTCACCTTCACCGTCTTTATATTTTTTATTCGACACTGTAAAAATGACTACGTTCGCCTCCAAGTTCTGATCTTTCTGCATGAACTTCGGTTAACACGCATGAAATTCGGTTCAGACGTTTTGATTCAGCGTAAACTTCTCATAAATATTAATATTAGTGAGAATAACCTGTTAAATCTGAAAGTTTAGGCACTATAATAAAATTTTGCTGAACTGACGGCTGCTCTACGGAAAAACAAAGTAATTGCAGACAAGCAAAATTATCAGGAGGAGCAAAAAAACGAAAATCACAAATTTAAAACGTACTGCCGACAACATAAGTACTTTTGTTATTTCATAATTTGTAAAATAATTAGTTATATCTGTTTCAAAGCAATTTTTTGAGTAATTATTGGTAACTTTCCTTTATTACATAATATATTTTGTACAACGCAATTTTTTCGACGCCATCACATCTAAGGCGCAGGGGCGCCGGGGCTGTCAAAATCGTGGCAAAAATTTTTAACTGGGCTGAAGCTGGTCTGAAAGGTTAAATAGAAAAAATATTTTTCTATAGAAAAATATTTTTTATAAAATTAATTTGAAATAAAAAGAATAATTCAGTAACAAAGTAACTGCCGTCACTTTGTTTTTTTAAATAATTTAAAAAGAGATGGACCAGTTAGGTTTTAGTTTTAAAAACAAAGCAAATGCATTTAATTGTTTTTAACAAAGACAATGAAGCCATTTAAAAATTAATATATCTACTATAAGATTTGTTGGCTTTTGCTTTTTATGAATCACATAATTTGTAAGAATTGTAAAAACTAGTTCATCTTAGGATTTATTAAGATATGTGTCACTCAAGGAATAGGGCATGTACATAACAGTTACCTAAAATAAATTCAAAAATAATAGATATAAGTTGTAATCATAGAATGAAGTATTCAATCAATCCGCCTATCGCAGTCCACTGCTGGACATAGACCTCGCCCAACACGTGCCACAGTACACGCTGCGTGACTTTTAGTTTGTGGACTAGTCCCACTGTGAGTGTCCACGCCTCGGCACCGTACGTCATAACAGGTAGGACGCCCTGGTTGAAGACTTTGGTCTTCAGGCATTGCGGTAGGGGCGAAGAGAAAACTCGACGTAGCTTGCCAAACGCTGCCCAACCCACTTGGGTTGGGCAGCGTTTGGCAAGCTACGTCTCAGTAGGTTCCAGTTGGATCCTGCGGTCGATTTCTTTCTTGAAGTTGTTTCAACCAAACTGGACTACTTGACCAAGGTAGACATACTCTTGAACAACTTCGAGCATCGATCCGATGACATAAACCGGTCCCGGCACAATGTGTTCGTTGAACATAATCTTGGTTTTATCCAAGTTCATGCCGAGACCGGCCCGCCGAGAGGCTCCATTTAGGCTGTGCAGATGTACGATGACGATATCGTCGGCAAACCGAAGGTCGGACATGTACTCGCCATTAATGTTTATGCCCCGTCCAGTCCAGTCCAGCGTCTCAAAGACGTCTTCGAGTGCATTGGTGAAGAGCTTAGGGGATATTACATCCCCTTGCCTCACCCCTCTACTCAACTCAATGGGGCTGGTTTTACTGTCCTGGAGCTGGACGGTCATAGTGGCCGTGTCGTACAAACATCTCAACACCTCAATGTAGCGCCAATCGATGCAACACCGCTGCAGAGCATCCAGAACCACCCAGGTTTCGATGGAGTCGGGCTTTCTCGTAGTCCACGAAAGCCATACACAGCGGCTGAATGTACTCGTTGGTCTTCTGTTCAATCTGCCAAACAGTATGGATGTGGTCTACAGTGCTGTAGTCTTTTCGAAACCCGGCTTGTTCCGGTGGCTGAAAATCGTTGAGTTTTCTGGCGAGGCGGTTTGTTAGGACTCTCGAGAACACTCACTTGTAGACGTGGCTCAGGAGTGAGATGGGTCTATAGTTTTTTCTGCAGGGTTTTGTCACCTTTTTTGAAAAACAGAACCACTGCACTCCCACTCCACGCCTGAGGTGTCAGGCCTTGGTGGATAACGGAATTAAACAGGCTCGCCAGCTCTTTCAGAACTGTTGTCCCACCTACTTTTAAGAGCTTTGTGGTGATTCCGTCATCCCCTGGAGACTTTTTGTTCTTAAGCTGCTCGAGAGCCACTCTTACCTCGCTTTGGTTGACATCAGGGATGTCCTCCGTGTTATGGCGCGTGAGTTGGGCTCTGTGGTCATCATCGCTGGGTCTCGTGGGCTTAGACATCCATGATGCGTATAAGTCCTTATAGAAACTCTCAACTTCAGCGAAAAACTTGGAGGTTACGGTTTTGCCATCCGCAGTATTGAGTTTCGACAGATGAATTCTACCAAGCTGGCGAGCGAAGACTTTGGTGCCTCGATTCTGTTCAATCGCATCAAATTAATATAATTATACTTCCGATCAGACATAATGAAGTCTATCTCGTTCCTTGTCACAGTATCGGGGCTTCGCCATGTCCACTTTCTATGAGGCTTCTTATTGAAGAAGCCTCTGCTCTAGCCTTAGAGAGCGTCCATTGTACGTAGCCAGCGTCAGTTTCTTGTGTAGTGCCGGAGCCCGGAGATACTTAGCACCCCCTGCCCCGCTGTTACCGCGACCGTTACCGTAGTTGCGGACAGCGGGACTACCGGGAACTGGGGGCCTTTTATTCGTTGGTGCGCTCATTAGGTGGTATTTGGCATACACCGCGCTGGCCAGACGAGTTAGTATAGGGTTTGGTTTCAAGTTTTCCATCTCCTCGCAAAGATATTATTCGCTTTTTGCAATTTTCCTAGTCGCCTTTTACGACACCCACGGAATGAAATGGGGTAGTGACACTTGTATTCTTTATCCATCACTACACGGACAGTTTATTAACAAATTGATTAGTATTTCTTATAGACAGCCAAATCAAAACAGAATAATAGGTACTACTTCATGGATGCCTACGATATATTTCATAAATAGGTATTTACGAAATGTAAACACACATTACAAATAATTGGACATTAGCACTTACATTTGTGCTAACGGTACCATAGTTCTCGAACGTAAACTGTGGCTATTTTGCATTTTAAACATTTTCTAAACAAAGCACACAAGAATCACAAGCCTCGGCAAACTTATGACACGAAGTTGTAAGTGTTGTAACTGACAAGTTTAATTGTGGGAAAACTGACATTTGAAAGGTGATAAAACCGAGTAATGTCGAATAATTTAGACATTTGAAATTTACAAATGAACGACAGCATATTAAAAATAAGTTAATGGGATATAGTAATAGCTTGAATTGATTTACAATAAAGAAACAAAGCAACTGAATAACAGTTGCTTTGTTTACATTCAACATTTTAACAACATTTTACTTGATTTATTTTTACGTTAACAAATCTGCCATTTTGACCATTTTTAACAATCCAAAACAAAGTAAAGTTGTTTGATTTTCTTATAGCTAGATAAAGGGACTTAAAAAGAAATTTATATCAAATGAAAAGCCAATTAAATCATTTCACAACGTAAAAACAATGTAATCGACGTGCAATTACTTTGTTTTGCTTAGACATTGTGGTTTACTTTGTTTTACCGTAGATATGTTGGACAAGTGCCTGCAGTTACTTTATTTTACAAAGTTTTATCTCGAAAAATAAAGCCTTTTCAATGATTCTGTGAATGTAGCAGTGTCCGTTACAGGCAAAAGGTTCCAAATATGTAAAAAAACTGATTTTGAAAAATATGTTAGTTGCTTTGTTTTTCCGTAGCACAGCCGTGCACCTTCAGTATATTCGATGAACTGCAGTTCTCATGCATAATGAATTTCGTACACGGCAACACAATACGCTCTTTGTGGTATAAGCCTGTGGTTTTATATAAATTGGGTCACCCACAGTTGTCAGGGTGCATTGATTGAATGAGCTCATGTTTATATTAAGTATGTAAATATATTATATAGTATTAAGGTCCTACCTTAATATTATTATATTTCCCGTAGCCCCGTACTTGTTGATTATACCTTAACGTACCATAAGTAGTAGAGCATTGCTGATTACTACATGAATGGTCCGGCTCGACCGGGTAAGTACTACCCTCTCATTTAATGTCAACGTAAAGAAACAGTACTGTTGCGTTTCGTTCGGTGAGCGAGAGTGTCGGTGGCCCCATCCCCTATTCCTTCTCCCTCATCGTACTCCTCCTCCTATTCCTTTTCCCAATACAAATGTGGCACCTTGTGAGCCATGGGCGCCGGTAATCGCTTACCATTAAGTGAGTTGTTTACTCGTATGCCACTGATTGCATTTAAAAAAATATATTTCTTTTCCCTTTAAGCTGTTTTCTTTTTTTTGGAACAATGCATTTTTTTTATTTTAGAGAAAGAGTTATGAAAGGAACCGACAAGAAAATATGGGATGTACACGCGGGATTACGAAAGGGTATGGCGTGTACAGATCAAGTCTTTTCCTTGCGATGCATAGCCGAGGAATTCTTGGGCAAATGTCAAAAGGTCTTTTGCGCATTCGGGGATTTGGAAAAGGCTTTTACGATAAAGTGGTCAGGAATGATTGATATGACAGGGCGATGTATGGGGTGAGCAGCAGCCTCATTCAAGCTCTGAAATCCCTTTATGAGGATTCTAGAGCTTGTGTGAGGATAAACGCATCATGCACTGACTGGTTTACCATCGACACAGGTGTTAGACAGGGATGTGTAGCGTCGCCGTGGCTGTTTAACCTATTAATGGACAGTTGTTTGCAAGATCTTAAACATAGTGATTGTGGATTAAGGATGAATGACTTACTTGGCAAATGCCTCCTTTATGCTGATGATCGGGTAATAATTGCATCTTCAGCGGAGGAGTTGCAGGAGATGGTAAAAATCATGCATGGTGTGTTAGAGAGGAAAGGAATGAAAGTGAATGGAAGTAAAACGAAAGTTATGGTTTTTGAAAAGGAGGAATGTGTTACTGCTTGCAATGTTATGATCGATGGACAACGAGTGGAACAAGTGAATGAGTTTGTATATTTAGCTACGGTGTTTATAAGAGATGGTAAGAATGAAGAAGATATTGAAAGAAGAGTTAATGCAGGTAATAGAGTAAATGGAGCTCTGAAAGCGTTTATGAACAGCCAAAACGTGTCCAAAAAGGCAAGATTAGCTGTGCACAGAAGGGTGTTAGTACCTACACTTAGGTACGGTAGTGAAATTTGGGTTTGGCAAAAGAGACCTGAAAGTAGACTAAAGCAGTAAGAAGTATGTCTTTGAATGACTGAGTTAAGAATTGTGTGATAAGAGAGTGTTGTGGTGTAAAAGAAGATGTAGTGACAAGCATCGAGAAAGGTATGCTAAGGTGGTTTGGGCACGTGGAGAGGATGGGTGACGAAAGACTGACTAAGCAGATATATAAGGCAAGTCTGAATGGGACAGGAGGAAGGGAAGAAGACCTAGACTCTAGACGGACGTTCTCTGACCAGATCGGAGACATCCTTAAAACAGGAAAGGTTATAAGTACCCTAAACAGAAGAGCATACATGAGAAATTTGATGGGAGTGAATGAAGCAAGAGAGATATGTCATGATCGTTGCAAATGGCGTTCCCTAGTCTCTGCCTACCCCTCCGGGAAAGAGCCGTGAATCTATGTATGTATGTATGTATGATGTATTGTTTCATTTTATGTCTACCTCGATATAAAGTTCTTCAAAGCGGACATAGAAGATAAACTTAATTTACATTACGTAATTTGTTGTTCAGCCTCACAATGACGTGTTTTGGTTATTTGATTCGAAACCCTTAAACATTGATATTAAATATGTCTAGAGTTTGGCTAGAAGGAGCTGGGATTAATTGCAGCAGATTCGTGGAAGCGTGATTCTATTCATCAGCCCTTGTCAGCCACAACAAATCTCAGACACAAATGTACCGTGTTGCACAGCGAATACAAGTATTAAGTAGGTACATGAAAATTTTACCTTATATCTCCTGGTGATGTTCTTGAGTGGAGTCCTGGAGGCAAGCTAGATACACACAAGACTAAAATTGGCCGATATTAGCAAGTGAATTATCTTTACTTTACCAGACTCCAACGCAGCGTCTTCAATGCACGTGGACGTTGCTACCGGCTTCAACAACTTTCGCAAATGTTCAATATTAACAACTTCATTCTTTATCACACATAAACCAATGCCAGCGCGGGAAACGACAAACTATTCGCGAAGCTACAAGGACGAGTTTTCTAAAAGGCGATCGATTTATATCAATTACAAATCTCGCGAGACAGACCAAGACGGCGTGTTAATTTTTCAAGGCAAAACGGAAGTTGACAGTTCAGTGTGACCATAGTCAAAATTCACAATAGACTAAACTAAACGTTACTAAATCGATATAATCGACTAGACTTATCATAAAACTATTTCTATTTCAAACATCCACCCGCCCCGGACCGGCCCACCGGTCCGCTAATCAGTTGGTAGACGTGACAATGTTGCAACCGCTCTCCTCAGAATCGAACCGTCCACCAAGACCTCAGCAAATCGGGGAACTCCATCAGTCCCAGTTACCAAACGAAGGATGCGCCCCCTGCACCATCTGAGTGGCGGAAGGTTAGCCTCCTTGATCAAAACGAGGTCACCAATCTTGGGTGGATCGGTCTTGTCGGTCCACTTAACGCGTTGCTGGAGTATGTGCAAATATTCCAAATTCCAGCGTTTCCAAAAGCTCTGAGTAATCTGGCGTACCAATTCAAAACGCGAGAGACGACCAGGTCTCGTATCAATATAGAGGTACTCAGGCAAAGCGACAAGTGGGCGACCAATAAAAAAATGACCCGGCGTAAGGGCCTCCAAATCATTCGGATCTGAGGAGATCGGGCACAGTGGCCTAGAGTTCAAAACGGCCTCAATCTTACAAAACACAGTTGCGAGTTCCTCAAATGTAAGGACAGACTCACCGATTGTCCTGCGCAAGTGTGTTTTGGCCGATTTTACAGCGGCCTCAAAAATACCACCCAAGTGTGGACAATTTGGTGGGGAAAACAACTAATTTATCCCACGTCGGGCAAGCCTATCACCTATATCAGCCTTGTTGGTTTCAAGGAAATAAACAACATCATTCAAATAATAAAAGTGCCCTTGAAGTTAGTGCCACAGTCAGAACGGATCAAGGAAGGCAGCCCTCTGCGGGATACAAATCTGTCAAATGTGGCTACAAACGCCTCGATCGTAAGCGAGGAGACCAGTTCCAAATGTACGGCCTTTGTGGAGAAACAAACAAAAACACACAAGTAGGCCTTAACAGTCTTGCTGTTTCGAACTGTCGACGTTTTCACCAAAAAGGGACCAGCGAAGTCCGTGCCAACACCGTCAAACGTCCTGCTCTCGGTTACGCGATCTGCCGGTAAGTCTCCCATCAAGGGCTGCATGGTAGAAGCCTTGAGCTTATAGCAAGGGATGCAGCGAAAGACCACACTCCGAATAATTCTTCGGGCAGACAAAATCCAAAACTCGCGCTGCAAAATGGCCAAGAGCGTATTACAACCAGCATGCGAATTTTTAAGGTGGTGTGGTGTAAGGCTAGTTACCAACAAACGTACCAAATGACCGTCCTTGGGTAACAAAACACGTGCCTCGTAAGGGAGGTTGGCGTTCTTGAGACGCCCTCCAACGCGCAAGAGACCCGTTTGGTCCAAAAAGGGGTTCAATTTAGATACAGCTCCCGATAATTTCGATCTCCCTGACTTAAGGATAGCAATCTCCTTCTCAAAATGCGCCAATTGCACAGAACGAACCCAAAAGGTGAGGGACTCCTGTCGTTCCTGTGGTGAGAGAAACGGTGTCAGTCGTTTCTGTTGTGAGTGCCTAAAGTTAAAAACAAAACGCTTTATCCAAGCAGTAACACCTAACAACTTGTCGAGGGAGCTGTAGCGATTCAACAAGAAATCGGGGTCGAAGGCGTATTCTACCTTCTCAAGAGCGAGTGTTCGTAGACCCGGCAAATTAGAAGTATTCAAAACTGGCGTTCGAGGCCAATCAATTTCTGGTCGACTCAACCATTCCGTACCCCACCACAGCGAATGACCTATCAAACTAGGCGTCAAGCATCCGCGCGAGGCACAATCAGCGGGGTTGAGCTCCCCTGGCACGTGTCTCCAAACAAGCTTGACTTCAGATTTTTGGATCTGGGAGACAAGATTAGCGGCAAGGAGATCTCGTTGACGGCAGGAAGTGAGGATACAAAAGAGGTCCATTTCTCAACAAGAGTACCATGTAGAGGTTCGCCTCAAGTCAATCCTGCTGTCCAAAGCTTCTGCAAGAAGCATTTTGCCCAAAATATGATAGGACAAATCCAACCGTTCGGATCAAAGGTTCTGGCGACAGTAGACAACACGAGACGTTTAGTCCAAGAACAAGGCAATTTCAAGTCTACGTTATACGTAAAGATGTCTTGGACTGGTCTGTAATGAACACCGAGAACAGCCATCATGGCGGGGTTGTCAACAATCTCAAACAAATGTGGATCCTGCTGATGATCCTCTGGCAAGCCTTCCAAAAGCGCTGGTGAGTTGGAAATCCATTTGCGCAACTCATAACCAGCGGAGGCCAAAATACCTATCAATTCGTCCCGCAGGAGGATCGCCTCATCCACTGTGGAGGCGCCCGAGCAAATGTCATCGACGTAAATATCGTCCTTCAAGATGGCGGAGGCTCGTGGGAAACGTAAGCCTTCGCGATCTGCGAGCTCCCAAAGAGAACGTATTGCCAAGTAGGGGCTCGACCTTAACCCGTACGTATTAGTATTGAGCTCATAGACGACCATGGGATCGCGAGGATTCTCTCTCCAAAGGATCAGCTGGAAGCGACGGTCATCAGGGTGGATAATAGTCTGCCTAAACATCATTTTTATATCGGCCACAAAGACAACCTGATGTCGTCGGAAGCTGGTGATGACGTCACAAAGGTCCTTGACCAACTTGGGACCAGAATGCAAGCACTGGTTTAAGGATACGCCCGTAGAAGTCTGCGCAGAACCATCAAACACCAAACAGAGAGAAAAGGTAGCCTCGTAATGATCCGACCAGAATGGAGTCGACCAGTGTTGTTCTGGAAGAACAGCTCGCACTCCTCATGTTCTGGATTCAAACGGGCAGCTTGAGGGGGCTCCTCTACTTCCCAAAACCTCTGAACCGCATCAGAGAGAGCAGAGCCTACAGCCAACAAATTATCAAGTTCAGGTGGAGGGTGGTCCCTAGGTACAGGTTCCATCAAAGCAAATCCAAATATGGTCGGGATGGCGGTCAAACCATTTGGCACCAAGACCCGTTTCCCACCAATCAAAATTCCACCGAGGACATTAGAGCCAATCAACAAATCGATTTGTCCCGGTGTGTCAAATTTGGGGTCTGCCAGTTCCAATCCCGATGTCAAATTCACCACAGCAGCAGGTAGCTGTTTCTGTGGGTGCATACCCAAAATATTCTTCAGCACAATAGCCGAGGTTTTAATCCTCGGGTGTGAAGATTCAACAGGGCCAAACAAAACCTTAACTTGCCCTTCAACATTAGAGGCTACGTCCCCTATGCCCCGTATGAAATTCGGAAAAGAGCCCATATTTAATTTAACCTGCCCTACCAAATAAGTGGAAACAATGCAACCTTGTGAACCTGTGTCCAATATAGCACGGACAACAAGGTGCCCGTGGGTCCCCAGACCCTAACAGCAACCGTTGGTAGGATAACGGTCTCAATGGGGGTAGTTGGCGTTATAGGGCAGGGGTCAATGACCTATTGTTGCCTGGGCGGAGACCGTTGGCCAGGACCAGGCACGTCAAAACGGGGGCGGCTTGAAGTCCTCAAAGGCGCGATGACTTGATCCGCGCGCCATCTGTGGGGGGTCATAATGACGCACCCGCCCAAAACGAGGTGGGCGCGAGTCAAGGTCAACGCTCCGCCAAAGGAGGGGAAAACCTGGGGCAGCAGTCATGGTGCTGGTGACGCTGAACGGCACATTCAGGTGCGCGAGAGAGAGGAGGTGTGCGCATGCTACGGTTCTTCAAGCGGGGTGAGCGGCGATCAATTAAGCGAGGCGACTCTCGGCTGCGTGCCAGTGAGCCTCGGCTGCCACCTTCAAAACACCCGCCCGTGCGCGGCGTCGGCTGGTTGGACAAGCGGCCTACGTCTCTGGCATTCATGCAGAGAATGTCCAAATGCTGTCCTCCACAGTGAGGACAGGGGCGAGAGTTTGGGCAGTCTCGCTGGTAGTGGGACCCCAAGCAAGAGAAGCAAAGGCGGCGGGCATTCGCGATGCGCCTACGAGAGGCGACATGTAGGTCCAAGAATGCCCTACAACTGGCCGTTCTGTGCCCCGTGACCTTGCAGTAAGAGCACTCCACTGGGCTCTGCGTGACTGCAAAGCGAGGAGCGCGCCGGTCAACATTGGCTCGGGTGTGAACGCGAGCCTGCTCCTTGACCTTAGGCGGCTGCGTCTTACCCGGCGTGTCACCACCGGAGTTGTCCAAGACCCGGCACTCATCCTCCAGGAACCTCTCCAGGTCAGCAAAGGGGGGCAGATGGGTCGCGCTATCCCCACCAAAGCGCTGTTCAAAACGCGACCTCAGGTCGGCAGGCAGCTTCTTTAACACAATGTGCACCAATAGATAGGATAGTGCCACAAAAAGCGGGTTCAACAGTTGGGTGCGCAACCCAGAGACCCGGCTGAGCGTTGGCAAACCCAAAATCTGCTCGATGTGCGTGTCGGCGAGGCCACGCTTATTATGGTACCTACGGGTAATTAAGTCCCGACCGGTCTGGTACGCCTTGTCAGACACGGGCAGATGCTGGATGAGGCCCTTGGCCTCCCCATCCAGAACCGCCATCAAATAGGCCAATTTTTGTGCCAGCCGAAGGTCAGCCCTGTCTTTGACCAGGCTGTCAAACAAATTAACGAAGCCCAGGTAGCTTCCTAGGCAGCCATCAAAATGGGGGAGGTCTAAAGTAGGAAGCCTACTCACCAGCCCCGGTGCTGTCCTAAGAAGCTCCTGCTTCAAGCCGGGTTGCCCGTCCCTGTCGGCAACTAGTTGTCTCGCACTATTGGAGACAGCATCATACAGGACTAAGACCTGGGCATAGTCTTCGCTGACCTTATTTCGCTGGTCAGCGGTGAAGTCACTAACTGATACTTCGAGACAGCAAGTGCTGAAAGTGCGGAACTGCTGTTCCACACTTGCCAGGCGATCATCGATCCGCTCGTACCTTTGTAGTAAGGCCTGCTGGCGATCAGGCTGGTTCACTAAGGCACTGGCCGAGGCAAACCAGCGCAAATCTGATGCAATAGCACCAGCAGCCGCACGCAAGTCCTTGATAGCTGACATAATCAAAATTCAAAAGAGCCCGGACAAGCGTTAAATAATATTAACAATCAAAACTTAATTTTTCTTAATTCTTTGAAACCAACAAAGTATTAGCCTGTTTACTGCAAGTGCAGGCAAGTGACAGGTATCTACTGTCCAACAAAATTAATAGTTTCAATACATAACGACACAAAACAAAGTCAAAGTTATCAAAAGTTAAACCTTCAAATAAGTTAATTAAAGTTAAATATTCAAATAAATTAACTAATTACTTGCAACAGACAGACTGGCTGTGTTATTTGAGATATACAATAGTAATAGTATGTGTTACCTAACAATATTATCTATATCTATATATTATAACAAAACAAAAGTTTATTAATGTGACCCGCCCAAGTGGCAAGGTCAAGTTGTTTGTTATAATGTTTATGAATATATGCAATAAACTAAATTTACTAAATTTATTGATACATACAGCTGTTATGTATCCAAACAAACTGACTTATTAATGCAACAACAAATTTTAGTTAGATTTCAACAATACAAGTCTAACAATTACTGATTGAGGTTATGTATGACATGTGTTTCAAGTTATGCAGGTCAACCAATACAGATAAGTATGATGTATTTTAAACAACACTAACCTGGGAACACCACAACAACGTTAACAATGAATATATAGCTCAGATACAAGCTTATACAATACCAATCTGAGTATAGGTACAATCAACGGCTAAGTTTCAACTACAGATCTGCACCAAAAATTATGTCTAGAGTTTGGCTAGAAGGAGCTGGGATTAATTGCAGCAGATTCGTGGAAGCGTGATTCTATTCATCAGCCCTTGTCAGCCACAACAAATCTCAGACACAAATGTACCGTGTTGCACAGCGAATACAAGTATTAAGTAGGTACATGAAAATTTTACCTTATATCTCCTGGTGATGTTCTTGAGTGGAGTCCTGGAGGCGAGCTAGATACACACAAGACTAAAATTGGCCAATATTAGCAAGTGAATTATCGTTACTTTACCAGACTCCAACGCAGCGTCTTCAATGCACGTGGACGTTGCTACCGGCTTCAACAACTTTCGCAAATGTTCAATATTCACAACTTTATTCTTTATCACACATAAACCAATGCCAGCGCGGAAAACGACAAACTATTCGCGAAGCTACAAGGATGAGCTTTCCAAAAGGCGATCAATTTATATCAATTACAAATCTCGTGAGACAGACCAAGACGGCGTGTTAATTTTTCAAGGCTAAACGGAAGTTGACAGTTCAGTGTGACCATAGTCAAAATTCACAATAGACTAAACTAAAAGTTACTAAATCGATATAAATCGACTTGACTTATCATAAAACTATTTCTATTTCAAACAAAATAAATAGCAGACTGTAAACAAGGTTAAGCTTTGAATGCCGCAAAAAGTTTACTTTGATTTGTTTTGTAGAGACTTTTGCGTAAACATATACATGGGCATTCCAATTATTATTTTACGACATAACGTGAGAAACTTTCATGATTAAAATAAAGGAATAAACTAAAAACGTCAGAATTATGAACCAGAGCTGCCTTGGATATCTCTGTCTTGGCCGAAGACCTCGATAAATTGCCTTCGATAAAAAGTCGTTCGATAGCGCTCAAAGTTCCACCATTCGAATACGTAGATTATTTTGACACATATGTGTCCCACAAAGATACCTCACGATCATCGTTGGGCTTTGATGGTTTGTACCACAAAACTAAGGAAATAATAATAATACACTAAATCGTATCAGCCAATATTGAAAACGATATGTAGACACTGTTGATATTATAATTTGATTTTATACGTGTGTACGAAATTTTTTCTAGTTATTCTTAGCATGTGAAACATATTCAAGAAGTTGATAGATTAAAGGACAATATTTACCTTACATCCTCACCTTACATCCAATCAAATTGCTCTATTACGGATGAATGGATTTAGGTTTAGTAGTAGGATTGTTATAAGCTCAACTAGCTTTGTCTTTTTTTACCACCAGTTAGAGATAAATTCAAAGTATAAAACAAAATATGTTTGATATTAACTACCAAATAATTTAAGCGGAAGTTATCAGACAGTGGTGGAACTAGCCTTATATAGTTTACCTAGGCAACCCTTATTTGTATATATGAAGTTTGGCGTTCTAGGTTTATCCTTTTGAGGGTAAATCTTAATATATAAAATCCTTGCGTTACTGACTGACTGACAGACACGCTACAGCCGAAACTACTCGGCGCAAGAAGCTGAAATTTAGCATGTATGTTCCTTGGATACCGTAGGGGTGCACTAAGACGGGATTTCCCGAAATTCTCACAGGATCGGAAAAAGCGGGAAATTCGAAAATATACTGTGCGTGCAAAGCCGCTGGCGTCGACTAGTATTTTATAAGAAGACGAGTAAACAAATCCAAAAATACAATGTTATTCGAAACACGGTAAGTGTAAGACGAAAGGTTTGCATGTGTAAAAAATGTTGCCAAAATGGATAAGGTACAAACTTATGAGATAAATACCGAATAAAAATTACAATTTGTAAAATATATATATTTACGATACATTAGAGGAGAGACCTCCTGTCTGCTACGCCTAGTTGGATCTCGAGGAACTCGAGCTCAAGGCATGGTGTGTAATTTCTTAGTTCATAACTAGTTAATAAATGACCGCTTGCTAAGCTCTGAAGGAACGCGTTGTAAGGAAATTTGCATGTCTACGAGTTCTCTATAATGTTATCGAAAGATATATGAAGGACTTCTGCCGACCCGCAGTAGGCCAGCGCTGTAGACTATGGTCTAACTCTTATAATAAGAAGTTGGCTGTGCCCAGCGGTGTGGCAGATTATAAAATAATTCTCATGATGATGATATGCCTTATAAAGATATCTTAGACACCATCAACATTATAGTAACTAAGTCTATGTTTAGTTTGTGTTAGGCCAAAATCATTATTATTCAACCTCTGCCCACGTTTTAATTGCTAACATTTCCGTTAATAGCTTATATATTTTCAGTTTCCGTTCCCGGGTTCAACGCAAAATTTAATTCTGACATTATTCTATTACTTCCTTACAAGCAACTTAACATTGAGAATTTAAATCAAGTAAAAATATTTATTTCTAGGCATTATATTTTATTCATGCAAGATGAAACATTGTGGTGATGTATATGATAAGAAACGTTGTATTTTAAGAGTCTTAAAAAAGCAATTTGGTATTAAACGTGGTGGTGGCGTAAAAATAACATCAATTTAAATTAAATGTAAAGCTGTGTGAGACTAATTGTTTATAAATTCAAGAGGCCTATTTTAGGCCGAATAGAGGACATGCTCGGCTGTGAAGGGCTAGATTAAGGTGGCGTGTCTAGCCAAAATAAGTGAGGTAGGCAAAGTATGACGAAATCATTCACTATTAGTATTTATTATGTCGTTTGAGATATTGGTGAATATTTTATTTGTACAACTATATAAACATGCTGGTTACAGCATGAAAGGGGCAATTTATTTTGGGCAGTACCAACCTCTTACAGAAGACCGACTTTGATTTTCTTTTTGATAAAATAAACGATTGTAATTTCTTTGATATTTGTTCAATGAAGTTGAATATTATTATTTGTTTATTGATTAGTAGTATTCTTATAATTGCGTTTTGTTTTGTGAGTGAGAATGCCGAAGGCCTATCTCCTCCCTTAGTATGGAAGAAAGAGAGATTGATATACATACATACATGAAATAGTAACGGTTATAATTCACAGCTTACTTTCCAATGGATCCAGAGTTTAAACGAAACAAGAGAGGGGATACTATTAATCTTTAAGATAATAATTAAGTGTCTGTATTGTATTAAGTACATACTAGTTAATCCTACCGATAGGTATTATGACTATATAGATTAATGATCCAATCAAATTGCTCCATTACGGATGAATGGATTTAGGTTGAATAGTAGGATTGTTACAAGCTCAACTAGCTTTGATAAACTTTACCACAAGTTTGAGATAAATTCCAAGTATAAAACAATAGTTATTTGTGCAACAAGAGAGCAAAGTTGTTTTTTGTTTCGAGTGCTGATTTTGAGTCCCGAGCAAGCGAAGGATTCTATGATTGATTCACGAGCGTAGCGAGTGAATCAAAGTTAGAATCATGAGCGTGGAGAGGGACTCAACAGCACGAGATACAAAAAACTTTGCTCTCGTGTAGCACACATAACTTTTCACCACAGCAGTGAGAACACATATTACTTAGGAGATATAGAAATGAACAGGAATAGATTGAATTCTGCATAATCACTTGTTGATTTAACTCTTCTGGTGTTAAAGTACAGTCATCATCGCTAGTTTCACTCATCTTTTTAGATTATTTTATATATTAATATAATTTAACTCGTTACGCTATACCTACTGTATCAGCATCAGCGAAATTTTTATTCCCGCTACTTTTTTAAATCGCGTTTTAATACCGCGTCCCTGATGTTTATTTTTCAAATGTATCATTGTTGTAATTCTAAATAAAAATGTATTGGTTAAATACTAATTTTATACTATTAATTAGACTTATTTTTATTAAAATCCAATAATAAATTAAACATGTAAACAATAACATATAAAAAAAGTAATTTCTTTTTTTTAATATCATTTTTTTGCGTTGCCGTAGGTGTTTTCTTTGAGGTCGAATTCCATAATCGAATTTCGAATTCGAAAGGGTTTGTTTTTTCACTCACTTTTTATATGCATGTGAAAGAGACAGAGCACAGTAAAATTCGAATGTTTAAAATTTGTGGCTGAACAATGTCAATTCGTGGCAGTGAAGATTGAACAATGAAAAAGCTACTTTGCCTCACGCTCGAATCAAAATCGCGTTTTGTTCACTGTTGTTTCGCAGCAAAAGCGGCATGTTTGAGCTGCTGTGGTGAAAAATATATTTCATATCAAATATCAAATAATTTAAGCGGAAGTTATCAGACAGTGGAGGAACTAGCCCTATATAGTTCCCAAGAGTTAACTAGTAGGCATGTCATTGTATCGTATTAATTAAATGATAATAGCATTATCTCTCAAGAATGAATAAGGATCTTTGTTTCCTTTTGATCTCGTTTCTATAATGAATGAGCTACATACAGCGTGGGCATTGTATACTTCGTTTACTACCTCATCAAGTATCAGTCCGAGGGAAATGGACTATTCTACTACCATGATGTGTGCGTTTAGCTGGGAAAACAGCGTTTTTTTATGGGCTCTTTCTAGAGTGTACGCACACAAACACATCCCAAATCACTATTCGTCCCTTTCCTTTATTATGCTAATAAATACATTGCATTTTGTATACGAAACATTTGTATTTTACGCTACAATGTAACCGTTGTCACATCGTAACTGTGATTAATTAGGAACATTTTAATTACATGTCACCTTGAAGTTGAAGTTTTGCCCTCAGCATACATTATACAGAACTGAAACATAAAACTTATTCTAAGCAGTTGTGTGTGTTTAATGTATATACATGATTTTTGAATAATTTGTTTATTACAAATTATGTGATTTAAGAATTTTTCAATCTCTTATTTGATATTTAATCCATAATTTTATTCATGAACAAATTATGTTCATTATTTCTCACTACCACCGAGAGGGCAAGTAGCTATGAGGCGATTTCTTGCTTAAAAAACGTACAATAGATATACAATTACGTGTAAACAAGGGAAATAATTGCTTGTCGCTAACGGAACCTCGCTGGTAGCATTCGTTCTTCGTTGCTTTGTAACTCCGTTACTCGGTTCTTATTAATCGCCGGCGATGGGACAACTGTCTTAAAAATTTAATTGGTGTGCAACATTTTGTTGTAGAGATAGATCCTGTTAAATTTAATTGTCAGAAAACTCATACAAATTTCATTCCAATTTAAAATTTATCTGAACAATAAAGCCGAGTAGGTGTGAGTGGTGAAACTGCGCCTTTTTAAAAAGCATACAATGACATCATTCTTATATTATTACTAGAGGACGCCAGCAGCTACGCCTGCATTTTTTTTAAATTTACCCGTTTTGGCCGATCCCGTGGGAATTTTGGTAAGTCCCTTCTTAGTGCACCCCTACGGTCCCCAAGGAACATACATACCAAATTTCAGCTTCCTGCGCCCTATAGTTTCGGCTGTAGCGTGTCTGTCAGTCAGTCAGTAACGCAAGTATTTTATATATTAAGATAATAAAATTTGAAGTAATAATCTGATCGCCTACGCGAAGGTGCTACGAGCACTCGAATAGATACTTGATAAAAGTTTACAATGAGACGTTGCCGTGACTTTAAATTATTATTTTGAGACACTAAGTGACCTCAGCCTAACCTTGACCACGGCCTAAGGGCCTTCGCTAAGTCGGATACGGACAATTAATAACTATATAGTTCTTTAGATTCTAAAGTTATAAATTTAATAGGTTCAAATGCCCTCCAAAATTTCATTATATACCATTATATACCATTCCATAGACCAAAATATTTAATGATTTATATTTCTCTGTATAAAATTATTT
The DNA here is from genome assembly GCA_944739405.2 of Euclidia mi. Classification (NCBI taxonomy): domain Eukaryota; kingdom Metazoa; phylum Arthropoda; class Insecta; order Lepidoptera; family Erebidae; genus Euclidia; species Euclidia mi. The sequence goes on along the minus strand of OX123202.2, from coordinate 33,360,716 downwards.
AGCCAAACAGAAGTAACTAAAATCCTTAAAATCGGGACCTAATGTTGATTTCCTGCAAGCTCTACATAATTTTTACAATGTGCATGACCTGATAATATGTAGAACTAGTCCCCGACAGTTATAACGACCTCTTAAACCAAACCTATTCGTTATCTCTCGGCTTTGGAATCTTCTTGGCCATGAGTTAAGATACCTAGTAATAAATCTATTAATATCAAACAGAATCAAGCTAGACTAAGAAGCCACCCAATAGAGCTGAGAATAATAGGGTAAGAATTATGACAATATTAGTTATCAAAGGAGCTGTCCTTGGAAATAGTTGGGCTCCGTAGTATCTCTACACATAAATAAAATTGGAGTATCTGTTTGTAATATTAAAGTAACAGTTTTTTACTAAATGCATGTGGATGTATACACGGTACATATACCGATTTTTTTTTTACAATTTTTGTCTGTCTGTCTCTCTGTCTGTCTGTTTGTTCTCGCTAATCTCCGGCAGGGCTGGACCGATTGTGACGGGAATTTCACTGGCGGATAGCTGATGTACCAAGGAGTAACTTAGGCTATAAATTAAACAGTTACGCGAAGTAGTTCCCTCAGGACGTGGGTGAAATCGCAGGAAACAGCTAGTTTTAAACAAGATCAGAAACTAGACGCTATCTACCAAGTCTCTTTCTCTTTACTTGAGTATTTTCACTTTGAAAATGAACGCATTTTACACTGTTCAGTGGGTACCTACTTGTCGATCACAATTTCTTTTTATCCGTAGCTCCTTTGAACTTTCCAGCACTTGATTTTTAAACGTATTTATTTACTCGTATAGTCAAAAGTTAAGTTTAATACAAACAAACTGCCTTACAGTTTACACGATTTCAATAGATCGTTTCATGATAAAAAAAAACATTATACGCGTGGGTACACAATAAATAGCTTGTATTTTGTTTTATAAAGGCAATGAATACTCAGAATAATCCTTATCTCAAAAGCGTAATACAGAACAGAACAATGACTACAAAAACAACTTATTACACCTGTAGTGACGGTCTGTTATTTTAGAATTACTCAACATCAACAACAATCAGTCGGTACAAAGCTTCGTATCTTATCATTAACAAACACTTCATAATACTAAACAGTCAACAAACGGTGCGGCGTGAACTATCTTGCGAAAATTAACCTTGGATAGAACTCGTCATTAAAAAGTTGTTTTTACATTTTTAATATGTAATAATAAATGATTATGCTCAATTTACTACGAGTACTAGTGCAAGCGTTGTATTTGGAAGTCTTGCACTTTTGATTTCACATATTTATATTGCCATTCCGTGCTATATTAGTAATACTGTGTTCTTATAGCCTTTATAAAAAAATGTAATTATGTGATATATATTATCACATTTGCCAAACTTTCCCTGACAGATACGTTTGTGCAGTCCTTGTTCCATATCTTTTGTCAGATAAATCACGGCCAGTCGGTTTTATTCAGTTTCAACTTTGTTCTGAAAAGTGTTTGTTATCAATCGGTGTTTGAACCAACATTGTGTGTACAGTGTACATGCCCGACAAGATATCCAGAACAGTTATTTTTAGTCGGCTATACAAAGAACATCCGCATAGTCTGGTAGTCGAATTGAAAAAAGAAAATATTTCAAGGGTAACAAAAATTCTAGGGAAGGAAGCAATGATTGTCTTTTTATCATAGAAAATTTAATTCCATCAAAAACAATACTTGTTGAAAAACCTCGCTAAAAGTCTCGCTACCGTAAAATGTTGTGAGATCCATGTAATACCAAGTCGGTTAATTAAAAATCTTTAATGTTTTATATAAATAAATTGACTCGACCATCGCAAGAAAACACAATACATCTCATAAGTAATACATATTTAAATTAGATTATTCAGTGCGATTGCCAAGTCAATCTATTAAAAGCGCCGCCAAGTCGCGGACAAAGCTAGTCTTTTACAAAATTTTAACAGAAATACAAATTTAATTTAAGTATTAGTTTAGCTGAATGTTGGACTCACTTCATTTCAATTACAAAGTTGCTTTAACTAAAACTTACTTTTCTTTTACACAGGACGAAGGAAGTGAACTTTTCACTTCCAACGCTGCGCTCATCTTCGCTTGGGGAACTCCGTGATGTTGTAAGCGTCAGCAGTCTTGGAAGTGATGTGCTGTGCCCGCCAGTACCCACATAGTTCAGATCGAACTCATTCAGTAAGTAACCTTTGTTGTAACCATATTTCAATACCCGTAATGCTATAATGACTATTTTTATCTTGAGAGTTATATAAAACGCGTATATGCATACTCGTATCAGGGTATACCGTTACACTAGTAAGTTAATACATCATTCTAGAGGTTTGTATACATCAAATTCTACTTAATATGATGTATGGCTTGATGTGCCTTCATGTGTCAAAGGGTATCCTGTTTCAAACTGTTAACGAGTTAACGTGAAAGTCATGAATATGACGGTAACAGGTACTTTATAAGCATATTTTGCAAAATAGGTATATCTGCGAGATATATTATGGAGAACAAGCTTTTATTGCGACACAGATATCTCGCACATTGTTGCAAAAGTAAGGTAACATAAAATGATACTATACATCCCCTAGCACAATATATTTCTTCATTATACAGTTGGCTAGGTGAAAGTCGCACGAATAAGAATATCTAGACTCAGCTCCGAGGTACTACATTTTCAAGGGTGTAACAGATGTAATACAATAGTATACCTACATTTCTACCTACTTTATATTATACTGGTCGTGTCTGTGCCTCTTTGCCTAAACAAACTACGTAACCTTGTTGTCCTAGCTATTCAATCTTGTATGCTCAGTTTCGCGTGTTGGTCATTTGTTTTCGCAGAGGCTTTTTTGATTTATACAAAAAAGCTTTAGCAACCACAATGTTTGTCTTTTAAATTGAAATCAACAGAATTAAATGAAAGGATGCAGACATATTATGTCATTGATTTAAAGCGTATGTTAAATAAGCGTGATTACTGAAATGTAGTTTTTTGTAGGTTTAACTGAAAGGACAATGGCAGATCTCCATACATCAAAATGTCTGAAATTAAATTGAAGCGTACAGTTATAAAAAATATATCAAAAAAATTGGCGTAAGTAACGATTAGTTACGTAGTTAATAAATGATTCTATTTTCACTCAGGAAAGGCGGAAAAGAAGATGCTGTTTGCATTTTTAGTTAAGAATGAACAATGTAGGTAAAAGGAAAGTTATAGTATGAAAGTTAAACAATGTAGGTAGGTACGTTTGAATTATCTAATGATACTAGAGGACCCGTGCTGCTCCACAGCATATTTTAATATTATAAAAAAGCTCTTACATATATGTCGATATGATGAGTACATTGTAGCCTTATCTAATAATAATAAGTAAAAAGCTGATATTCTTACCAAAAATATATATATCACAAAACTTCTTTTATCACTACATTGCCTTATGGTAGTTTTGGCATATATGGTAGTTTTAGTAGGAAATAGTAGTTTTGAAAAAGCTACGATTTCAACCATAATACCACTCGTAATATAATTACATGACAATAGTACCACAGTATAAAGACATACAGTAGTTTGACGCCTTTGATGGCGTAGAAAAAGCCGACAACGTCTAGACAAGGGTAAGTAGCCTAGGGCTGCCACATGTAAACAATACCTACTTATTCAAACACCGTCTATATATTTTAGAAAAATATTACAATTGCTATGCTACATGAATAATATAGTGTAAATCACTTATCTATACATATAAATAAAATTGGAGTGTCTGTTTGTAATATTAAAATTACCACTTTTTACTAAATGCATATGGATGTATACACGGAACATACACCGAAATGACATTTTTTACCATTTTTATCTGTCTGTCTGTTTGTTCTCGCTAATCTCTGGAATGGCTGGACTTATTTTGACGGGATCCTCACTGGCCTGATGTACCAAGGAGTAACTTAGGCTAAAATTAACCGGGTACGCAAAGAAGTTCCCTCAGGACGCGGGTGAAACCGTGGGAAACAGTTAGTTTATTATATTACAATTATTAACGATAAATAATTATTATAAAACACGTTGCATTTTTCGTGCGGTGACAGATTTGCATACAAAGTGTCAGTCAGCACCTATTTCATCCCGCAGGTGTCAGGGCCCGATCTGGCTATTTAGCCGCTCCGGGCAAAGATCATTTTTGCCGCCCTTTACATACAGAAAACCATATAAGTCATGAGTTGGTTTTGTTGGGGGATGCTAAGTATACAAGTACCTACAAAAAATACGTGATACTGTTGGGATTATACCTACCTATAATATTCACGTCAGTCTATTTGGACTTCTGAAGAAGTAACCTATACGAAAGTTGAGTGTTTTTATGTTAGTATAAGTATACAATGTATATGTCTTTTAAAGAATTTCACAGAAACTACTGAATGGATAGATTGATATATTTCTTTATCGATATAGTTATGTACCTTTCAACTTTATCATCATCATCATCAGCAACCTATTGCAACGTTCGGTATATTTCCCTGTTTCGGTTTAATCTTGCCTATGTATGATTGGCCCTTTAACTAAAGGAACAAAAAACATTTTCTATCAAAATCGTTTCAGAAGATAAAAAGTTTAAGACCAAGCTGTTTAACCCATAATCAATTATTGAGAAATTATTTCCCACTTGACACTACCGTAAAATTTCTGTTTTATTTCTTTATTGGTAACTCTAATCCTAACCTAACCTCAGGAACAAAATAAAATAATCCTACAGTTTTAAATATTTTTTATTTGCAACATTTTGTCTGAAGACGTGAACTGTCATCGTATGTCAATGTCAAAAACACAGTTTGAAATATTTTGCAAAAAAAACGGTTCTGGCGGAAGATTTAAAAGATTATGAAGAAAAAATTCTGATAAGTGCATAAACACAATATTTTTGTAAACTAGACTTGTTTTCTGAATGCTTCTTACGGTTTTTGGCCTCGCAGCATTCATATTAATTGTTGTATTTTCTTAGGTTTATATAAGTGGGAAATAATTTCCCATTGTTTGTTCCTGCATTGAAAAAACACCAATTTCTGTATATACAATAAATAATTTGTTTCTCATTTTTTTGTCTCTCATTTGTTTCTCTTTTTTTGTCTCTCACTTAAGATACATTGCTTGTTTTTTTTTAATTTTATTGTAGGTATAAGATAAAAAAAGAAATAAGCAAAGTAGGAGCAACTGACATGTATGTCTTGTAGTAAAAATATATCAAAAATTGAGAGCTGTTACGGATAATGGGAAATAATTTCCCACTTAATTATATTTTGCTTTGAAATACCGGATACTGGGAAATAATTTCCCACCGCAAAACCTCCATTTCCCCCTCTTTATAAAAAAAAGGAGTTGTTTTTCGAAATCTATAGAACCCACTTACCTAATAGCCGTGACCAGTTTTCAAATTACTAAAAAAAAAGTTTGTTTGATTAAGGCATAGACGAACAAAAATAATTTATAATTATATTTAGAATTTGTAATTTTCCTTCATCTAAGGATTAAGGGTTAATTTTGTTTAATATGGTCAATCGGTCCATATTCATATTATGTATTTGTTAAGGTTCATACGGTAGATACGTATAAAAAAGACACAGCAAAAGATTTGTTTTAAAATTTAATACTAATAAAAAAAACAATGAGTTATGTTACTACAAAACAAATCCGTTAAGTATTTTTGAAAATAATAAGATTTATTTTTATCAATAAAAATAAATCTACTAAATAGGAAATCACGAGAAACTGGCAACACATGCTCTAAACTTAAGCTATACCTAGTCTATAGAAGGGTAATCCGCTACGATACGACCCAAATCTGATGATGTGATTTAAATTTTGTTAAAAGTATGTATCGAGAATTTATAAAAGTATCTATCGATACCTACCTCAAAAATATCGGAACCAAAGTATCGTGTCCAAATATACTTAGTATCGAAATGAAAGTATCGATAAATAAATATAAAACTAATAAATATTGGACAACATCACAATGTGATGTTGTCCAATATTTATTAGTTTGTGTTTTTATGTGATGATCACATACATTAACATTACTCTGATCCCAATATAAGTACCTAAAGCACTTGTGTTATGGAAGATCAGAAGTAACGACGGCACCACAAACACCCAGACCCAATACAACATAGAAAACTAATGAAGTTTTTCCACATCGACTCGGCCGGGAATCCGGGACGTCGGAGTGGCGTGCCCATGAAAACCGGTGTACCTACACACTACCTACTCGACCACGGAGGTCGTCGATACTTGTAGAATACCTATAGGTTGTAGGCCCATAACCTGTAGAAAATAACCGGAATAAAGTAGATTGTTTATATTGAACTCGGTTTATTAGAATGTAAATTTCAGACAGACTGAGTCACAGACAGATGACAAAATCATACACTTTTTATAAATAAAATCTATCAACACCAATGTACTCTGTGATCAAAACACAACAGAGGTTGTGTTTATTCCAACAATATCAGAGGTACTATTCAGGTATCGGTACTTTTTGCGAATCCCTACTCTTTCTTTCCTTCTTTCGAATTAAAATAATTCAGTTACTTAAGTAAAATACTTAAATGTTTCCACTATCCAACCTGAAGTAGGTTGGAAGATGGCGCATAAAATTCTCAAACTTGGATTGTGGATGGCTAAATGGCTAGGTTGGAAGATAGGATTGAGTCAATTTTGCCGCCCCTGATTTTTGCCGCTCTGGGCAAATGCCCGGCTTGCCTCCCCCCCCCCTTTGATCGGGCCCTGCAGGTGTCGTGGGAGGCGGTTAAGAATATAAAGCATTTTCCGTACAAACCAAGTTAAAATAAAGCGGTTGACATAGCGGTGGTTTAATGGATGGGTAACCTTGGGATCAGCTTGCAGAGCCTATGTTATCGATATGAAGTATTTTGCAGATTTTTTTCGTGCAAACTACGTTAAGGTAAAGCAATAGACATCACGGTCATTTTATGGATGGGTGACCGGGCTATGAGATTACGAAGAACATGTGTGGGGCTTATAAAAGGGGGCCAAAAATATGGTTATTTTTGAGCTAGGATGCGCCGTTACCAATATACATAATAATATGTGATAGTTACTTACCTAATGCGAAGGTACTAGGTAATTATTGAATTAAATTAAAATCACACCAGAATCGAATATTACCCTACGACGCATATTTTCTTTACGTACAATAATTGCTACTTTATTCTGTGATTTGGCCAGACATGAGATATTGTAAAAAGTTTGTAGATTAGTAGGAATGTGCACATTATTTTAAGTGGTTATAGGTACATACATTTCAAAATAATATAAATAATTATAATTAATGAAATTTTCTTTTTTTGGTATAAGTAAATTGATTAAATCGCAGATTTTTTAAATCCATATTTATTTAAATCTTTAACAGCATAAAGAATTTCAATATCTTACAGCACAAGTCGTATGTACCATCTTAATTAATATTCATAAGCAAATAAATAAGTAACGAACAAAAAACAAGCACGTGCCAGCCCCCAAAAACATGTCATCATCACATCAGCCTTAATAGTCCACTGCTGGACTAGGCCTCTCCTTTGAAAGGAGGAATTGGCCTACTATACCACGCCGGCCAAACGGGTTGGTATAGGGTTTGTATCAAGTTTTCCTTCTCTTGCATTGTTGTTCTCTGCATAATATGCTCCCTCTGTCGGCTCTTACGACACCCATGGGATGATATGGGGTGGTGACATTTCGTATTCTTAATCCGTCACCACACGGACAAAAACATGTACCTTGTTACGAACTAAGGCGATATACGTAACTAGGTACCGCTCTTCCCGCGTCTCACCTCTTGCCCCCCGCACGATTGACCCGTCTAGACGCGTTCGTCGAACGGCTGTATGGATTATTTGACTGTGATAGTACTATGAACCGCTGTAATATGTTCCATAATATAATTATATAACAATAGTACTATGAACCGCTGTAATATGTTCAACATAAAAAAAGAATTAGGATGCCCAAAGAAAGTGCGTAATTTAAAAACACAAAAATTTTCCTAACATACTACGTAATTTACCCGTCTGTAGGGTTTTCTGATTTTCCCAACCTAAGGCGGAAATTTCCCTACATTTGGGGAAAATTCCTCGGGTTGCGGGTATACGGCGGCTGACGTCGTTACCGCGACCCCGTCATGAGGGTCGATAGAGGAACACCGCGGTGTTTTAGTGGGTATCCCCCCGAACATCTAGGGGGCAGAGCCGAGCCACACACATCCCCTCCACCTGCCCCAAATTCGGTACAGAGTTGGCGGTGGGGTCCCTTTGAGGGACAGTCCGTAACTGTAATTCATCGCGATACAAAAAAAAGGTGAAAATTCCTCAACATCAGAGATCAGTTTACCCAACAACTGCTAACTGGTAACATTCGGGGAATATTACCTGCCATCAGCGATGCTTCACTATAGTGATAATTTTACCAACATCGGGTATAATTTTACACACTCACACCCACCTGGCAGTTACCGCAAGGAACTTGTTAGATGCCATAAAAATATTTTTGAATTTAGAACCGTCCATGTAGAGAGAAAGCAATGGAATCTTAAGAAATTAATAGGAAAATATTGAAAAATTTGTTCAATGTCCACACCTATCTTCTTTCAAACTTACCCAATTTAAATGAGCATACATACAACAGCAAATGAAAGAGCTCTTTTCAGCGCGTGTTATAGGCCTATAACGAAACGCCTACCTCAATGAGAACCAGATATATAGAAGCAGAAAGTCATTGACTACGGCTTTGTAGCCGTACGCTACGTTTTTGTAAACGTAAAACATGTATGGGAGAAAACTGTTTTTGCATATAACTTGATGAAGATGAATGTGCAAATTAGGTAATTTCTAATGCTTGATGACAAATCTATGCAGCGAGAGCTTTCATTTAAAAAAAAATCATGCGAATCGGTTGGGTAGAACGGGCTGGCCGACTCGTATTATAAAACACAAATTCTTTTAATTTATAGATATAGATATGTCAGATTGACATCAAAACCCAGAAGTATTTTGTAGCATCTAACTGTCACAGCCTAAGACAAAAGCAGAGCTGCACATTTTAAATCGATTTTATGTCAAATCGATACAACATTAAAACGATACTGTGACGTTTTTATTTGATTTAAACGTTGTTTTGCTTCAAAAATATTAGCTTATTGATATAATGTTGATTAAATATTAAATAACTGCATTTTAAACCAAACCAACTCTATAAAAGTCGATCGTATCGATTACTAATTTAATAATCGATACGGATATAGCACTCACGACTATTTCTGTCACACCATGGTCTATGGCAACAATAAAATAATAAAGTATTCTTAATCAATTGGAATGCTTTTTATCATAACAAAATACTCCAGCTTTAACGTGACAAAGTGAAAATATTAAAAATCGTAGAAAAAAAACTATTTGTTTTGTTCATATGAAGTTTCAGGTCGCCACAACAAACCCAGACCAAATTCTGCCATTTTTCTTTATAATTGAATCAATGCGACCGTTGACTGATCCATTTGTTTAATCTGTGGTATATGTAAACATATTTTCACGTCCAATTTGTACATTTTGATTTTTTGAAATTAATAATTTGCTCAGAATAATAACCTCGCGTATTTAACCAATTTTTACTTTTCCCACCCTATTAATTCAAGACACACAACCCCACACGTCTATACATATTATGTACAATGTAATTTTGATAACAATCAAAGTGAGTATATCCATTGAAAGAATTTTGCTAAAACGCGCTGTAGAATCGATGCTGGGGTAAAGTCGCCAGTCCAAAGTGTATAAAATAGCGTGAGTCCTTCAGTCCGAATATCCAATAGAGCGACCTCTGACGTCAAATAATGTATCTCAAGTACAACAAAATATACTCAATTTTATCCAAGCAACTACCAAAATCCTCCGAAATTGCTATCCTAACCGGATTAAGTATAATAATATTCAAATCGACAACCGAGATCGTCAACCGATTACACTATATTTAATTATGTTAATGAAAGCAACACGTCGGAATTGATATCACTTCACCTTGATTGGTTCCAAAGGCACGTTTCTAAGGAAATATTCGTATAATAAGTGGATATTGAGAATTGGGTCGGACCGATATTATGAGGTAAACCACCACTGGTTTACCTGCCCACGCAGGTAACGCGCTGATATATCTTTAGGGACTAGTATTTTTACGTCAATAAATATTGCGTAACCTAAACCGGTAATTAATAATTAGGGCGGTTTAATGATTAGGGCGGTTTCAGATTAACGTTTGATACGCGCGTATAAGCTCGTTTTTGGAAGCGCATGTAGGCACGTACAGGTGCACCTTTTGGCATACGTGCAACTCGTGCGAGCTTTGACGTCCTTCTAAGCTCGTATAAGCGCGAGCCATCAGAATCCATATTGACACTGACAAGATGTCACTACCGTTCCGAGCGAACACGCTAAAATATGCCCGTTTACGCGAGTCCGGTTTTTGAAGCGCGCGTTTAAACGCGTATGCAGAAACGACCGTATACGCGTAGAAAAATACGGTAATCTGAAATCACTCTTAGTGCAGTCCCACGCCCGAGACTGGTTATTCGAGACTGGTTATTACAGTCAAATATGATTAGGAGAGTCTATATTCAAAAGGGCAATTAGATGTTTAATTGTATACTACGCACTGGGAAGCATCGCCTGATGTAGCCCGAACAACCGGCCTAGCTTTATGCTACTCCGCGGGTGAATTTGCGTGTTCAGTGTGGCATCGATCTGCTCACGCAAAGCAAGACGACTTTGCACTGAACGAAACGTGTCGCATAATAACAGGATGTCTAAAGCCCACACCTCTAAATAAAATCTACCCTCTGGCAGGCATTGCCCCGTCCGCGGTTCGCCGAGAAGTGGCCTGCGCTGTTAAGAAACGCCGCCAGGAAGAGGACCCTCGACACCCGTTGCACAACCATAGATTGCCCCGTGGTAGACTTAAGAGCCGCAAAAGCTTCTTGCGATATACTGAGGCTAGTCAAGACCATCCGACTAGTTTAAGAAGAAAATATGGCATGAGACAGTTCCACCCCCTGAAAGAACATCTACCCCCCGGCAGTAATCTGCAGTGGCCCATATGGAGATCCCTGAATCGTTTACGAAGCCAGGTTGGCCACTGCAGACATAACCTAGCGAAATGGGGTATGATTGACTCGGCTTACAGTGCGACTGTGGTGCTCCCAAACAGACCATGAGTCACCTGCTAGAGTGTCCTAAGTGTCCGCACCGATTTTCGGGGGCCGTTCTATGTAAAGCCAACGACCATGCCGTTGCTGTGGCCACATACTGGGCTGGTGCCATTTGAATTCTGTACCAACGACTCGAGAAGAAGAAGAAGACTTATAACCTTTGCTAATCGGCCATCGAGCAAAGGCAGCGATAGACTAGTAGAGATACCAACAGACTACCATACAGAGAGTCTTGATAACTCACAATGTGAAACAGTTACAGCTCTTTACAAAGATAACATGTAAAACCATTATACTGGCAGTTAAAAAGAGTGGCCACTAGTTTTATTGCCCATTCTTTCTCGCGGTTCCACATATTTCATTGCGAACGTGGCAGTAAAGTCTAGAATTACTTTAATTTTTGACGTTCATAAGCGTCAATTTGTGGCCTAAATGAATAAATGATTTTGACTTTGACTTGGGTTTAAACTCACGGCGCAACTCACTATAGACATATTTTTTTAAATTATGTACATTTTCAACTTTTAGATCTTGCTTGTCCCGTGCCATGTTTAACTATCGGTCCCGGCTGGCATAATGATTTTTGACAGTCTTTATGGGGAGTTAGCACCCTTGAATATACTGGACTGCCTCTGTGGTCCTGCGGTAGTGTAAGTGACTGCGGATCATCAGGTCTCGGGTTCTATTCCCGGGTCGAACAAAAAGTGGTATTGAGTTTTTCTGTTAGGATTTACCCAATAGAAGTTCGGAGTCTGCGCCCAATCTCTCTCCGGTCGTGTCGCTTGTTGCGTCCCATCGGACTATGAGAGTGAGGGGATAGAGTGTACACTTGTATATGCGCACACATCAAGTGTGTGCGCATATACAAGTGCACTCTCTATTCATTATAATATGTCCCGCGCAGATGGCAAGTCTCATATATAGACAAGCCGCCGTGGCCGAAATCGGTCAAGAGGACTTTATATACTGAAACTAGTTAAAGACAAATATTGAATTGGTATTTTTGTTGAGCGTTTGGTGTAGTTTGGGTAGCGAAGGCTAGAAAAGAGTCGCTATCTAGAAAAACCAAGAATCTGACAAATCTGCTTAGATTAGGAAGCGGTCCCCAAGTACTGAGATGAAAGACTTGACCAAATGCAGGATAACGCTATGATATTGATAAAATAGACAAACAAATGAAAAATATTTTGTATATATACTAACTAGTATCAGTTACCGAACAACCCAGCTCTTCAGTAAAAAAATAGATTGTACTTGGAATAAAAAGCGTGCCTTTGTCTTTGTGCAAATTATAACTCTTCTGAGAGGTCTTCTGAATTTTGCAGCAAAATAATAAACATCTCTTTGATAAATTAGCCTTATTTATTTACTAATGGCCAGCTATTATCTGTATAATATCACAATATTTTTGTTAGCAAAAGTTATTCTAGCTAAAACGATCTTCAAATTATTTATTAATCGGTTAAATATGGCGTGCTTTTTAATAATAATATAATAATATTCTACCACATTCACACAACACCATCTCGTCCCAAACTAAGCAGAAGCGTGTACTATGGCATAAGGATTTATAACTAAGAGTGCATTGCATACTAATATAACGGGTCTTTCTCTAATGAATCGTAAATTGAGATTAATCTCATCTCTAGATCTATGTATCTCTATCTAATCAATCTCAAGAAACAGAGATTGACGTACGGCGCCGAGTACTGTCATACGCTCTGTATAAATAAGCAAAGAAAAATCGTTTTAGTGTACAAACATCATATATTTCGCTATATAAACATATTCTTTTCCTGCGATTTGTAATCCTGCGATTCCGTGAAGTGCTATAAACAAAACTTAATTATCAAACAAATTTCTATAAACAATATCTGTGAACTACCCTTAACTAACATAAAATTAAGTGAAAATATATTTAGAAACAATCTACATAGTGCTTTATACATACAGTGCGTTCGTTATTACTATCTCGGTGCTCTACACTTGCAGCGTTAATAATAAACTCTTTAAATAAATAATACCCAATATATTTACAATTCGGTAGAATAACGCCATCTAGGAAAACTACCCGGTACTACTTACAAAGCCTGTTTCGAGTTTGCTATCGATTATGGCTAAGTGCGCGGCTTGTGGTCGCTTTCTAAAGCCGATAGAGGGGGCTAGGTGCTGCGGTTCAAAGTGTGGGGAGGCATACTATCACCGAGCTTGTGTTGGTTTTCCTGCAAAGTCGGTCGTGGCACCCGATTGGCGTTGCCCCGAGTGCAGGAAGAATATTGCAAGGGACAACAAGGCCGAAACGCCTGTCAGATCAGCAAGCTGCCAGCCTAACCCTCCTACATCAGGCACCTCCAACGATGAAGTTACACCTGGCGGTTCTATGCATACGGATGATATCGAAGATACTCAGAACAGTAGCAGTATGGCTGGTAACTCGCGGGAGTCGTCTCCTAACATCCGCCCTGAGTACCACGCTATTATCAGCGAGTTAAGAGCTGTCCGGGAGGAACTCAGCACTTTTAGGAGACATATGGAGGACGATTTAGCGTCACTGCGGGGCACGGTCCTCACTTATAATGAGCGAGTGGAGGGCCTCGAAAAGAGGTTAGAGACTCTGGAACAGCGTACGCTTGTCGCTGAGAAAGTGGATACCGCCATAGACGAGCTGCGCCAGCAACTCAATGATCGAGAGCAGGACCTTTTAGCCAACGACATTGAAATAAACAACTTACCGGAGGTTAACTCGGAGAACCCGGTTCATGTCGTCATGGCCATAGGGAAAAAGCTAGGTGTCAGTCTGGAGGTTCGAGATATTGTGAGCGCGGAGCGGGCTGGCCGACGACAATTGAAGGCGGGGAGCCCGGAAGGGCCTACGGAGCTGCGGCCACGCTCTATCGTCGTACGCCTGGCCAGGCGCGACCTTCGCGACGAGCTGCTTAAAAACGCTCGAGTGAGGCGCGGAGCAACCACGGCGGATTTGGACATGGCGGGACCGGCGAAGCGCTTCTATCTACATGAGCGCCTTACTAAAACAAATCGCCAGTTGTTTCGTCGAGCCAGGGAAGCTGCGGAGCGCGCAGCGTGGAGGTTCGTGTGGACCAAACGAGGGCGTATACTCGCTTGCCGCAAGCCAGGGGACCCAACCAGACAAATACGGTCTGAAACAGACATACAAAGTATCATTACACCAACAAATGTGTCTCCACAAAAGGTTCTCTGATGTAATTAATTATAAGAGGTTTGGCTTTATTCTTTCCATACACTTTGTGAAAAATTTACCACATAATATTTTCTTGGTAATGGAAATTGTGTGTCTCATTAGTGGCTATTACTGTCTACAAAATTCTTTCTTTATCTATACATACTACCTTATATTCACACTTAATCATACTACTCACTTTGCATTATATTTACCTATAACTATATTAATGTTACATTATCCTACACAGAAGTCAATACACAATTGCTTTTCTATTTACACAAATCCAAGACACATATATAATATTTACACAGTATATCTAATAATTTATGTACATGTGCCTACTACTATCGACTATAACACAAACACAGCTAACATGTATCAATTTTATACACAATACATTCAGTACATTGTTTTTCCATACACACAAAATGACAAATAGTAAGTGTTTAAAATTTGGCTTACTCAATGCTGGCTCCCTAGCAACAAATCAAGATGAATTTTTAATCTCAATGGACCGGCATGCCGTTGACATATTAGCTGTTAATGAGACATGGCTGCGACCGGGTGAAGAGGGACGCGCTCCCTGTGTGCCAGGCTACAGGCTCAAGCATATTCCTAGACCAACTAGCATAAAGTCTGGTCGAGGTGGAGGTGTAGCTTTTTACATCAAGACAGGCATTAATGCGCGAGTGAAACCCCATCCTGAACAGCCAGATATTGAGCAGTTGTGGCTGATTACAACAGTTAATGGCCAGAAGTTACTTATTGGTACAGCATACCGTCCACCTTGGTTTAATATTGATAGGTTTTTTGAAGGACTAACAGAGAGTATTAGCTCATTAGCCCCATACAATAGTCTGATACTTCTAGGAGATTTCAACATCAATATGTTAGATATTAGTAACTCCAAAACAAGAGCTTTTAATGAGTTTCTAGCTACTTTTAGTCTAAGGCAAGTTGTGTCGACAGCAACACACCATGTGGGAGAGAGCAGTACACTCATAGACGTCATATGCACTGATTTAAGTGTACAAAACATTGTGGTAGACTCCAATAGCGACCTTGGCCATCACGCTTTTGTCACTTGTGAGTCTCTGTTTAGAAAATCAAAACCTTGCCCTAAATCTATTGTTTTCCGCCCTATAAGGGACATATTGGAGGAGTATTTTCTGCTTGACCTAGCCTCAATCCCATGGTCCAGTATCAGTGGTATGTGTGATGTTGATAGTATGGTTGCCTCCTTTAATTACTGGATTAAGGTATTGTATGATTTACATGCTCCAACCAAAACATTGGTAGTTAAGGACAGACCTACACCCTGGATTACACCCAATGTCAGACTCTTGTTTAAACTGAGAGATGAAGCCAGAGAACAATTCCATAAGTTCAGGAATAATGAGAGCAAAAAGAAATACTACTTGGATTTAAAACATCAGGCCACCTTTGCCCTTAGCTCAGAAAAAAAAGCATTTTTCACAAAGCACATTAATAACAACTTGCAAAATCCAAATCAGCTATGGAAGAAGTTAAAGTATGACATACTGCCAGACCACACCGAAAGATCCCTACCTAAGACTTTTGATGACCCGGATGCCATTATTATGTCTTTTTTGGATGTGCCTGGCGAGGTTAAGTTAGATATCTCACAGTTGTCATACCTGGAACATCACAGGTATGGAACAGCCTCCTTTAAATTACAGCCAGTGGCAGAAGAGACTGTTCTGCAGTATCTGAAAACCATAGGCACTAATGCGCAGGGTATTGATTGCATCAGTATAGAAATGATCTCCCTGACACTACCAGCTACTTTGAAGACGATAACAGATATCATAAACAGGTCTATTCAAACCAACACATTCCCTGCGTTGTGGCGATGCGCAGTGGTGCGGCCCATTCCCAAGACCAGCAGCCCACAGTCTGTAAAGGATCTGCGCCCCATTAGTATATTGCCATGTCTATCCAAAGTATTGGAAAAAGTAGTATATTCTCAAGTAGTGTGTCATTTATAGAGGACAACAACATCCTCCCTGACTTACAGTCAGGTTTCCGCAAGAAACGGGGAACTACTACAGCTTTGTGCGACGTTGTGGGCAATATACTGGAGGCTCGAGATAGGGGGGAGGGTACACTACTGGTCATGTTGGACTACTCCAGGGCATTTGATTCAATTGACCCAACTCTGCTGCTGTCAAAACTCTCCTACTATGGGTTTTCGGTGGATGCGGTAAAGTGGTTTGACAGCTACTTAACAAACAGAACCCAAACTGTTGAGATTCCTGGTAGTAGGGCGCCTTCGGAGCCGCGTATTGTTGACAGAGGAGTGCCTCAGGGATCAATTCTTGGGCCACTTTTATACTTAATTTATAGTGCTGATGTGGTGCAGTCCTTCATACACTGTAAGTACCACGTATATGCAGATGACTTGCAGGTGTATCTTTCTTTTGAACCAACCACAATATCGTTGGCTCTTCAAAAGATAAATCAAGACCTACAAAGAATCACCGAATGGTCAAAACGAAATTCTTTAACCCTAAACCCCCAAAAGTCCAAGTTTATGGTGCTGGGTAGCAAACAACAGGTCAAGAATATACTCTCAGCGAATCCTGAAGTGCTGGTGATGAACAATAGAATTCAAAGAGTGGATAGTGTTTGTAATTTAGGACTAACTATGGACCCTGAGCTGCATTTTGAGGCCCACATAGGCAGGGTTGCAAGTAATTGCTTTTACCGGCTTCGAATACTATATAACATAAGAAAATATCTCAGTATACCCGTCAGGAAGCAACTGGTGGACAGTTTGGTATTATCCACGCTGAACTACAGTGATGCTGTCTATGGGCCATGTTTATTATCACGTACTGCTCGGCTTACACAGCGCATACAAAATGCCTGTGCAAGATTTTGTGTAAATATCCCAAAGCGCAGCCATGTCACACCATTTTTGAATGAACTGAATATTCTAAACATGACAGCCAGAAGAAGGCTACACCTTGCATCTCTACTCTTTGGAGTAATTCAAACAAAAACACCTAAATACCTGTATGACAAGTTGTGCTGGAGAGATACTCAGACCAAGTATATGGTGAGGTTAGTCAGTAATCCACTATCCATGCCCAAGCACAGGACTGCTGCCTTCAGAGGTAGTTTCAAATATGCTGCAACCCACTGCTGGAATGATCTTCCACCACCAATCCGCAGCCTTAAATCCAAAAATAGCTTTGCTTTACATCTAAAAAAACATTTGCTAGAAACACAAAAAGCTAATTAACTATATTTTGCTTCATGTATACATAATATTATATTTATATAAAGTACACTTGTAATTTATACATTTATTAAATAAAATACCTTAATCTATCTACACTATATTAATTGTATATTCACTATCTTCTATTAGTCTCATTACACTTGATGGCTATATGCAATACTCAAATACCAACTCACCTTATTGGATATGGCCGTCAGGTGTTGGTTCAGATCTCAAATTCCTGTGTTGTAGCAGCATAATTATATAGTTGATCTAAACGTGGGTTTGAAGGTTGCGTTGTTTACTGGCATAATGGTCGTCGGTTGTCTTCTGGTCCTATGGCAGAACAGTTTTATTGTAATTATTAGGCACTCTATTTACTTCAAGAGTAACTGAATATCAATGCATATTATAAAATACAATTACTTACCTACCGTTAAATGATGTATTTGGTCATATTTAATTTCTACAATCAGGGTGCAGACAAGCCGCAAAATGTAGTCCTAATCCTAAGTTCCTAGGTACCTAGGTACATATAGCACACTGACGCTTACTATTTAATAAAATTACACTATTACACGTAGGGTTCCACTTTTGACACCACATTTGACTCATTTTACTTAAATTTATTTATTATATTATATATATTCGTACATTTTACACAACGATGTAATATATTTTAGTCTACTTAAATAGACACTCCGGCGCCGACGCCAATAAAATGGATTGCGCAGAATACCAGTGTTGCGGCTTAATAACCGCAACGTATACTGAGCGTTGTCCATTTTCTGGCACTGATGAGACACACACTTCCACGTCCTAAGCGCCATTTAGACGGAGAGAGTTTCTCGCACGTTTCGTACGAGAAATCGTATACTACTATCGCAAGCAATAATCGCCATAACATTATCATATCTAAATGTTTACATTCAGGCAAGAACTAAATTCTCGCCTACGATTATATCATACGAGATTCGTATATGACTTATCGCTAGGCGATAATTACCTGCGTCTGTTTACACAGCGAAATTATAGTAAGAAGATTCTGGCTTACGAGAAGCTCGACTCGTATAAACACGATCTCGTATGACATTTTTTCAAGTTCATACGAGTATCGTACAAATCGGTTTGAACCGTTTTCAGTGCGAGTTTCGTAATTCGAGTTTAGTGCTTACTAAAGAGTATTTGTTCTCAAAAATTATATAAAAATCACTGCACTCATGGTAGCAACTGGCACAAAATCTCGAATACGATTATTGCTTTGAAATTCTGTTTACACGGATACAATCAATATTCCTTGCGAGGCAATTGTCGCCAAAGTGAAGGAGCGAGAAGTGTGTATGTTTAGACGAAGATCATTTTTTATATTCTTTCGATACTCGCATCTTCGAGTCGAGAAACTCTCTCCGTCTAAATGGGCCTTTATTTAAAACTTAATTTATAAATAAATTTAAATGATTATAGATTGTTCACTGTGTCACTGACAATAATTTATTATTGTATATCAGCACCGTTTCCGCTGTCTATCGATTCGTTCGATTGGTCGGCCGGGTACGCATAGGGTTGCCAGTGACCAGCAATAATATTCTACCAATTAATAATCAGTAGCTGTATAATCATATGTTACTTTTGTGTTTTTTTTTATTTTCTGTCATAATTTAGTTTAGTGCTTTAAGTTTGTAATATCTTATTTTAATTTTTTTTGTCTACTTTTTAAGTGTGTGCCATTGGTGACAGAAATAAATATTTATTTATTTATTTATTTATTTTATTTATTTTATAAATAATAGTGAAATACCATTATCATATTTTTTCTGCTCGGCTTACACCAATCGTTGCCAATGAATTACTCAATGTATAAATGAGGGAAAATGAACAAAAATGAGTGTATTGCAGTTTTTATATCATACATTATCTATTGGGTGTCTAAAAACCAATTCATAAATGTAGCATGCTTAAATAACTTTTGTCATCGTTATTGTATTATCTGACGAAATAATTTAATGTATGTACAAACGTTATAACGACACGACCAACCACGTCTGCATACAAAATAGTCACATTCAAAGAAGTTGCACTGACTTTTAAAGTCATACAGACTAAAGCAAACCAGCCCAGCTGTCTAAATTAATAATAATTTTATATGAAGTTGAACTTTCTCAAGATGTCCATTTGTGAAATATGCTTTAACGCCTTATATTAATAGTTATATTTTATAAACTCTGAGCTCGATAGTCTCTAGGTTCCTAATATAGTAGAGCGAGATGTAATTGGCAAATCCACTGATACTTTTTGTTCAATGCTTATAAAATTATGGACGTACTACAGAAAATTAAAAAAAAATGTGCGAGCACAATTACGAGTTCCATATACGCCACTATATTACTCCCCATATACGTATATATACGGTAATGCACAGAATTCAGAGAAAATACGCACAATTGCGACCAAGAAGTCAGCCAGTCATATTCTTGCTATTGCAGTTCAAATCTTTGTTTTTAAAGAAATTCATAAGATTCCGATCCAAGCACTTGGATGTTGGTAAATACTCGTACATACGTTTATACGCGGCAACCAACGCTTTCATCTAATACAAAAGGATATACCACCACTTCCCCGCAATAGAAGAGCTATATTCACTAGAAATTTCGTTACTGTCTGACCTTTCAGTCAAATGTCAGCGCGCCGTCAAATGTTCCTGCATATGATACCAATTTTGAGTGCAGTTGCGGCTCTACTGTTGCCGAAATAGAACACTACCTCCTGATTTGTCTAGATAATGGCACGTACTTTTAACCGATTACTTTGGCGATATTCACTCCCTGTGTGGTTTATAGATATTAATCAATGCTAAATGTGTTCGCACAGGCTAGAATATAATGATTACCAATCAAATGGACTATAGGTCCACTTATCGGCCATTATTGTTTCACAGCGTATCAAATTACTTTAATGGTAGAAAAATAAGCTCCGTAAAATTATTTATTTGTATGTGAATGAATTACAATTGAATAATTTAGGTACTCATTTTTGTGATTTTGTAATTAGACTAAGGGTTTCAATCGAGAATATTTTAGTATTTTTGTCATATAAGAGAAAATACCTCGGGTAAATCTAGCTAATATAATTAAAAATGCATATTATGTTATCCAAATATTAATCATAAATTTTAGACATATAAACTGAAATACGACTGCACAGGGTAGTGGTTTAATCAGTCATTTTGCCGTTTACACAACATTGTGTGTTGTAAATTGCTTTCACACCGGACCAAACTTTATGCAATTAAGTTAAAACTTTGACTAGTTATAGGTAGTAAAATGGTAAAGGTAAAGGTGCAACTACACAGGTTTCTATTCCCACAACAACTATAAAATATCTTCTTACCTTCATAAAGGCCTTCGAAGACATAAAGGCGTGTGTTATTTACAAAGTCAATTGCCTTTTAAATTTGAACCTGTCTCCGCCATCACAGTTTACGTCAAGTTTTTATCGGCATCCTACGCACAACATTCTACCGTAATTTTACAACAGGTATAACGCCAGCTTAGAAGGAAAACTTGTTAAGGCTTCAGTGTAAACAATGCTTTACTAAGATGCCGTACTAATTCTTACTCATAAAACGTTGTGATGCTGGATGAAAGACAATATCGGTATTATCTTGTCTGTGACAATATTAAGTAGCTCTAGTAAAACGTCAATAGTTCATGACAATAAATAGAATTCAACCGCGTACCAGAATAAAATCACAAATTATAAACAACCTGATCATAAAATGGTATTCGTTAGAAACATACCGTTATTTTGTTTAGAATAAAATCCAAATCGACTCAATGAATTTCAACAAAAATAACGATTTGTAAGCAGAAACTTTTACTTAAACATATAATGTTTCCTCCATAGCTAGCAGGGTACGGCAATATCAAAAGCAATTTGTCTAAATATAAACTTCAGACATCAGACACGAGACAAACCTCACGAAACGTAAATTAAATTATAAAATGTTATGAAACTCATCATCGCCCTTGTTTTCAATCTGCATCCCTGCTGGGCACAGGCCTCTTTTCATGAGAAAGGTTATGCCAGAGTTCATCACACCAGATCAGAGCTTGTTTGCAGACTTAACATGTGTTTTGAGAACATTATGGAGAACTTTCAGACTAGCTGGTTTCTTCTCGATGGTCCACCCGTTTAAACCCGAGGCACTCTGCGTTGCAGTTCGTTGATCTATCCGCTGGGCTATCACTGCATTATAATTCTAATTCTTTTACTTATGCTTTATAACAAAGCCATGATAGCAAGTATGGGTGCAGGTGAACCTGGAGTAATAGAAAACCTTAAGTAACAAGGCAATATACTCAATGCGAGATATTTTGCATATCGATTATACATCGAACGCCGGTAAACTGACCGGAGATTCATTAACGCAGTTAATTGGTTACTGAAATTACGATATTGAGCAGCAAGCTACACTTGTATAACAACGATTAAGCAATGTTGCTAGTCCTGATAACATTTCAATTTAGGAAGCCTGATTTACCCTCCGGCAAAGTCTACAAAGATGATTATATAAATACAAGTTTATGTCACAAAGTCACTATCAGAAACATACAATAGCCGGCCTTATCGTAAAGCGTTTATTGGAGAGCTGGAAACGTCCAGATAACCTCTATCTGTTTTTACCTACAACGGCGTCTCTAGAAGGAGGGCTATAATAAAGGATGTGGTGTACAAAGGCAAATATAAAAGCAGTACCTATTTAGTTTATGCAAATTAAATATAAAACTTAAAATTTAGTTTGAAACTGATACGTAGTGTGATTGGTGTAATTAAAATCGACCATTGTTTTGTGTACAAATCGGCATAATCAAATATGATATATTCTAATGCTACATATTAATTTCCAGTTAAGTTTTAGCGTAAAGTTAAAAATCAAGAAGTCGAATATGGATCACAACATTACCACTAGCAACACAAATACGATAGGATTATTTATTAATTTTAAAAGGGACAACCGCGTTTTAAATCAGTCCTGTATATCGGTCACACAATTTTTGCATCAAATAAAATACTTTTCCGTGTGTGATTCGAACCCATTTTACCCGCAAAGCTCTTAAAACCTTTACGCCATCCATGCACACCCATTTGAAAAGTGCCCATTTTGTAAGATAGAGAAAATTGCACCATTACCAGTATTTACCATTACTCAAATATTTACCATTTGTTTCTGCAGACAGATAAAAGAATGGCAGACGGAAGCGGAAGCAACGATTTGTAGTCATTGCAAATAGCTTTACAGGTTTGCCAATCGTACCGAGATGGAAATCTACTTTTTAAGTTGCGCTGTGGAGGCGAAAGCTTCCTGTATAATGCCTATGAAGTATATAGCTGTTATCGGATGTAATTTGCAAGTTTTAAAGTACTCCCAACTCCGGCGCAGATAATGTTCTTGCAATATGATCTGTGTAGAATGTTTAAGAAGGTACAAACATAAGGAATTTTTCGTTGTTTTTAGAAGTTTAAATTTGATTTATGTCAATAATTAGATGAAATTTGAATTACATTAGACTGTCGACTTATTCACATGATAAGTAAGTCATCAATTTTCACAACAAATCGTTAGTCTTTCAAATTGTAATTCCTACATAATCACTACACAAATAGGTACATTGTGCTTTCTTAATAAGTTTTCACATAAATGTCAAACATTCTACCCCTAACATTGAGTGGGCTTTGAATTGTGATCAAATCGATTTATCTTACGAACGGATTAACATTGACCGATAAAGTCCTCTTTTGTTTCAGACCGAACCCTTGTTATCTAGCTGACTGAATATGTAAATACTAGTCAACTGTATAATTAGTCGATTAATACAGGTTATCGTTTTGCGACTAGAAAGGTTTTATGTGGTCTTAAGGTATTCTGTTTAATGTTTTTTTTGAACAACAAGTGAAAAAGCTCTACTCTAGGCCGTCAGGGTGAGGGCCATGTTATTAGATTGATGACCTTCACTATAGGACTCAACTGACTGCATAACAACAGGTGTTAAGGATTCCAGGCAGTAATAAAAAAGGAAATAATCTGAATTATATGTGAACGATAAATTTTGACCAAACACTCATTTTCTTGTTTTTGGATACTTATTTCACCTACGGGCCCATTTCGAGTGAAAAATTAGTACAGCCCATTGGGTACGATCCGGCAATCTTACCTGAAGCATAAACAAATTACGTACTAGCAGAATAAAGTGTATGTTCATAATCAAACGGCAAACGGTTATTATGTGTGCCTCAAGGTTCAGATATATAGATATTTTAATGTTAAATTAGGGTGAAGACGGTCGTTGAATAAAAATAAACAATAAGCCTTACTCTGACTATAACATGTACATTTTGTTTACGTATTATCAGTTTACTTACCAGTAAAAACAAGAAATTTCTAAAACATGTTTAAACTTTATGTAAAACTTAATCTTATCTATCTATCTATCTAAACGTCACGCCTGTCTCCCATTGGGGTAGGCAGAGACTATGGAACGCCAAATGCTCCGGTTCAAACATACCTCTTTCGCTTCTTCGACATTCATTAACCTCGTCATGCATGCTCGTCGGTTACGAGTACTTTTGATTTGGCCCTTCCGCAGTACGTCACTAATTTGGTCGGCGTAAGTCCGTCTTGGGCGTCCTCTACCGACATCTCCATTCATTCTTACTCGATACACATCTTTCGTAAATCTCCTTGCATCCATCCGTTCCAAATGTCCAAGCCATCGCAACATACCTTTCTCAATCTTTGACACTACATCTTCTTGCAAACCACACCTTTCTCGAATAACGCTTTTTCTCACTTTATCTGCCATTCTTACTCCGCACATATTCCTCAAAGCTCTCATCTCAACAGCATTAATTCTACTTTCATGCTTCTTCTGCCATACCCATGATTCACTTCCATACATCAATGTTGGCGCCAAAACTCCCTGCAGTATAGCAAGGCGAGCCTTACTCGGTATAATTTTACTGCTAAAAATGGTCTGTAAGGCGCCATTCACACAATTTCCTGCTTTCACTCTCCTTTCAATATCTCCCTCACATTTTCCATCTCTTGTAAACAATTAGATTAGATTAGATTAAATTAGATTAGATAAATCTTTATTGTACACCATAAAAGAAAAAAGAAAACATACATTGAAGGAGCACAAACAAGACATGCACAATTGGCGGCCTTATCGCATACAGCAATTTCTTCCAGGCAACCATTAGGAATGGACTTTTGATTGTAGAAGGAGCCAAAAGTATTCGATGGTGTAGTTTTGAATTTTTTGATATATATATTTTTAGCTTATTTTACATAAAATAAATACCTACTAAAAAGGTACGTTGACAGACATATATAATAATATATATTATATATACACTACATATAGGCAATACACATAATACATATATATAATCTAATACATATGTCTAATCTAAACTGGCAGCGTATTCCACAAACGTACAGCCTGGACTGAAAAGGATTTATCAAAGAAGTTTGTGAAATGCGTTGGCATCTGCAATCGCAGATCCTCTGACGACCTCAGGCACTTTGTATGTGTGTCATGAAGGAACTTGAACCGTTCTTTGAGATACAGGGGAGTGTTAGGATTGAACAATACATTATATAGTAATATTAGGATATGAGTATTCCTGCGAAGGCGAATTGGGAGCCACTTGAGCCTGCTACGAAATTCAGATACATGATCATATTTGCGTAAACCAAATATAAATCTAATACAAAAGTTTTGGAGACGCTCAAGTTTATCAAGTTGCTCCTCATTGAGATCAAAATAGCTGACATCGGCATAATCGAGTATTGGGAGAAGCAATGATTGTGCAAGCGCAATTTTGGTGGTTATGGGCAGAAAGTTTCGCAACCTGCGCAACGACCCCGTCGAAGCAAACAATTTCCGACTGGTTTCCTGCACCTGACATCCCGAGGATAGAGTCTTATCCAGGTAAATTCCCAGATTTTTCACGCTGTCTGTTAATGGTAAGATGTTTCCATCAAATTGAATCTGAGGGAGTTGTGACGGATTGACCTTAGACATCATCCTGGAACTACCAATCAGAATGATCTGGGTTTTGGTTGGATTTAATTTTAGTCCATAATTTTTGCTCCACTCACAAATTTGCGCCAGGTCCCTGTTTATGGAAGAGAATGCATTTGAAATAGAGTCTAGCGGCGCCTGCGAGTATATCTGCAGGTCATCTGCGTATAGGTGGTAGGACGAAAGTAGATGTTTGGAGATAGAATTTATAAAAACCGCACTATTTATGAATCCGTTGACTTTTTTAACACGACTATGTCTAGTTTACATCTTAAGCATATACCCCAAAAACCCATACGCAATCAATCTTATCCACCATGGTATAGTTCATCCCTTATAAGATTGATAAAGGAAAAATATAAATATTTTAGAAGAACTAAAACATATGGCAACTTATCTGATGTGAATACATACAAGTTACTTCGGGCTAAAGTTAAAGCTTTAGAGTCAACTTGCTATAAAAACTTTTTGAATCTTACCGAGAGTTCGATAAAAATGAACCCAAAATTCTTCTGGACGTTTGTAAAGACTCGGAACAACACAAATGCGATTCCTAGCTCATTTAAACACGATGACTCGATTATAATAACAGGAGAGGACATATGCGAGGCTTTTTCATCCTATTTCTATTCTACCTTTCTTAACCCCAGTAATTTTTCTTCTACAGATTCTACCACTTCTTTCTCTACTCACTTGGAACCCGTTTCTGACATTTCTAATGTGACCGTTAGCGTTGACGAAGTGAGAAAATTGCTTTGTAAACTTGACACAACGAAAGGAGCTGGTCCCGATCATATATCAGCCAAATTTTTATTGAAGTCTGCTTCCTCTATAGCTAGACCTATTTCTATTTTATTTAAAAAATCATTGTCCTTGGGCACCGTTCCTAAAATCTGGAAGTCAGCCTTTATCACCCCAGTTCATAAAAAGGGACCAAAAACGGAAATTTCCAACTACCGCCCTATATCTAAACTTTGCTTAATTGCTAAGGTATTTGAAAGAATTATCTATGACCAGGTTTATTTCGCTCTTAGTAAATCATTCAGCCCCTTTCAACATGGTTTTTTGAGAGGCCGATCCACTGTCTCGAACCTGATCCTACTTAATGATTATATAACAGATGCTATGGACAAAGGTAGTCAGGTTGACGTTATTTATACTGATTACAGTAGGGCATTTGATCGTGTCAGTCACAGCCTATTAATTTCGAAGCTTAGCAACGTAGGGGTGCATGAAGACTTGCTCAGATGGTTCTCTTCTTATATTGAGAACCGAACGCAAGCTACAGTGCTTAATAATTACATATCTAGTTGGGTTACTGTTCCTAGCGGTGTACCCCAAGGCTCGCTGCTTGGTCCGCTTCTGTTTGTAGTGTATGTGAACGACATAGATTCATGCTTTAAATCATCTCAGTTGTTGTGTTTTGTAGATGATATGAAAATTTATTCCACTGTATCTTCATATTCAGATATGTTAGCCCTCCAGACTGATTTAGATAATCTAGAAACATACTGCAAACATAACAAACTAGATCTTAATCCAAATAAATGTTCAGTCGTAACATACACTCGTAAACGACTAGCATTGGTTACAGATTACACACTAGGGGGCCAAATTTTACCTCGATGTACCTCTGTGCGAGATCTGGGTGTGTACCATGACTCCAAACTGTTGTTTGATGATCATATTGAATCAATAATAAAAAAAGCCTCGAAAGCCTTAGGTTTTGTGATAAGGATGTCAAAATGTTTCACTGAAGCGAAAACCTTATAAATACTGTACTGCACCTTTGTCCGTAGTAATCTTGAGTATGCGTCACAGGTTTGGAACCCTTGTTACTTTAAATACATCGATCGCATTGAAATGGTTCAGAAACGGTTTATTAAATATTTATGCTATCACCAAAAGATACCCTATCATTCAAACAATTATCTGGGTCTATGTAGAAAATTTCATATTCTTCCCTTGGAAAAGCGTCGTGAGATTGCAGACTGTCTGTTACTCCTAAAAATTATTCATAGCGAAATTGACTGCTCGGATCTCCTCGGCAAGTTTGCTTTCAATGTACCACCTAAGTCGACACGGTTTAATCCACCATTGAATGTACCATCCGCCTCTACTACTTACCGGCAGAATACTTACATTATTAGAGCGAGTCGTAATTTCAATAGAATAAGTAAAAATTATAATTTTGATTTATTCAATACTAGCGTTGCATTGGCAAAAAGATGCTTAAGCCTTGAATTCTTTCAAACCAAGTAAATAGTTATCTTTAAGTTATCTTTAAGTATACTTCGTTTAGGCTCTTATTGTTTGCCGTTTATAAGAAAACCAATATCATTATCAAGATGCATGTATGTAATAGGAATGTAAAAAAAAAAAAAATTACAATAATATTTTAAGTAGGTAGCAATTTTGTTCACACATTGTTTTTTATTATGTTTTTAGATGTGAGGACTTGTTATTGGCTATCAAGCTACTATATTACTTTGTATACTGTTACATTAGCTGTAAGTCCTCCATGTTTTTTAAATAAATAAATAAAAAAAAAAAAAATGCGAAAAGTAGCGGATATAAAACGCCACCCTGCGGTACACCGGCAGTCGTATTACTCCATGAAGAGTATGATTCCTCCACGCGTATACGCTGTCGGCGTCCAGACAGGTAACTACGAAACCAGTCAATCACCGTTGGAGATAATTGTTAATAGAGCGAAGTATGCCGAGCAGGACGTGAAAGTCCACGGTGTTGAATGCATTGCTAAAATCGAGTAAGGACAATAGTGTGAGCTTTCCACAATCCATTCCCAGCCTAATCTCATCAGTGATATGTACCAATGCCGTGGTAGTACTGTGACCAGGACGAAAACCGGATTGAAAAGGATTTAGGAGAGAGATAGAGAGAGAGTTTTTGGAAATAAAGGAAGAGAGTTGTGTATGCACAAGACGTTCAAGGACTTTGGAAAGGAACGGGAGTATGGATATAGGTCGGAAGTCAGAAAAGGAGCAAGGTTTGGATTTTTTTGGCAAAGAAATTATTTGGGCATCTTTCCACGCTGATGGAAAGATACCGGTGGTAACTGAGTAATTAAGGATATGACAGAGGACAGGTAGGATTTCATCAAGGATGGCCAGGATCATGTTTCGACTGATGCAGTCATTACCAACAGCTTTGGATGAGATTGAAATTATGCTCTTTTTAACATCACAACAGGAAAATTGCTCGAAAATAAAAGGTGAATATTTGGGAGTTGGGATACGTGAAAGATCTTGTAACGTATTTGTTTTAGTGGTCCCATCAAAATTGGACGAAAAACAATGACCCTAAATAGACAAACTCATTCACTTGCTCCACTTTTTCATCTCCTATCATTATGTTACATTCAGTTACACTAGCTTCCCTCTCTATGACCATGACCTTGGTCTTGCTAACATTCACTTTCATGCCCTTTTTCTTATATGCCTCATTCATTACGGTGACCATCTGCTGTAAATCAGACGCTGACGACGCAAAAAGAACCTGATCGTCAGCGTATAGCAGGGTCTTAAACACAGATTCACCCATTCTTAAACCACATTCAGACTCTTTCAAATCAGTCAAACAACTATCCATGAATAGATTGAACAGCCAAGGAGACGCTACACTTCCCTGTCTAACACCACGGTCAATGTTAAACCAGTCCGTGTAGGCCCCGTTTATTCTGACACAGGCACTTGAATCCCTATATAAGGATGTAAGTGCCCGTATCAGACTGCTGCTCACTCCATACACGGAAAGTGTTGACCAAAGTTCAGCCCTCACCACTCGATCGTAAGCCTTTTCCAAGTCAATAAAGGCGCAGAAAACCTTCTGGTGTTTCATTAAGGTTTTCTCTGCAATGCACCTTAAGGAAAAGACTTGATCCGTACATCCCATGCCCTTTCTAAATCCCGCTTGTACATCCCAAATCTTACTATCCGTTTCAGAAATAATTCTTTCGATCAGTATCTTTGCATACAATTTGCCAACAACACTCAGTAGGCTTATACCGCGGTAGTTTTTGCATTCCTGCTGAGACCCTTTGCCCTTGTAAAGTGGCACAATTACTGCCTTGTTCCAGTCACCTGGTACTCGACCGGACCGCCAACATTTGTTAAAAAGCAGGTACAGCAGGCTTGCCGTGACGCCTTCGCCTACCTTGAGCATTTCAGCAGATATCCTGTCATATCCCGCAGCTTTACCCGCTTTCATACTTTTCAATGCATACCTTATCTCTTCTATACTTATATTATTTTCACTATCATGTTTCTCATCCGCTACTATATTCCTGGTAACACTTTCTCCTTGTTCAAACAAATTTTCAAAATATACCTTCCACTGATTCAGAACATCTCCATGCTCTCTAATAATATATCCATTCATATCCCTTATCACCCCAACCTTCGAGTCTCCTGACGAATTGCCTCGGGCTGTTCTGACCAAGTGCCAGAATAATTTAATATTTGCCCGAAAATTGTTAGCAAATTTCCTATCAAACTTATCCTTACATTCTTCTTTCTTTCTTCTTACTTATCACCTCTATAAATAAAAATATTACTATACCGAGATATTTTATAACACGCTCATAATCTATATTAAATTATGACATTTATTAACTTAACTAACTGTGAGTGGAAATTATAAATTCAAAATTAACTTAATGCCGTCTGCGGCTTTATTAGCGTTATCTGAATAATTAGATTAAAAACCTCGCTACGTTGTTTAACCCAACTAATATAGTACTTTTTATTTTTATTTATAGTAGGGATAGGTACTACCGTAGGGGTAGGTAGAGATGTTAGTATTACACCCATATTTGGCCATGAATTTTTAGGTCCCACGTAATAGGAGGCGAGCCTATTGCCGTTACGGGGCACATCACCAGACTCCGGGCTGCTACTGAGTATTCGGAAAAACCCAGTAACACTTTTGCCCAACCCGGGAATCGAACGCGGGACCTCCAATCAGCAGTCACATACGCTAGCCTCTTATTATTTTTATATATCAAATTTGTGAATATTTAACGTTTTAAAAAGGTTGAGTACTTATTTTGTATGTGCTATGTCATAGATGATTATAAAGTGTACTTTAAAACGTTGGTATAATTCACCTGCAGCTCACCTGTTTGAATTGTACAGTCGAACAACTTCCCGCTAGACCACCATAAGAGCGAGAATCGCTTAGCAAGACATCGTCGCTTCCAGTGCTACTTTACACGCACATTGACACTCGTATACAAAACCTGTTTCAAGTGTGCCTTGACTCTATGAGCGAGCCAAGGGATTTTTTTTCAAACTGGTCCAGCGCCGACTTGTTTGATTGTACATCTAAACTTCTACAGGAATCACGCTATCTATTGGTGAAAACCATACAAAAATGTTCGGTAAAATGGTCGGTAGTTTTGGAGTTTATCGCGTTCATACAGACAGACAGTACGAAAAGGTGACTTTATTTTATAATATGTATAGATTATATACTGGTGGCCAGTGTTATACTTGTTCCAGTTAAACGCGTAATTCAAACACTTCCATGTAAATCTTTGGAACTTAGCAAACATAAAGAATGAAATAATACTGCGAGTCACGCAATACCGTACTTTACATTAATATTTTATTTTGTTTACACGGCGTCGTTTTGCTATGACGTATAAATGTACTTTCAAATAGGTCTCACCTATATAAATAAAAAAAAAAACGTTTAAAAACTATAACCCGACTACGTCAAAAATGGGGTCTAAAAAGACCGAAACAAGAAAATATAAGTACAGAAATGCTCAAGCTAGAGCCGTGGTCGCACTGGTAACTACTTAAAACTTTTTTTGACTATGATTATTACCTGCGTGACAAATGTCCAAGATGTTGCGTCACTAGTACACAGTAGATAGTAAGTAGCAAGGAATGACATAATTATCTTTTCAAATATTTTTAAACAAAAATAGTCGGAATGCAACATAAAAAAATACATAATATGTTATTCGTAGAGATTGTACTGTCGTGAAGACGTATTTTTTATTTATTTTATAATACTACAATTTTATCTTACTACTTAAAGTTGTTTTAAAAATCTAACAAATTGTTCGTACGTTTCTTTATAAATAAAAGTGGAGATGACAACGGTGAGTCTGAAATATACCTTAATTTATTCAAGCCGAGACGAAAATGATCCGTATTTTTTAAGACAAACACGTTTCAGACAACATTCACAAATTTGGAGCTTAAAGAACGGTTGAATAATTAAAATGGATGGCTAGCGATCCATACAAATAGGAATGATTCATAAACCATACGACGGCAATAGAAGGATGAAATATTACGTTTGCTTCTATGCTCAACATTTCAGCGTACCTTTATTTCGAAGGATATCATGCGATAAAGTTTCGCATTAAACTTTGTGTGGAATCTTATGAAAGCCGGCTTTTGTGTCATTTTATGTTTGCCTCGCAGAAATCAAAGTTCAATGGCGGGTCGACCACCGTTTGAACAATTCTAGTTTATTGCTCAGCTTTACACTAACGCTTTCATATAAACTGTAACGTGAGCAGCTTTGGCTTCGTGCAAAAGGAAATGAGGTTTAAATGCACGCAACACGATTAAAGTGCTTGTTTGTCGTAGGAAATAGTATTCTGCATATTTCTTTTTATTTTAAACTATTTTTACCAAACATGGTGACACGCTATTCAATGTGTAAGGATTACAGACCAACGGGTGATTTCAATATTCAATCGATCCATTAATTTGGCTACTAAAGATACAATACATAATTATTTGACATATTTTGTATGGAGTTTATGTCAAATATGAATCACTCCTAGCCAATTCCATGCATAGCTCGAATATTGAAACCGGCCTTAAGACATGCAATCACGAGTTTCTTGTCAAATAAGGGGTATTAATATACTACTATAACTGAATACAAATACATGAAAAAATAAGTCACTAAAAGTTAAAAAACAAAATTTCGTCACCATGCACTTTGAAAATTAACTCGGTGTATTGACCGCCGCCGCTGCTCAGCTAATCGCCATTGCAGGTGCCTAGCACATCCCCCCTCCCGTGGGATCTCCACCTTGTCGTGGTGGGGGGGGCTCAGTAACCGTGGGTTTGAGGTACACCCACGGTGAAGCTAAGCGGGATCCCGGGAGGTGATGCTCCACGTGAGCTTGGGTGAGGCCTGCGTAGGATGCGTCCAAAGTGCGGGTGCTGGGGACAGTTCTTTCTGTCCCTCGCAGTCGGGTGTGGTCGCGGGAGGAGAGGCGTGTCGGTGTTAGGTTACCGCGCGCCCTATCTCCTGCGACCAATTTGGGGCGCACCATTGTTGCGTCGCGGTGGGACCGCAGAGGACGGCAACGCGGAAGATCACGAAGAACGCGGAAGAGGAGATGCAGTGTTGCGTTGCCGTCCTCCCTATCCTCTGCGGCTGCTGGGTGTTTTAGCGGCGGAGCCCAACACCTTCATCCGCCGCCAAGGGGGTTTTGTTCGGGGCCCGCCTGAACATCTGGTGGGCCAATACCCGTTGGGGGGTAGCGAGGAATGCTTCGGTGATACCCGACCCCCCGACACACGGGTACATGAGGAACAAGTTGGTTTTTAGTCAGTAAGAGTCTGACAGTCCCCTTCACCCTTCTCCCAGGGCGGAGGGACTCGATGTGGATTTTCCAACCCTATACAAAAAAAAAAGTTCCTAACACACACTAGCTCACGTACCTACTACAGTGACTGCGCGATACAGTCTTATTTTGCACGATTTAACAGTTTATTCTGATTGATTATCTAAGTAACATTAAATTTAATTAAAATAGGGTTTTATATAATCGCACACCGTATAAAATATTTTTCGGTGAATAAGTACCTGAGTTATTTGTATAATGATCATTATGAGTTATTTGTATAATGATCATAATACAAATAACCCATAGGTATACGATGTGTTGATCTACATTTGCAAAAAAATTAGTAGGTAATACAATAAAGACAGTATTCACCGAAAAATATTTTATACAGTGTGCGATGATATAAACCTCTTTTTATATTAAATGTTACTTATATAGACAATCAGAATAAACTGTTAAATCGTGCAAAATTGTATCTTAAAAATAATGCTTGTCAAAACTATTTGTTTTGCGTTGCTAAAATTTTACAAGTTACTATATATTACAATAAAGTTCATAACCGAAATATAAGATTGACGAGGCAGGCGTAATTTAATTATCCTGGCTCAGTGCAATAATATCATGAAGTGATTGAATATCGAGCACGTAACCCTGATCTAAAAGGAAAACTTATTGACCACGAACATTAAAACAATTATTTAAAAACAACTAAATTTGCTTCAGCCATATAAAATACGTGGACTGAACGGCGGTCAACGTATTTTGTTTCATTGACATCGAAATCATAGTCTACAAACAAAGAACATCACCGTCACGGTAATAATATCTAACAGTATTGTAACTCCATACAAACGCACGAAACTCGAGTTATACCTACGCGCCGCGAGCAGAGTACCCATTAGACTGGGCGGACTGTACCTACAGTACCCGCAGCCGCTATTGTGCCGCAGCTCGCATGCGGCGCGTCTGGTAGGTATATAACTCACGAAGACGGCCGAGTTACAATACTGTTAGATTATATTACCGTGTCACCGTGTTGCATATTCCACCAAATAAAAGCTTTGTTAGTTTTGTTCTAACCAATAATACGGGTAGAGGATGTACTTTTGCGATTGGATTGCATTTATATCATATACAAATATAAATTGGCGACCGGTTGGCGCAGCGGGAGTGTAAGCGACTGCTGCGCCGAAGGTCGCGGGTTCGATTCCCGCTCAAGTCAAACATTTGTGTGCTTGAACATGGATGTTTGTCTTGGTCTGGGTGTTTCTATGTATAATATGTATGTATTTACAAAAAAAAAAAAGTATATATGTATGTTTATCCATTATCTAGTACCCATAGTACAAGCTTCTGCTTAGTTTGGGACTAGATGGTGTTGTGTGAATGTGGTAGAATATTATATTATTATTAAATCTTGAACATTGGTTTAAATAGATAAATACATTCAATATGACTGCACGGTTATCGTAATGGCTTAAAAGAGTCTGACGTTTAGCGTTTCTTGTCCAGGGACAAGAACCCAACGGCTTTAGGTGCCCTCCGAAGTACGTTAACACTCTGATATTTATGCCACTACGACCGGTCAGCTATCCAAGTGGTGGCCTGTGTCCAAGTGCTTGACTTTGCCGATCTATTACGAGCGACCAGTCAAGTCATGCTATAAGTGCTAAATTTTTTGTACTTCTGGACCATGTTGCTCGGAGTATAATACATAATATGTAATAGTTCAGCAACTACTGTGATTTATATACAGTGTGTCACAAGACCCATCACCAAGCCGAAGTCTACTCGTTGTGGACATCATGTCAAGTCATACTAACCAAAAATAATAGCTGGGAAACGATTATTTTTATTAAATTTTCACAATTTTTAAACCGCATTTAAAAGCGCACGCGTGCAATGCTCGAAATACCTACTTACCCATGGGGTCATAGGGCATCTAAAAAACATATTGGCGGGGTAAATGCATCGATTTTGTGCCTAATTAAAAAAAAAAACCATACTAACTTTGAGCCTCAATATCTCCTGAACCAGTGATTTCCCAAGTATGGTGCCGAAGTAAAACATGTTCGTAGTGATTGGTACAACATGGGATTTCAGTTTTCGTTAAGGGTCTTTTTACACCCTGTATATGCCTAACACTTGAATACGGAAATCACTCGTTACCAACTCTTGCTTAAATAATAAAATACGCTTTTATTTGCTCCCTTGATCAGTTAAATGATTGCAAGGCTGTACAAACAGATTTCGATTGCTATGTAAATGTTGATACAAGTGTTGGCGATATAATCTGTTCAAATCAAATATTTGTGAAGTGATTTACATAGGAGTTGTGAGAAATTTTCCTGTCTAATTATAGACAGGAAAATTTCTATCTATATTAATAGATGTGTCGTACTAATAATTTTTGGCAATATATACGTGCATTTTTGATGTCGCGGTAAATTACGCTATACTCGATTCGCCTGGCCCACCAATACGTGACGTCCACAGACACCACTGCCGTTTTTGTAGTTAGGTCCCCTTTTCCTGTAGGGTATAATCTCTCTGTTTAATCCAAATGGGCTGAAAATACGCCCATAATTTGGATTTCCATTGCGTGCAGTTCCGATCTGAAATTATATTTTTTATACTTTGACGTTGCTTATCATGCGATTTTACGCTTACCACCGGGTAGCTGCAAAAAGGCCTTAAACATCATAAATTAATTGGTTCGGCGTTGCACCGAAAGTATGTACTAGGCGATTTGGTGATATAGAAATTATTAATATTGTGAACTGTATCAAGAATGGCTGGTAAATCGCCTAGTAGAGTGGGTGAATGTGAATGAGTATAGGATATTATAAGGAGGCAAGCCTTACCTTACAAAATGGCGGCGGGGTCGGCGTCTTCGAGAGTCCTGACGCTGCAAAACTGATCACTCCTTCTTGATCTAGCCTGAAGCTGCACAGATCACTCCACTACACCCGCGGACGGGTTAGTTCTCGTTTATAGTATGAAAAGCGGTAAAATATTGCGGTGCTGCATGTGTTCGTCGCGGCGCGGAGCTGCGCCAGGACACAGGCGGTCAGCGGGACGGTTGATTTTCGACTTCGTCGCAGCGTCATTGAATTCTGCGACCAATTAGAGTGAGGCGTGCCTTTGGGAGGGAATGGGACAGAAAGGGATAAAAGATCGCTCGTTTTGACACTGCGGTATGCAAAGGAATTTATTAGCTAGGTGTTGACATAATTAACTAGCAATGGAAAAGATAGATGGCACTACCATATCCCCCCGGCCCTAAAGGGTTGCTTAAAAAAAAATAAAATTGAACTTAGCTATGTTGGATGTACTACCGCATAACCCATCAATAGGCTAAGACAGCGATATGATATTAAAATTAATCTAAATAAACTTTAGCGAAATGATTATAACGACAACTACAAACTAAATACTTAAACTAAGAGGTAGATCTAACTTCAGGCTAGATCTCACTGAGTTGGAAGCGGACAGAGACGTACAACAAGGCGCACGTAGCTCCCCTTCGCGGTTTTCACGGTAACAACGCGGGTTGTACCGTCTTTGGAAGTATGCAGTTTCTCCACGATGGCTAACGGCCATGAAAGCGGCGGAGCATTGTCATGTACTATGACGACCAACGTACCCTCCTGTAAAGGGGTTGCAGGACTATTCCATTTGGATCTAGCCTGAAGCTGGTGGAGATATTCTGCACGCCAGCGCCGCCAGAACGACTCCACGAGTTTATCCAGCAGAGTATGTCTCTGGAGCAAGCTTGAAGAGTCTGCTTCAGGAGCCGGAAATGACGATAATGGCACTGTGTTCAGAAAATGTGCAGGGCTTAACGTGGATGGCTCTGCAGGGTCACTACTCAATGCCGTGAGCGGACGCGAGTTGATCAGCGCCTCGACTTGTGCAAGGACAGTTAAAAGCTCTTCGTAAGAGAGGATCTGTTGACCTATAACTTTAAGGAGATGCGTTTTAATTACTTTGACCATGCTTTCCCAATATCCACCGAAATGTGGTGATGCTGGCGGAATAAACTTCCAGTCAATATGATTTATGGAAAGTTCTTCCTGAAGACGAGTACGATATTCTTCCCTGAGAAACTTATAAAGGTCGCGTAAATAAGAGCTTGCGCCCACGAAACAAGTGCCGTTATCCGTGTACAAACACTGTATAGGGCCGCGTCGTGAAAGAAATCGTTTAAGAACTGCCAGGAATGACACCGTGCTTAAATCCGTTGCAACTTCAATGTGCGTTGCGCGCGTCGTTAAGCATGTAAAAATACATAGCCAAGCTTTACGGCTTTTAACACCTCCACCACGCACTGGCGTATACTGAAGTGGTCCTGCGTAATCACAACCGGTATGTGTAAACGCTTTATGAACCTGATTGACGCGCTGGCTAGGAAGATCTGCCATGGGAGGGAAAGGGATCGGACGCGGACGAAATTTGAAACAGACGTTACATTTATGTATTCTGTGGCGAATTATTCGTCGAGCAGCTAAAACCCAATATTTATGCCTAAGTAAGGACATATGCAACTCTGGACCAGCATGGAGATGCTTCTTGTGATAAAAATCAACAACAAGGTCGACAACATGATCATGACGCGGTAGAATGCAAGGATGCTCGTAGTTATAAGGTTCGTCCAAATTTGACAGACGACCACCAACGCGTATGACGCCGTGCTCATCGAGAAACGGCTTGAGCCTAAGAATAGCGGGAGAACAAGGTACATTATTTTTCAAATTTTGAATGTCGTTACTAAAATGAACAGTCTGTACAGCTCGTAGTAACTTATATTTTGCAAATTCAAGGTCAGTACTCGAAACAAAAGTTCCATTAGGTAGGTGCCTAAGAAACCTACAGACATAAACGATGGCGCGGAGTAACTTAGACCACGATGACATGCGTAGTGCGAGTGCCTAGATCGGAGATTCAGCAACCTCAACAATCACGGGATGAGAAACAGACTTCCGTTCGGGTACATCCTCGTCCTCTGCACTGTGGTCAAAGGGTTGCATGGGCCACTCTGACGGATCATGGGAAATTCAAGAAGGTCCACGATGCCACAATGGATGATGCAGAAGATTAAGTGGAGTAACACCACGAGACAGGCAATCAGCGGGGTTCTCAATACCCGCGACGTGATTGAAACAAGTAGCGGGAACAAGTTCATTTAATTTACTAACGCAGTTGGCAACAAAAGTCTGCCAGCGGTGAGGAGGAGAATAAATCCAAGCGAGCACTATTTTGGAGTCAGAAAACGCGTATATTTTATTGATAGGGTAGTGGGGCAAAACTGTGTCTTGAACCTTGCGGAGCAACTGAGACAACAGAAGGGCCGCGCACAACTCCAGTCTCGTAACCGAAATGGTTTTAATAGGCGAGACCTTGGACTTGGCACAAACTAACTGCACCGAGTAGTTAGAACCAATGCGGACTTCCAGATATACGACTCCGCCGTAAGCACGCTCGCTGGCGTCAGTGAAACCTATTAAGTTGATGGTACATCCATCTACCAACCCAAGATGACGCGGTAAGATCAATACAAAACTGGCTCCAAGCGGCGACAATATGGTCAGGGGGTGTTTCATCCCACTCACACTTTGATAACCAAAGTTCTTTGATCAAGAGCTTGGCATACAAAATTGTGGGAGCCACAAAACCCATTATGTCCCATAGTCGAGCCACTGTGAACAGCATAGTGCGTTTGGTGCACTTATCATCTGGCGGTGAGACGTCAAACCGAAAACTATCACAGGATTTGTCCCAGCGTAAGCCGAGAACTTTATGCGGTACAGAATTCTCAAACTCAATGTCCGGAGAAGCTTTATGAGAATCAGGTATGCGTGCGAGAACCTCCTTAGAATTGCTTGTCCATTTGACAAGATCAAACTGGCCTCGCTTGAAAAGCTGAATAAGCTTTTCACAAAACGAAATTGCTAGCGGAACGGATATGACACTACAGGCAATGTCATCCATATACAAAGCGGAAGTAGCAACAGCTGCTGCGGCGGGAAAGTGATCGCCTTCATCAGCGATCAACTGGCGAACAACTCGTAACCCGTGATATGAGCTAGACTTGAGTCCAAAACAAACACGATTGAACTGATACACGGATAAAGGTTCCTTATTGTTAAAACGATAAAAAATCCGTTGAAATCTACGGTCAGATTCGCAAACGCCGATACTGAGAAACATTTGGCGGCAATCAGCTGACAGAGCGATTTGGAAAAGACGAAACTTTATTATGATGTTAAATAAATCACCCTGTAGATTAGGGCCGGCATGCAAAATGTCATTAATCGACTGACCCGATGTAGTCCTACAACTAGCATCTAAAACCACACGAAGTTTAGTAGAGGTTTTATCTTCGCGAACTACGCCGTGATGCGGGATATAATATGAGGGAAGAGAATTGCCCTCGTTGTTTACAACTACACTCAAAAAACCTTTATTTAGGTGGTTACGAATG
The DNA here is from genome assembly GCA_944739405.2 of Euclidia mi. NCBI lineage: Eukaryota > Metazoa > Arthropoda > Insecta > Lepidoptera > Erebidae > Euclidia > Euclidia mi. The sequence continues at coordinate 33,320,774 of OX123202.2, read as the reverse complement.
ACGTCATTATAGGCGCCGCGTAAATTAAGTGATGCATCAAGTTTACGTTCTAAACGCAAGTACGAGTCGCCTAACGAATAAGGGTCACCATAGAATGGCAACGCCACTACGTATCTGCCACTGTCGTCACGAACAATGGTAGCGCGGAAATGTTGTTCACACTCGAGATCCTTACGGCTCATCGAGGGCGGTGCGGTAATCTCTTCGAGCTCCCAAAATCGCTTGAGAAGAGAATCAATATTATTTTCTTGAAGAACAGAACAACAACAAGACGTAATATAATGAGAAGTATGTAACGTAGGTACGGTACCCATAATCACATACCCAAATACCGTCTCAATAGCGGGCGGTAAATTGTGTTGCTCACTACGTACAACTTTAGGTAGTAACAAGTGCGGAAATATTGAAGGTCCGATCAAAACATCAATGTCTGCCAGATTCGTTAATTCCGCGTCTGCTAGCGGCAATGTTTTGAGATGTGTGAGTAGCGATACGTCCACATTAGCGTTCGGCAATGTGTCCGTAATAGTAATTCCTTTTATTGTCACATCTCATCGTACAATCATCGATTACAAACAAAGGTAAGTAAGTACATATAACTATAACCTGTTACAAGTAAGTTTGTAGGCATGTACAAATAATCTTATTAATACGGGTACACATTACACAACATTACCTACCTACATTTTACAGCAATACCCACCTTAAAAATATATAACAGGATAACTGATTACAACTGTACGCCGCCGATGTGACAAATGAGGCAGGCATTCAGCGTTGCGTCGTTCGTGACGTTAGCCGCGACACGACTTGCTGGTTTTCAATGCCTGCCCCAAGTGACGTAACGAACGTAGGTACCTAACGTTACAAAATAATAACCTAATAAAATAAATAATAGTTTAAAATAAAACTGCTTATTACGCATACACAGTAAACAAATACAAATACAAAAATATTTGTTCGTACATAATAGTTGTGTGTTAAAATTAAATGTTATAATAAAGTGCCAGTGATAAATTATGTTTACAACTAAAAACGACCACTTAGTTATGCGTGTTGACCGGTGGTGGCGCTGCGAAAGCAGCGCGCGTCAGCGAGCGTATATAAAACAAGTTTTTAGCTCAGCGTGGTCACGTGATGTAAACATTGCATTGCATCATTTCTAACAAACATACATCTACAGCTTGATAAATGAGGCTGGTTTAAATGTGGTTATGTGTGGATATCAACTGGAACTAGCCTACTGAGCATTTTAACAGGTAATTATATAATTACAATACCTAATATTATATTTTCACATGAATACACTCATTACATTTTCATTTGCTTATACAAATTATCAATCAAACCATAAACCATTTAAATACCTATTCATATCATAAACCAAATAAAACAGCAAACATCGTAATTTAGGTGATTTTTTTTTCTATACCCATAGCTCGTGTGCCTCTCTGTGTTATTGTGAATTTTGGATGATATATGCATCTTCAAACAATACCCAGAACCAATAAGCTTAGGATTCGGTACACCTATTTTGCCTGTAGGACATGACCGTTGGGTTAGTAATGTTCTCAAATGTTAACTTGTTATATTTTTCTGTTCCTCCAAAAGATATATTTTGAAGGCGAATTTAAAAGTATTTTTTGTTTTATTAATACGCTCCACGATAAGCGAAGAAATGTTAAAATTAATATTCCTATCAAAACGCGAATGTATTTTAATATCTACGGAACCCTTGCAATATTTTTCTGACCGCCCGATCCCCTTGACTACTAATTTAGTATTTTTAAAGTTATCCCACAGTCCGAGTCGTTTGAAACAATCAGAAGTAATAAAGTTACTCTGTGAGGCGCTATCGAGTAAACAACGAACTATGTGCGGTTCGTTATTAATATCATAAACGATAACTTGCGCTGTTGCTAATATAACCGTTTTGGACGCCGTACACTGTGGTTTAGCATCGCGCTGAGTATGACAAGCGCGCGAGGATTGTCCGCGTATGTGCGCCGCCAGCGCAATGGACGTCGTATACAACGATACTTCGCACTGAGATGTGGAGGGGGAAGCCACCGTGGTGGCCTGCACCTGCGACGTAAGTGGGCCAGAAATTGGGTCAAGGCTACCGGATTGACCCGACAACGGATAACTTTTATCAAAATGTAATAATGAGTGATGTCGTTGATTACATGAACGACACTTCGTCTTACTAGAACAATCACTCGTTTTATGTTTTATACCTAAACAATTAACGCAAGCTTTGTTTTCTTACACATTTGAAACGAGCAGTCGGATTTAAATTATTAAAAGCGGGGTTAAGACAAATAGCTTGTTCGGTATTCGACAGATTCTGGATTGGACAGATTCGTGATTCGGCAGATTCCCAACTTGACAGATTCGTGGATTGGGCAGATTCTTGGACTCGACGGATTCGCTATACGGCAGAAGTACAGTTGTAAATAAAATAGCGAGTGGAACCAAAACAGGCACGCACCTGAAACTTTTAAAAGCACGGAATAAAAATATACATTTGTTACCAACGACACGACGCACGGTGGGCTGAAAAATCAAAATGTGGACTTAGGGGCTAAGAGACTTGTTTTTGGATTCTACTAATGGAAACATTTTTTTTTATTCTTTGACTTTTTTCGATAAAGTACATACTTGCCGAGATAAAATTGTTTGAAGATTGTATGAAACTAGTGGAAAATAAAAAAAACGAAATCAATTTTTTAATACTACCACTGTTAACAAGTCAATACAACAAAAATGAAACAATAAAATATCCACACCACCCATTACAGGTCACGACATATTATGCTTTCTCGGAATTTTGACAAAATCAGGTAAACTTATAAATTTTTAAAGTTTCAGATATATGACTAATGATGATTTTTTCAAGTGTAGCAAGTGGATTAGGCCTACTGGGGATACCACATAAAAAAAAACGCGCCTAATATTTAACCTCTCTGGGTGGTGTCGAATAAAAGATAAAAAAAAATATTACCGCCAAAACGCAAAAAAAACGCAGTTCGCGATATAGTGCATAAATAGCCAAAAAATATCTTCTATCATAAACTTTCATTGTTTTCTTAAGATAGTTTAAGAATTACGAGCAATTCTCATTTTATTGTTTTCTTCCATACAAAAAAATCTTTAAAATTAAATAACTCAAAAAATCCGCGTTTAATAAAAAAAAATGTATTAATGATTTTGAGTTGTATTTGATTATAGAATCCAAAAATGGAATTAGTTTATTTATATTCCACTTTAGTTTTTTCGAAATCCCTAAGTCCACTAGCGAACTTTTCCAGCCTACCGTGCGACATGACGACTTGATTTATTTGACATTCCCAACGATAACACTAATAGTGTTCAATATTTTTCTGGTAATATGATCTAGTTTGCTATTAAACATAGGAATCTCCTTTACCTATTATGTGCCACTAGTTTTACCACGGGGATAGTTACCTAAAATAAGTTTAAAAAGAAATTGTGTAAAACAAATGAACGTCTACCAAACAAATAATTATAAAGTGATCATTGTGATCAACCATCGATACGGCTTACAAAAAACAGGTGCATGCGATTTTCGACCATATTGACAATTCATGACAGACCTTTTCTTGCTTTCTGACATTGATACGTTGATAAAATTATAAATTCTGAGTTACGTCAATAAGGTCGAAAATCGCATGCACCTGTTTTTTGTAAGCCCTATCTATACTGGCTGATCACTTTCTGATAGTCATTGGTTTTGTAAATGTTAATTGCTTTTACACAATTTCACAACTAATGAGTTCATGAGGATCCCCTGGGGGATCGGGCTAGAAGATCCTGGTGGACAACATGCAAACATGTTAAGTATTTCGTTGCCAACATTAACAATATTTATTTCAAGATCGAATTATTCGCGAAACTTTTGCTCGAGCAATTCAACAAATGCGATAAAATTATCAGGAGGTATAATTAAAAAACCCAATTGTACGTTACCATCGTAAAAATCTTTATAATTACTGAATTATTTCATCTAGTATTATTCATACACACTGTACAATAAACAACCATTATTAATAATAAAATGCCACGTTTTTACATTAAAATATTAAAACTTGCAACATACAAAACAAACAACGTGCGTCGTAATAACCCTGAGATTGTCAACTGCCTGTGCCTACGTAAACCGGTTTTTTTTAGTCTCGCCGCGTACACGACAAGCGGCCAATGGTCACGCATACATGCGCCGCGTGCTTGTAGTAGTGCAACGCAACCGATTCGCGCTATTGTATGAAGCGTTGTCTCTGTTCCGTTTATCTACTCATGTGGCGTCAAGCCGTACGTACACCACGCTCACTAAAGTCATGCTTGATTAGTCTTTGGTTACGTAATAAGCTTTAAGCCTGCAGTTCCCTCTACAACAGCCTGTCAACTAAATTAGAATTTATGTTCGTCGTAAAATTGCGAAATGGAAAACTCCTTGCTGCAAACGTGAAAATGATTTTATTATTCAATGAAATCTTTTGAATGTTAATCACGTTTAGCTGAGTGTTTTTAGAAGTTTTTAATACCGTTAAATGAATTGATAATAAGCTGATGTGAATTTGTAGAAGAAACTTGGAAATATTTCAAGCGGAACTTCGTTTAGTTTCGCTGATTTTGCGGTAGGCTCAATCATTCTTTGCTACTAAGAAAGCGGGTTTCTTTGGTTTGAAAGCACACCACAATTTGCCTTTTAGTTGTACTAAAGACATTTTTTATTTTATCAAACATTAAAAAAAGGCCTTAGGTATTACAAATAGGCTGTGTGACTTCGTATGTTCCTGGATTTATTATGAATTTAGGAAAATTTAACACGATATCAGTATTGTATGAAAAACTTAGGAAGTTCATTAACTTAGGAGATACTTTGAATGCTTTGTTATAAAACGTTGTGCTCTGAAAAGTGGTTTCTTGTAATACTTTATCTTTATACTTCCGAGGTGCAGTGAATAGCGTATGCGACTGCTGATCGGAGGTCTCGGGTTCGATTCCCGGGTCGGGCGAAAGTGTTACTGGGTTTTTTCCGAATTCTCAGTAGCAGCACGGAGTCTGGTGATGTGCCAAGCAATACGGAAATAGGCTTGCCCGCTATTTCGTGGGACCTAAAAATTCATGGCGAAATGTGGGTGTAATATAACACCGCTGCCTACCCCTTCAGCGATACAGGCGTGAGTCTATACATACATACATACAAAACTTTATTACAAAATATTGATGTGAAGTACCATAGGACAGAGAAACCTCATACCCTTTTTGTTCACCCTTATACCATTCCTCCTCCTTCCTTCAACTCCATTAATATTTGTGCATACAGCCATATCTATGAGCCAGAGTTACCACTTATCTTGAGGTGCGCCGCTGGCCCACGTTAGAGTAAAAAAGGAAGAAAACATACTTAAATCTTAAGTCATTATTATTCTACAAAATGTTACAGATAGCACCAATTAATTTCAAATTACGGTCTCTTTTTTAACAGAAAAACTACTTAATCTATCAAAATAAAGTAATTAGTTACAGAGATAGCTTAAAATCACGAAGAAAGTATTAAGGTATCTAAAATTCAGATAATTGATAGTTTAAGTAAAGGAGGACGGTGGATACTAATTAAATATTGCGTAGCCCGAACCGTATTAATTAACAGAATCTTGTTCATCAGGAGAATGCACTGGCAAGTTAGCAAAGGAAGATATCTCGTTTAATTAAGCTGTCAGAAAATAAGACAGATATCCTTAAAGAAAGAATTATGGATAGCAAATGTTAATAATTTTTTCAACAACAATAAAGGTACATTGTGACTTCCGACTAAAGTATGTTCATGAAAATTACGTAAAGCTAGTACAATCTTAATCATTATTTCTGACATACCAAGACATATTTGCGAACTGTATCAGTATATGGCTTCTCAGTTTTGCTTTGTAAGCTAGGAATACAAATTTAACAAGGAGGATTGCCACTGTGGCTCAAAAAACACGTAATGGCTTCGGTCCCACCCGTAATCTAATCGCTATGTCTATCGCCATAGGTCGGTAACCCCAATTTAAATTTTGACAGTCGATAAATGTACAAGCCTATCAAATCGTGATAAAGCTCTTCATGTATCTAAAATTACTTATTCATGTGTAACAATAAAGGTATAATAGGTATATTACATACAAGCTAAAGTACTGTCAATATCAAATTACATTCTGCAATACTCTTAACTTTTACTTTTACAATTAAATTATTCGAATGATAACTGATCTCACACGTGTGTAATTTCCATTTCAGTTTCAACGGGTTTACAAATTTTAAGTAGGTCTTGACGAGTTTTGCAACCAATTGTCCTGTGTCAGTTATAAAATGACCGATAACATATGTGTTGGGCAACCTTCAAAGTCGAGCCCTTCGAACACTCAATCACAGCAGTCGTTACCGAAAGCTATGGGTAACTGTTTCTGTTGTATAATTCGTTTTCGAAATATTGACCATATCTGTATATATAAAATCCTTGCGTTACTGACTGACTGACAGACAAGCTACAGCCAAAACTATAAGGCGCAGGAAGCTGAAATTTGGCATGTATGTTCCTTGGGGACTGTAGGTGTGCACTAAGAAGGGATTTCCCAAAATCGGATCGGTCAAAACAGATAAATTTAAAAAAATGTGCAGGCGTAGCTGCTGGCGTCCTCTAGTCATATTATAAATCATTACACATTCCACACTCTGGCAAATATTTGCGTGTGTTTAATCAATTGTAAATATAGGCATGCATAATGAATTGCCTATTGCATACTATCCCAGCTAGTTAGGTTTTCATAATTTACGAGGAATATTCGAATAACTGAATTATTTATGCGTGTATTTTTCGTTTCAGCTAATAATAAACGGCTATTATATGTACAAGATTTTGTTTCGATATCCATATTTTCCTATTTATATTTTCGATATTTTGCGTTCAAGAGTGTAATAGTAATCGGTAGGATAATATGTTGGTAATTTTGATGAAAACTATTTTTATAAGACGCTATACACTTTTAAAATTAGATTTTCCCTTCATTACCCTATTACGCGTTAATTATAATCATTTATTTCAGAATATATATTCCATATAAAATTGTTAGTTATACTTAAAATTATGTTAGTAAACTTAATACCTAAAAACAATTATTTTGTATTAAAATGGGCACCCCCAGAACCATGTACATTGTTCCAGTGCCTCACAATAGGACAATCAATCCTTTCCAGAATGGAATTTAGAAGGCTATTGGAGCTGCCCCGCACACGCTGCATCAGGGAGGCCACTCTCTTCCTCACTATCACTCTAAAGCAGTCAGTGTTTGCCTCAACAAACATACCTGATGCACTACAAAAGCGCGGCAACCCCAACAACATTCTAAACCCATTATTGTATAGGACCCGTAGGGCATTGAAAGCTTTCTGCGTATAACGAACCCACAGGCTGCAGGTGTAAAATGTCTGGCAGTATGCCTTGAAAAGGGTAATTTTAGCATTATTTGTGCACCTCGCAAACCTGCGCGCCAGCATATTGCATCTTACTGCCAATGCCCTACGTTCCCGCTCAATATCTAGGTCATCTGAGAGGTCTTCAGTGACCCAGTGCCCCAGGTACTTGTATTTGGTGACCCTACTTACCGGATTACCTCCAAGTCTGACCGGTGGAACAGATTTGGGACTTTTATTACCCGCCTTGAAAACAAGTAGTTCACTCTTCTTGCAGTTATACCTGAGACCATGTGTCTCTGCGTACCTCTCACATATACCCAAGAGGATATTGAGAGCTTTAACAGAAGGGCTCAGCAGCGCCATATCATCGGCATAACTGATGTTGTTCAAGCATTTCCCATTAATGGAACAACCAACCCCGGCCCTGCTGAGCTCATCTATTAGTCTATTAACATACAGGTTGAAGAGTCGCGGTGAGGTCAGGCCACCCTGCCTCACCCCACACTCCAACCTATACTCTGTGGAACACGAGCCCGCCCATTTAACAATGTTGGTTTGGTTGCCATACCAATATCTTAAAATATTAACTATATCCCTGGGTGTGCTGGTTTCTCCCCGGAGCTTATCCCACAACACATCATAGGATACCAGGTCAAATGCCTTCGACAGGTCCAAAAAACAGCCGTATATTGGCGTCTTCCTTGTAACATAGTACTGGATAGTATGCTTGAGTCGCAGTATCGCAGCTTCAGTTGAAAGCCCAGCTCTAAACCCAAACTGGGCATCGTGCAGGTTTATATGATTATTTAAGTGACAATCAAGCAAACCATCCAGTACCTTGGCAATCACCGTAGCCAGTGAGATTGGTCTGTAGTTGTTACCGTCGGAGGCATCGCCCGTCCTGTTTTTAATAATAGGTATTACGATGGTCTTCATAAGCTCCTGGGGTAAGTATGAATGTCCTATACACAAATTAAATAGCATGACTAACACTCTTGGTAGATGAACGCCCGCGAACTGCAAGTGCTCGATGCTGAGGTCATCATGCCCTGGAGACTTGCCTCGAGTCATATTCTTAATAATATGAGCGACTTCTGTCACTTTGAATCTGAACCGCTTTCCATCCTCGATCTCAGCATCAAGCACCTGCTGCACACCTACTAGAGGAGACTCGACCTTAAAACGTTCCCTAAACAGCTCGGCAATCTGACATGGCTCATTTCTACCCTCAACACACACAGGCACACACAAACCAGCTGCCAGTTTCCTGGTATACTTCCAGAAGCGCTTGAAGTCCTTGTCTTTATGGTGTGTGGCCAAGATGTCCATCTTAATCTGATTCTCGTTATCTTGACACCATTTCAACTTAGACTTAAAGCGCCTTCTGGTTTCGCGCATACTATTATAAATATCACCGGACTTTGGTTTTCCATATAGCATCCAGGTCTGAAAGCTGCTTCGTGCCTCCATATGAGCCTTCTGTACATGTTTATTCCATCCAATAACATATTTTTTCTTCTTTCGCTCCCCCAGTCTATGACTGCGTTGCGCAGCCTCTGTCAAAGCTCTGACAATACTACTATAGAGCTTATCAATAATTACATAATGACTATTCATACTACAAACATTGTCAGCACACAGACCAAGTTCCACCGGAAAATCAATGTTCCTCAATTTTTCTGTACAGAGCTCGGTATACAATCTGATCTGCTCAGCATCCCTCTGACCCCATCTCACTTTATTGTTAAACTTTTCTGTACATTGTATTTTACAAGGTAATATACCAAGGTTACAATACACTTCCAGTGGAAAATGGTCCGACCAGTACAAATCATAACGTACCTTAATGTCAGTGACACATTGCCAAGCTGCCTCCGTTGTCAGACAGTGATCAAGCCACCGTTTACAATTGTTGTGACTTTCACTAATAAAGGTGTGTGTATCAGAGAACATAGTCAACTTCATCACGTCCTCACAGAGCCAGCTCCGCTCTGAACAGAAGTTGTTTAACTCCGTAAAGAATAACTCATTTGGATGAGCATTGAAATCACCAAGAATTATGGCTGATTCACTGTCACAACTCTCAATCACTGCATTAATTTCACTTAACACTTCAGTAAATTCCAATAAGTTTTCAGCACTGTCCGTTGGCATGTACACCGAAAACACTAACGAGCTTCGTTCACCCATACAAAGCTTAACAGCTGCTAGCCTCACACTACTACACGATAACACCGTAACGGAAGAGAACACACCCTTTCTCCACATCACTGCCACCCCACCATACGGGCGACCACGCAGTACGCCAACCGAAGTATCAACCGCTGACTTACTGGTATACTCGAAGTTGTTGTCAATCGTTCCAATGAAAGTGGTATCATGGGGCAAAAGCCACGTCTCCTGCAGGGCAATAACGTGTGCCGTTTTACATACTTCACGTATCCCCTCCACTGACCTCATAACCGACTTACAATTAAAACTAACCATTTTAACAGTCTGATTTTTAATAGTGCTAGCCATAAATAACTTGTTAACTTTTTCTAGCCTCATTCCCAACTTCAGTCACCCGTAATGTAGCCGGGCTTTGCACTTTCCGCTCTTTGAAATTAATAAACCGACGGAAGGAAATACCTTCGGGCCACAATTGTTCATCCAGGAACATGTCTAACTTGTGTCTAGGAACAAACACTTTAAAGGGTTTATAATCTCTTTGTCGTTTCATATTAATTTCCGTCAACTGCACTACAACACCCGTCTTGCTAAATATATAGTCAGCCACGTCCTTAACTGATGACTCATTATCGACATTGTTTACAAATAGCGGTATCTTGATGTCTGCCGCCTTAAATTTACCCGAAGCATCCTTTGCCTTCCCTTGTATTCCTATAAATCTATTTTTTAATCGTTTACTTTGTACTATGCTCCAAGCATCATCCTTACTAACTTTAAAATCACCACCACTTAGCGCAATTTGTGAATAGGTACGCCGCTTGCCGTGACTCATAGGCACCGGCAATTTACTGTCACTTACACGTGCCGTTGAGGCCATCGATTGCGCACACGCAGGGGTTTTGAGTGTTGTCGTCGGTGTCGAAACCGCAGTCGGGGCCTCCACGCGCTTGCGTTCATGTACTTCGCACGGTGTTGTGTCTTGCGCGACAAGGTCAGAAGGCGTCCGTGACTTAACGTGTGACAAGGACGAGTTTCTTACTTCGTTGCCTTGACCTTGAGCTTGTTTCTCGGCTAATGACACTTTATAAACATCAGCTGTTTTTGTATTTAACCGTTCTGGTGTAGTTATGCTTTGTTTCGACAAATTCATAATACCAAATGGTCCACTATTCGTTTCAAGATTTTCAAATCGTAATAAGTTGCGTGTACCTCTGTTAATGTTAATATACTGGTCTTGATGACAACCGTCCACCAACGAAGCTGTTTTCAAATTATATAGTTCCATACTCAACTTATTGACTTGTTCAACAGTCGCATACTCTTCCCTTATTACTTCGAGCTGATCTTTTATGATTATGATGTCTTTTAGCAATCTTGTGACGTCGATATGGTCAAAAGTGACCGGCGGTAATTTTCTTAGCTCCCGAGCAACAAAAATGGGCATGCACTCAGCTGACGTACATTTTATGAGGGATATAATATCTTCAAGATCACGCTGTATTTTGCCTTCTGCTTTCCCTTTTCTTTTCACCTTTTTCTCCTTTGTTTGAACTGACTGGTAAAGCAAGTCCTTTGCAATCACTATTTCATCCGACGAGAACGCTGTTGCGCACAATCTGACAATGCTTTCTTCATTCATGACGTCCACTTGGTTCTGGATAAACGCCAGAACTTCAATTATAACTATATTACAGCTACTACATTTCACTATATCCGTCGTCATTTTGCCACGATAGCGCACGACATGCGCTCGCCGCAGTGACCGAACGATGACTGTTAAGCTCGGTCGCAAACGTGATAGTCGTCCAAGCAGACGGCTAGCGTTGACATCTGTCTGCTGATGGTCTGCCTGATAATGTCTGCTCTACTTATTATTAGCTAAGGCTCAACTTAAATTTACACACAGTGGACTTACTGTTGCCTAGTAAACTAACTTGTTAGAAACTAACCTGACTTAGCCCTCATCAAACTTTCTGCTTTCTGTGCATGCTTTGTATATAGTACATACCTACTACTGACGATGCCGTACCGAGCATTTAGTTTGACTTATGTATGTGTATTAAAGTTAGTTTAACCGTTTCACAACTCTGTGTGTACCAATGACAAGCCTTTTAGCTGCAGTCGCGCTTTTAAAGTATAGCTATTTATTTGTAAGTCAAACCTAATTTTAGTCTCGTAACTGGTTCCCAATCTCTGATATTTTAAGTAAAGTTCTGTCTATGATTGGTTCTAAATCGATACCCGTTTCAAAGACTCTTGCGGTCCCTGCCAGATTTACTGCACAAAGGCGACAATATTGAAAGCACAGTGATCCTATTACAAATGGTATTTGCTCTACACTCTCGTTTATGGAAATAATACAGATAAAAATCGATCAATGATGTCTATCCAAAAGTAATTATTTCGCATGAGGGAATATTAATAGTGTTTTGATATAATTGGTGATCTGTTTATTGGATCGTAGTATTTATTTTGCAATATATACCAAGCGCAATGTGAGATGTTATTGATTTATTTTGTTGTATTGGTTGATTTACAATTCAATATTTAGGTGGAATATATAATTTTGCTGATTAATACCAATGTGCAAATACCACATACAGGTCAAAGTAATACTATCATTCAACGTTAAACGAAAATATATTTTGTTTCAAATGATGATAATAGTTGGTAGCGCCATCTACCTTCCTATCTATAACTAATCGCATCAACGTCAATCGTTCCATGCTGGTCTAGTGCGAGCGATACCATATTTCCGTCCCTGTCTCCCATTCCCGAAGGAGGGGCACGCCTTCCGCGGATTGGTCGCGGCGATCGTCGACGCGAGTGACAGTCCAGAACTTTCGAGAACATTCGATTCGCTAAATACGCGTCCGCTATACCGTACTGCACCGCGCCGCTCCCGCTATAATTATTACCGCTTATAAAAAACCGCTCGCAAGTGGAAGTGATTTGTGTAGTGAAGTGAATCAAGCAGCTTCATCCCGAAACCACCAGGAGACTGCCCTTCTGAGACGAAGAAGATTGCCGTATAAGGTAAGTGCCCTCCATCCTTGGAATATCCTATACCCACTCACAATCATCTCTCCCATTCCAATCCTACATCCTCTTCCTTTAGATACAGTCCATTTTTTCCAAATCGCCTAGAACCTACGGTTTCGGTGTATCGCCGAACCATTTTTTTGGATCCATATGAGTCGGATTCATTTACGTTTTTATACGTTATATCGCTATACCTAGGCAGTTATAGCACCTAGCTATACTCCTAATATATTCACATAACCGTCACATGGTTGTTTCCGCCCGCATCAGTAGGTACACTTTTATGTAGCTACCTACTTACTCAATTATTATTTCTGGAACTATCATAGTTGTCTTGTAAATCTCATATTTCGAGCAACATTTAATTCCACAGCTCTAAAGTGTTGCCTACTTAGCCTACTTAGGTAAAATAATAGGTACATTAGATATTCTTATTTGTTTCGTTCTCATTAGTTTATACTTACGTAAGCATGTCACAACAAAAGAAGTCACGCGTGTCGGAAGACAAAGAGATGACAATCTTAGAAGCAAAACGCAATATTTTATTTGAGCGTATTCAAAACATCTATGAACGCTCTAAAACCGCATCTATTTCCGACAGTAATAGCGAAGCATTTCTCAGTTATTGTATGACAGTAGATAGTATTCGAACAGATTTTCATAAGTTGTTAGACGATTATAACGCAAGATTACTTTCTATCAATCCTGATGAAAAACCGAACTATCAGGCGTACACCTCATTCGAAGATCTTTATTGTATTATTAAGCGTATACAATCGCAATTGGAGGGTTAATGTTCAGCAGAGCCCGTTGCCCGCAAACCGAGATTACCGCCAATCGAGATTATGTCGTTTGATGGCGATATACGAAATTGGCCGTTATTCTATGCGAGTTTTAAGTCTACAGTGCACGATAATGGTTCTCTGACAGATGCTGACAGGTTGTACTATTTAATAGGTAAACTGTCACCGAAGGCCCAGTCCGTATTTGTAGGTGTCACACCCAGTGCTGAGAATTATCAGGTCATATTTCAGTCACTACTTGATAGATATCAGGACACGCGCGTCCTAGCGTCTACTTACTTTGACCAAGCTTTAAATCTCAAACTGTCCGGCAACGCGTCTGTCGCAAATTTCCAGCTGTTTATTGATAACTTCGTAACCGCGGTTAATTCTCTTAGGAACTTAAAATTAGAAGATCTTTCCGACTTTATGTTGCTTCAACTCGCTTTAAAAAAGTTTGACACTGATACAATTCGCGCATTCGAGATGACGGAACGCAATAATAAAATACCTACACTAGATAGTTTTATTTCGTTCATCAAAGATCAGTGTCAAATATTTCATAATACGCAGTCTGGTTCACCTGGCCCGTCTAACACTAACAGCAACAAACAAAGGTTGAATAAATTGCGAAATAGTAATAATAACTCGGTCCCTAATCCACAATCTTACGTAACATGCTCGGAATCTAATAATAATAATTCACAGAAGTGTCTGTGCAGTAATATAGTGCACGACCATTTATACAAGTGTCCAGCCTTCGATAATTTGAATGCAACCGCTCGTTTTAAATGCGTAAAAGATAACAAAGCTTGCATTAATTGCTTAAGCATAAAACATAAAACAAGTAATTGTTTTAGTAAGACAAAGTGTCGCTTATGCAATAAAAAACATCATTCATTGCTTCACTTCGATAAAGGTAACACGTAGTCAAGCCAAGCCGCTAACCTTGACACACTTACGTCGCAAGTGCAGACTACGATAACTGCGTCCCCAACGATTCAGAATGAGATATTGTTGTGTACGACATCCATTGCGCGGGCGGCATGCACGCGCGGACGGCCATCGCGCGCTTGTATTGATCAGAGCAGTGCTAGGCAGCGATGTATGGCATCTAAGACTGTTCTGTTAGCGACAGCGCAAGTTATCATATATGATGTTAATGGGTCGCCGCACATGGTACGTTGTCTGCTAGATAACGCATCTCAGACCAATTTAATAACGTTAGAATTGTTCAAACGCCTTGGATTATGGAATAACTTTAAAATTACGAACTCAAAAATCCGAGGGATAGGCGGATCAGAAAAACATTGCAAGGGTTCCGTAGATATTAAAATACATTCACGTTTTTATAGGAATATTAATTTTAACATTTCTTCGCTTATCGTGGAGCGTATTACGGACGCATTGCCGAACGGTAATGTAGACGTAGCATCACTCACTCACCTCGAGTCATTGCCGCTGGCAGACGCGGAGTTTGCGAATCCGGCAGGCATTGATCTTTTGATCGGAGCTTCAATATTTCCGCACTTGCTACTAACTAAAATAGTACGTAGTGAGCGATATGATTTACCGCCCGTTATTGAGACGGTGTTTGGGTATGTGATTATGGGTACCGTACCTACGTTACATACTTCTCATTATATAACGTCTTGTTGTTGTTCTGCTCTTCAAGAGATCAAGGTGGGTGCTAAAACTGTGTGTAAGATAAAGCACTAATTAGCTATGCTATGTTATCCTACGCTATGCTATTTTATTACGCATTTTCTGACTCCAAAGTAGTGCTCGCTTGGATTCATTTTTCTCCTCACCGCTGGCAGACTTTTGTCGCCAACCGAGTTAGTAAATCGATTGAACTTGTTCCCGCTACTTGTTTCAATCACGTCGCGGGTTATCGTACTCGTCTTCAGGAAGAACTTTCTATAGATCATATTGGCTGGAAGTTTATTCCACCAGCATCACCACATTTCGGTGGATGTTGGGAAGGCATGGTCAGGGTAATTGAAACGCATCTCTTCAAAGTTATAGGTCGGCAGATCCTCTCTTACGAAGAGCTTTTAACTGTCCTTGCACAAGTCGAGGCACTGATCAACTCGCGTCCGCTCTCGGCATTGAGTAGTGACCCTGCAGAACCATCCGTGTTGGGCCCTGCACATTTTCTGAACACAGTGCCATCATCGTCATTTCTGGCTCCTGAAGCAGACTCTTCAAGCTTGCTCCAGAGACATACTCTGCTGGATAAACTCGTGCAGTCGTTCTGGCGGCGCTGGCGTGCGGAATATCTACACCAGTTTCAGACTAGATCCAAGTGGAATAGTCCTGCATCCCCTATACAGGAAGGTACGTTGGTCGTCATAATACATGATAATGCTCCGCCGCTTTCATGGCCGTTAGCCATCGTAGAGAAACTGCTTACTTCCAAGGACGGTACAACCCGCGTTGTTACCGTGAAAACTGCGAAGGGGAGCTACGTGCGTCCTGTTGCACGTCTCTATCCGCCTCCAACTCTGTGAGATCTAGCCTGAAGTTGGATCTACCTCTTAGTTTAAGTATTTAGTTTGTAGTTATCGCTATTATTGCGTTTGTAGTTTTCGCTAAAGTTAATTTAGATTAATTTTATTATCATATCGCTGTCTTAGCCTATTGATGGGTTATGCGGTAGTACACCCAACATAGCTAAGTTCAATTCTATTTCTTTTAAAGGCAACCCTTTAGGGCCGAAGGGATATGGTAGCGCCATCTACCTTTCCATCGAGAACTAATCACATCAACGTCAATCATTCCACGCTTGCTTGTCTAATGCGAGCGATGCCTTTTGTTTCCGTCCCTGTCTATCCCATTCCCTAGAACGGGCACGCCGTTCGCGGATTGGTCGCCGCGTTCATCGACGCGAGAGACAGTCTAGAATAATCCCCGTCGCGACGAACTGTACCGCACCGCCATAATTTTACCGCTCCCACTTTATACCAAAACCTAACAAACCGCCCGCGAGTGAAAATGATTTGTGTAGTGGAGTGATTCAAACAGCTTCAGGATTCTCGAAGACACCAGGAGGCTGCCATTTGCAAGGAAAGACGACTGACGTACACGGTAGGTGTGCCCTCATCCTTCAGCATCCTTAGAATATCCTATCCACAACACCTTTTGACTTCCTCACTTCCTAGTCGCCGAAGAACCGCCATCCTACAGTCCACAATATTAATCCTTCCCAAATCGACTAGGAACATTCGGTTTCGGTGTAACGCCGAACCAATTCTTATTACTAATGTAAATCAAATATTAGACAGACTTTTTCTGTCACTGAATTTTATAATTATTTATTCATATTTGCGAACGATAATTATCGCTTGTCCCATGCCTCGGAGAGCACGTTAAGCCGTCGGTACCGGTTGTCATGAAGATCTTTGACAGTCGTTACAGGGCGTCAGTACCTTCTAAAATAAACTGACACTAGTCTAAACCATGGAATATCGCTATCCCTTCGGGTTGCGGAGGTCAGACAGGCAGTCGCTCTGTGGAAAAGCTAATATTCAGCCAAATCCGGTTAGACTAGTAAGCGGACCCCAGATTGAAACTGGGATAACGCTAAGAGAAAGAGATTTGCGAACGATATATAATTACTATGTATATTTTATTATTTTGTATTTTTATATTAATGTTATATATTAAATGTCATCATATGTTCACAAACAATGGGTCCTAACTTAAACATTTACTACCAGAATGTACGTGGATTACGCACTAAGACTAACACATTTTATAATAATTTATTGTTGTCTTCATATGATATCGTTTGCCTTAGTGAGACATGGTTACTACCTGGTATTTTTAATTCTGAACTGTTTGATGATACGTATACTATTTACAGATGTGATAGGGATTATGGCACCAGATCTGACGGAATGGGCGGCAGTGTCCTTGTTGCCATTAAGAAAAATATTAAGATTAGAGATGTACGTTTTACCCAATCCAGTAACTTAACATCGGCTGACATTTTGTCCATGATTATACTTGTTAAAGGTTGTGCTTGGGTCTCAAGACTAAGATTATATTGTTGTTATTTTCCATAGTGCAATCTACAAATCGGTGACATGGCTAAATTTTTCGACCATGTTTCCCAGTGTGCTTTGGAATTCCCTAATGATTGGTTTTTATTAACCGGAGATTTTAACATTAGATATGCACAGTGGGTCACATCGGGGCCGGATGATCTGCCTTTATTAAATACAACTAATGTTGACTCTTTGGTTGAGTTAATGGCTAACTTCTTGTCTTTTAATAACTTTGTACAATACAATTTGGTCTCCAATGTAAATTATAGGCAACTAGACCTTATTATTAGTAATTGTAATTGTAATGTTACCAAATCTGCATTTCCATTGGTCGCTGAGCATGCCCACCATCCTTCTTTAGATATTACAGTTGCTAATCTTTACTTTCATACATTGCGATCGCCACCTAGAATATCACGCGTGTTTGATAGTGCTGACTATAATTGTGTTAATAATGCTCTCTCTCAGATTGATTGGGATGCACTATTTAATGATTTTAACAATATTGACCAATCTCTAGTCGAGTTCTATGACATTTTAGATAATGTTATCAATCTTTATGTGGCCATTAAAATTGTTCATAACAATAATAAATATCCGCAAGGGTACTCGTATGCTTTAATAAAAATCATAAAAGAAAAGTTAAAGTACCATAAAAAATTGAAACGTTATGGTCAATACAGGGATTATTCCACTTTTGTTTTAATACGCGAAAGACAAAAAAGGGTTGCAAAAGAATGTTACAAGTCATATATACAAAAGACTGAGACAGTTATGAAAAACAACAGCAAATATTTTTGGTCATAATTATGTAAAATCAAAAAAGTAAATAAATAACAATATATATATATATATATATATATATATATACACATATACAGGGTGCCACAAGACCCATCACCAAGCCGAAGTCTACTCGTTTTGCACATCATGCCAAGTCATACTACGCGAAAATAATACCTGGGAAACAAAAAATAATTTTAAGCTTAAAAAAATGTACAACTTTTATTACCAGCAATGTATAGCGTGCACTTGCAGACATCGTACCTACGCCGGCCGTATCTACCTACACCGTGCGTCGCGGTGGCGGCAGTTTATGATCACGTGGTCGCGCGACCGAGAGGAATGACCTCGTAGCTGATTGCTGGTACACATACACTACGCGTCGGGAACTTTAAAGCCGTTTATTTTAGGGAAATATTGAAAATTTTGTTTATGTTTATTTGGCAGAAAGTGTACATTTATCATTGATAACATGATTTTGGAATAGTTCGAAAAAAAAATTCGTGACTTTGAGCCTCAATATCTCCTGAACCAGTAATTTCCCAGGTATGGTGTCGAAGTAAAAAATGATCGTAATAATTGGTACTATATGGGATTTCAGTTTTCGTTAAGGGTCTTTTTACACCCTGTATATATATGTATATGTATATATATATATATATATTTATTTATTTATTTATTTTGCACAAACAGGGTGTACAAGGTTGGACATAATGCCATAAGGCATATATATATATTTGTTTATTTATATATTATTATTAAATGTCACATATTCTGTCAAATAGCGATGATGAAAGCTTTCATTCTGTTAGTGTACCATCTCTGGGAGACATTCTTCAGACTCAGTTTTCGGACGTACCCAAGCAATTGAATGTAGTCCATATAAATGCACAGAGTATTCCTGCTCATTTCCCAGATATGCTGGCCAACTTAGACTGCAAGAATATACATGGCATTCTTGTCTCAGAGTCATGGTTGAAACCATGCCTCGCATCAACTTCTTATTTGCTTCCAGGTTTCCAACTAATTAGGAATAATCGTGCGCTTGGCGGTGGTGGCGGTGTTGCCATATACTTACGTACTCATTTTCCTTATCAGATAGTCTCTATGTCTTCGCAGCCGCCACCGTCAAATGCGGGCGAACATCTCTTTTTAGAAGTGGAACTTCATCACACCAAAGTTTTATTGGGCGTATATTATTCTCCTTCCAGTCGTATAAATTTCTTTTCTTCCTTTGAGCAAATCCTGGAAAACTTTACTCCTTCTTATGAACACACCATTATAATGGGTGATTTTAATACCTGCCTTCTCAAGCAGGACTCTCGAACTACGTCTTTTCGACGAGTTACAGAATCCTGCAATATGACAATTTTAAATCTTGATGCAACGCATCATTTTCCTAATACTTCTCCTTCTCTACTTGACCTCATTCTCGTATATTCTTTTAATTACGTTCATAGGCATGGCCAATGCTCAGCAGACGCATTTTCTTACCATGACCTTATCTATCTTTCTTACAATATACGCCCACCCAAGTCGAAGCCAAAGATAATTCTGCAACGCAATTTTGGTGGCATGGATCAAGAAAAATTGCGCGAGGATGCCAGTAACATTAATTGGGAATCAATGTTTTCCACAGATTGCATCGACACTAAAGTCAACATATTTACAAACCAATTGCTGCAATTATATGACGTGCACGCACCTGTGCGTGCAATTAAAATTAAGCATTTACCAGCACCGTGGCTAACGGATGATATTAAAAGGATTATGGCTAAAAAATGTGCCGCAAAGTCATTAATGAAGCAAAAGCCAACTCGTAACTATTAGAAATCACTGCAATAAGGTGTGTAAGAAAGCACAACGCCAACATATTCATAAATCCGTCAAAAACGGTGATCCAGCAAAAGTTTGGAAATTCTCATTTTTTTTTCTCAAAAATCTAAAAGCTTTACCCCCCACCCCACCCTGTGGAACACCTGCAATCGTATTAGACCAAGCGGTATAGGTATCATCAATGCGTACACGTTGCCGGCGTTCAAACAG